>VZRS01004393.1:253077-456529 GCA_013398055.1 Ifrita kowaldi | reverse complement strand
AATAACCCCAAGAAGAGGCATTCTATCAGGTTTCACTAACACCAGTGGGAACAAGCCTCCCCAAATAAAGCCTGTAAAACAGAAGGATGGTGACAAGACCTACGTGCACTGAGACATCCCTGCTCCTTATGGGAGTACTTATAAAGAAATCTTTCAAACAAATGGACACCAGGGGAAAAAAAATTAAGACTCTTCTCCTTTTCTTATCTAAGCAGAGATATTAAAAAAGGAACCCCATGTTCTAATTTATGAGAAATATTTTCCTAGTTACCAATAATTATTTAGTGCTACCAGAGTAATGGCAAAAATGGAGATAAATAATGTGATATAAACTGACATGATATTAAAAACAGTGGATTAAAAGTAGGCCAAAAAATATAGGACTAAAGAGATCTTAAAACAAATGCTTGCAGTAGTTTGCAAACAGATATAAAAGAGAAACAAATTTAACAGGTTTATTATGTTGGCTTTTTTATTTTAAAAACAGTAAAAATGTTGCAATAATTATAGCATATATTTCAGTCACTCCCTAATAATTTTAATATCAGTAATTGTTCCCATTGGTTGAAATTGTATGATGGTAGGGACGCTAAAAATTTTCTTTATTAATAAGATATAAAAAGATAATTGGAAAGGCAACAAGAAAGCAAAATATGTTAGGTACAATGGTATATTTGGAATTTAAATTGCTCAGAATTAACTATGCCATAGACTACTCACTCATTAACAGAAAATAAATTTGCTGAGAAGTACAAAACTTCTTCTGGCTTGTGGATAACCAATGGGGAATCTCAATATTTTCTTGAAATATTACATATCTATATGATTATTATATTAGAAAACTATCAAATTTACAATGGAGTTGCATCAAGAGGATTTGTAGAAGTGACCAAGAAGGAGACAAAACTGTATTGCATATAGAAGGTCTTGGATAAAAAAATGGAGAATCTGTTAATTATAAAATGCCTGATCTATCCCAATGAACACAGATTATTTTGATGACTAAGTTGTTCCAAAGGAGAAGGCTGTTAATTCCCATACAACACCTATTAAAAAGGAAGAATTTTGAGGTCCTACACTGCCACAGCAATGGCCATCAGCTCAGAAAGGCTCACATGGCCAAGTTTGTGGTGAGCAGACTGGAATTTAATGTACGTGGGACAGAATGAGTGACATTAACATTGCCTGACTTTGGATTACTAAAAGATACACACTTACTTCTGAGCTACTTGTTTCCAGATCATTTAACGTCATGAGGAAGAACTAAGGGCATTTAAATCACCCCAGATCAGCCAGGTCCATATCTCTTCTCTGACAGTGAAGAAGGACCTCTGTGGGCAGCTCAGCTGGAGCCATCTGCATTTTATCAGAAGAATCTGCCCTGCTCTGTGTCACTTTTACTTTGTTTTAAATCCATTTAAAACTCTGAGTCACATCTAAAACTTTAAGTCACATCCTTTGGCGAGTAAACTTTTGTCAGTTTTGAGAATCCAGTGTAGTGCTCCACAGCTCCTGGAAGGAAACCTGTGCAGATGCTGATGTTAAGATTGCTAGGTCTGCAACCACGAAGATGAACCTGAAGTTTTTGTCAGGTCAGATGGATTTCTGGATTTCTGTATCAGCTGAAAGGAGTCTACCTGAGGGCTAGAAAGGATCAGGAGAAGGCAACTTCCCATTAGGAGAAAAGCTCTGCTCCTCTATGCAGCAGGAAAAGATGGCACAGGTATCTCCTGGTGTATGAGTTTCCTTACTAACAAAACTTCTGCCTTCCTCCTAGATCACCAGTGAATAAAGCAGAGCCATCAGGATGAATTTACAGCTTAGCTGCTGGCACAGGCAGCGACTGCGTAACTTTCAAGCAGAGATGTGAAAACAAGCACCAAACTGTGACATGAAGTCAGAATTCCTTACTTAGGACTCCGAGGCTGCCCCCCAGGCAATGAGGAATATGTGGTGTGCACAGGTTAAAATCAGCCATTTGTCTCTATATCCCATTTTAATATTTCATTATTATACTTGTATTTGCTTTTTTATTGCATACTTTAGTGTCTTTTGAGTAGCATGACACACCTTTATCTTTTGAAAAGTTGTTTATAGATTTCAGTGGCTTTTTTTTTTTTTTTGACAGAAATACTGAAGTAGTGCAAGACACTAAGCAGTCCAGTGAAATAAAGGAGCTGATTTGTCACTGATCCAGTTTCCAGGAGCAGGCAGTAGCCTGCTTACAGCTCTTGAGCAACCAGACTAATCATCAATGCAAATGAATGTAAAAATAACTCCGCGGATCTTTTCCCCACCCTATACTGTCCACGAAAAACTAAATATCAGGGAAAAAAAACCACAAAGAAGGATCCTTTAGAAGAAGCATCTTGCTTAGCAAATAGATCACAATACATAAAACCATCCTCTGTCACAGAGGAAACAGCAAGTCCCACAGAGTTCCTCTGCTCCTGAGGTAATTTAACCTGCATTCACAGCTGCAGAGGCATTTCCATAGAATAGATGGGGAAATTAACACATTTCCTAGGGCTATTCACATTTAACACCTCACTGTCTTATTTCTCTACTATAAATACAGGATGACAAACACACACTGCAGCAGGTGATCACGTGAACACACTCGCCTATGCTTATAAATTTTTAAACTGTAGAAAGATCCTAATTATCTGTTTCAAATTCCAGTCAGTGTCACAGAAGGAGCACTGAGTCACAGGGCAGAGGACTCTGACACCCAGGTCACTTTCCTCCACTCAAGAAAATTTATGTTGGCACAGGTTCTCCATCTCAGCAAGCCCAGAAAGAAACCAGGAAGAACAGGAGCAGTAGGAAGAAATCTCCCCTTGTAGAGGCAGAGATAATGCTGTGCTTGCTTGCCATATCTTTTAAATCTTTTCCATATTTGTGTGATAATATTTTTTAGCAGAGATGAGAAATCCATGCTAAATATAATCAGTCCAACTATCCCAGGTGGTACTTCTTTCTTGGCCAAGTTCTCTGATTCATTTTAGCCCCTCTTTAGTTATCTTTGACAATTGCATTGATACTTTCTCCTTTCATTTTCCATTAAAAAAAAAAAAACCTTCTTCACTTTTGGATCCCATTGTGAGAACATAGGAGATGTGAGACACTTTCTGACATGGTAATAAAATAAGATGTTGTTCATTCACTTCAACATCAGAGTCTTTGAAAATAGCAATGATATCAAAGCAGTGTAGTGTGGAATTATAATTGGGAACAATTGATGACAATTACAAGCCTTCTTTCTTCTTTCCAGAGGAAGAAGATTTATATAGAGGCATTGATACCTTAAAATAGTTCATTTCAAGAAATTTCACTCACAGAAGAATGATTGTGACTGTAAGATAGATAAAGTAGCTAACTATTTTTTTGCCATTTAAACATATATGCAGTTTTTAATTTTACTTCTGCTACCGGTACATTTTTCTTCACTTGCCAATTGTCTACTTGTAACACAAAATAATTTTCAAGTTTTCAGCTTTTCTTAGTCTTTACATGAAAGAAGGGGTTTGATGACTGAGATTTTGTGGTGGTTGCTGTTGCCAGTTAAACTGCCTGATAAACTAATTTAGAGACCCATCCTGCAATTAGTAATGTGTGAACAGACTGGTGCTTCCTTACAGAGCTCGACAGATGTCTGCAGGACTTCTTGATGCTTTATCATTCTACAGTGTGCTGTTAGACCAAGACCTTGAAAGGTTAAACTGCAGCCCAACCCATGTTACTTTGATAATGTGGACTACTTTAAAAACTGTATTGAAAACCTGAAAAATACTGGGGTTGGGTTAGGTGCTGTATTCAATTGTCATTTGGAAGGCATAGTGTATTAGTTTTGGTTTTTTTGGGGGGGGGGGGGTTTGCTTTGGTTTGCTTTGGTTTGCTTTGGTTTGCTTTGGGGGGTTTTGTTGTTGTTTTCTGTTTTTTACTTTAAACTTCAGAAGCAAAAAAGAAAGGCATAGTATGAATAACACCTTGAATACGACAAAGACTAAACTAGGAATATGGAATGCTAAATGTTTATATATTCACAGGAATCTTCTAAAAATGGGAAAGCTGCTACCAGAGCATTACAATATTGCAAGAGGTAAGACTAACAGATCCTTGAAGGTTACCAAGACTCCCTGGATTTTGAAGGGGTGGAAAATCTACAATGTATGAAAAAAAGGGACAGATTTTATTGTTTCACTGATGCTACTAGTCATTACTGCATTTGAATTCAGCAGCAAACTATTTTTTTTCTAGCAAAATCGATATATCTTTGATTAGTGTCTATGCTACAGACCTGGAAACTTTCTTGATTCTTGTAAAGAACTGTTAAAACTTTCAGTTTTCTTCTGTTTAATTAAGGCAGGAAGCTTGGACTAAAGTCTGTTGCAAAAGTTAGAACAGAACATGACAGATATTCTTCAGCAGAGGAAGAAAATTTAAAATCTATGATTAAAGAAATGTGACGAAAAAGGAGATGAGGCTAGCACTTTTGTATTAGTATATCTTTTACAATTAATTACTCCTACTTTGTTTACAAATATTTGATATTTCTGGCAATATTTTCCTTGTCCAACTGGCATTCTTCTCTTTATTACTGAGCAACCCACTAACTCTTTAAAAAAAAAACACTTTCTCACTTCATGAAACTGTCATCTGCTAACTGTAAATATAAATTTACATTATATGTAGCTAAGTTATTACAAGCTGGCAGTATTCTCTGGAGACCATTTGCCCATATCTTGAACTTTAGAACACATTTGCAATATCTGTAATCCTACAGAAAGTAGAAATTACCTGAAGTGGCGAAACAATATCATTTTTACTTGCATTGGGTTTTGTTCGTCACACATGACCAAAGGCTCAAATACTGACTTCAGACTTGGTTCCTGTGTTATCAAACCTGAAGATAATTAACAAGTCTGAAAAGGTCTTTTAAGGGGTGGTTCTGTGTTACTTGAGTTTTGGAGATCGAGGCTGGTGATCTCTCTGGAAGGGATCTGTTTCCAACGAGATGTTATCAGTTTGAAGCAGGACTTGAGATACAGAGTCAGAACTGCATGATCTGGGTTGGGCAGTCAGATCAGTGAAAAACATTGTCTCATTTGCCACTGGAATCTGTGGGGGCAAAACCAAACATTATGAAAATCAAAGCAGAGTTGTATACTATCTGCTTAGATTTCTAAATCAGACAATTTCAAATATTTGAAAGTTCTATATATAAATGTATTATTAATTTTTTTTACTATTTATACATCTCTTATATAAGTTGCTCTGCTTTAAGTATGTGGTATTATGAATACCAGAAGGTTTCATCTGAATGACAAGCTTAGCCACACTCTGTTTGGGTTTGCAATTGTACTGAATTAGCATTATTTTCACAAGCAGCTCCATGGAAGTCAGCTCTGACTCAGGTTACATATTTCATATCACATCAAGCAATCTAAGTCACAACTTCCTGCAAAAAGAATTATCACTTTCTCCTTGAGAACAAGGACATGCAGTGTTTGATTTATCCTGTATTTATACACGCTCTATTTCTTTAGGAATAGCAAAAGCTATTTATTCTTCTAACCCCTGTGTAAGCAGCATGATGACTCAAGTGTGGCTTCAACTCAAGAAAACCAGGGAGAAAGAGAGGTGACAGTCCCGGTTCAGGGAAATACGCTCTTCTCTTGTATTTGTATTCTACTGGTCCATCAGCAGCCAACGATACCACATCTCTTTGTGTGGACCTGAGACAGTACAGATGGTATCAATAAATCTTGTACTTCTAAAAGCAAACAGAGCAGGGGATAAGTATAGATGAGAAAATATGCTTCATCTGCAGAAGCAGAGCCAGAGACCCTCAGGAGATGCTAAGGGGAACACTATTTAAATTGTGAGGGATTCAAATAACTTCATGTAACTGTCTCATGCTAAACCTGCAGTTTCTGTTTTGTTCCATTCTGAGCAAGATTCCTGGGTTCACTCTTGGTCAGCAGGAAGATACAGGCAACACAAGGGCCAGTCCTTACATTCCAGCCACTACAGCTGCCTAAAATATGTAGAAAGGACTCCCACTGCAGCCTTTCTACTTTACAGAAAGAGGCAGGGCAACTATTTTAGGGTAGAATTGAAGGGTTAAAGAACTGGTCTCAGAACTCCATGCTCCCAAGCACAGCTACATCTCAGAACGTAACTTTCTAGCTATGATTACTATAAACCTCACAGATTAAATGATAAAGAACCAGTAAAAACTGCAGCAAGAATAATTCAGCTATTTGAAAGCTTTGATACAGTTTCACTTCATCTTTGAAGTCTAAGAAAGCAAGAATGTGTGAAGTCCTACTTTTTAATTGAATTTTCCTTTTGTTCAATGAGTCATTTTTTCATAAGCCTTTACCATCACTCTGTGGCAAAAATAATGTATCAGACAGCAACGTATGAGCTCAAAGATTGGCTTTGATGACATTTGAAATTTGAAAGCAGTCTTTAGTAATTACAGTTTCCATTTGGATTAGCAGTTTATTATATAATGCTTCATAATCCAGAAAAAAAATACACTAGATAATTATTTAATTTATTCTATTTAGTGACCGCATATTTCACAGAACTTTTAGTAATTTTTTCAAGCATGTTTGTAACTTTCAAGTTTAAATCCCACAGAACATTAATAGCTCCTATGCAACTAAATTAAAGAGACTTAGTTTGAATTCCTCATGTGTATTCCAATAGAAATTGCAAAACCCAACTGGTTTTAGTTTTTTAGTAAAAAACTGTTATTCCTACCCATCATATCTTTGCCTGAAAGCCCCTTAATTTCAAAATTATGATAATTTGGAGGGAAGGAGGTTACATTTTCCATTCCAAACAAGGCTCCTGCCTTCCATGGCAGACACCTGTCTTTCAAACCAAGACAATCTCTCATTAGCTAAAACGAAATCAACACTTAAGCTTCTAAATAGACTCCTCTAAATTAGTTTTCTAAGTAGATCTGTCAAGGACGATTGTCTGGAATAACAGTGTACGGGCCTCAGTTCAGTGGGTCTCTCCCACCTCCTAACTCAGCAATGTACTAACAAGGACTCTTCCAGTTTTTTCAGTCAGCTCCTCAGAGTATCCCTACTGGCAACACAATCTCCCACTGTAGTTTTTTATAATGATACTGTGAAATACTACTCCTTTGCTGCTTGAGACTACAGCTCAGGCATTCAAACCACTTTTTCTGACATGCTCAGAGGAAACACCATTATTTTTATAACTGTATAGTTACACAATAATATCACAATTACCTTTTTTCCAATTTCAGTCCCCTAGACCATTGTACCTAGAGCCTCCAAGAAACAGACCTGTTAGAATGAATCAGTTTCTTTTTGATGTGTAGCTGGCATGTGTATATAGACATTATGTAGATTTTGCTCTTGAAGATGGACTCAAAATTGAACCAAAGCTTCATAATTAAGCTAATTTTCTCTTCAGAGACTATTTTCAGCTAAAGGCTTTTTCTTCATTTTAAATTCTACAGACTACAGTGAAGTCATCATGTACAATTACATTGCACTGCACTAAGAAAAATAATCATTTTCTGGAAAAAAGAAAAGCCACGACATCTTTCTGATGATCTTGAATACTGCAGACAAAGCCTTTGTATAAATCTACAGTCAGATAATCAGAAAATGATTGAATAAAATATTAATAAAACACAAAAACTAACTGGAGTATTTTAAGAAAATTATTGATTACCAGTTTTACAGGATTATCTTGTTATTTGGAAATATTTGGGGCCTGAAGAACCTGACCAGCACGTGTAGACAAGGTCAGCAAGAAAGAAGCAGTATTTTTTCTCGTTCAGTTCTTTGTACAGACTTGGGAACTGTTCCACCGAGGGAAAGAGAATTGCTTACCAGTAGTGCTGAAGAGATCTGGATGACCGCCCTATCTGACCTTCTGGCAGTAGAACCATGACCATACCAGTAGGTATCATCAACAAAGTCAGAAATCTTCCCCAGATTCCCACCACACCTCTGCTCCCATTACACTCAGAAACTACAACAGCCTCTATTTCTACGTATTTCGTTTCCCTGGCCAAATTAGCACTTTTTACTCAAATATTTACATAATATTAAGATTACACAGAACCATTTCTGAAGGAAAAAGGCATGTATTTTTGGTTACCAACTTTTCTGGTTTGGACTCTATCCACATAAAATCTTATTATAAATGTAAAAGCTGTGACTACTTTCTTTGTGGAATGTTGGCCATTTAATGCCAGTGACACAATATTTAAGCAAAATCTACCTTACCCTTCTTATCTGTTAGATAAAAGGGTCATACTTAAAGTCATAGAGTCAGATTCAATACTTTCTTACAGCTGATGATAAACTACACAGTTGTATTGGGTTTGCATGGCCAAGGTTTGGTAATGGGGGGCTACAGGGGTGGCTTCTGTGAGAAGCTGCCAGAAGCGTCCCCCATGTCCAGCAGAGCCAATCCCTGTCAGCTTCAAAGGTGGCCACACCGCTGGTCAAGGCTGGGCTGACTAGAAATGGTGGTAACGCCTCTGAGATAACAGGTTTAAGAAGAAGAAGAAAAAAAATACTGCACAAATGTGATTGCAGCCAGAGAAGAGCAGGGTGAGAACATGTGAGAGGGACAGCCCTGCAGATCCCAAGGTTAGTGGAGAAGGAAGGGAGGAGGTGCTTCAGGCACCGGAGCTGAGATTCCTCTGCAGCCCCTGGTGCAGACCGTGGTGGAGCAGCTGTGCCCCTGCAGCCCATGGAAATCCACAGGGATGCAGAAATTCACACGAGAGCAGATGGATGCCTGAGGAGGCTGTGACCCTGTGGGAGGCCCCTGGGCAGAGGAGCCCGTGCTGGAGCAGCCTGTCCTTGAAGGACTGCACCCCGTGGAAGAGTGACCCACAGTGCAGCAGCTTGAGGGGCACTGTTGCTTGTGAGATGGATTCACACTGGAGAAGGTCATGGAGAATTGTCTCCCATGGGAGGGACCCCACGGTGCAGCAGGGGAACAACTCCTTTCCCTGAGCAGTGGGAGAAGCCATGGGTGATGAACTGACCATGACCCCCATTCGCTGTCTCCCTGAGCCACTGTGGAAGGAAGTAGAGCTGGGCAGAAGGGAGGGGTGGGGGAGAAGCTGTTTTGAAGGTTTTATTTTACGTCATTATACTGCTCTGATTTTGTCAACAATAAATTCAATTAATATCTCTAATTCGAGCCTGTTTTGCTCATGACAGTGTTTGGTGAGTGGTATCTCCCGATCTTTATCTTAATTCATGAGACCTTTGTTATATTTTCTCCCCTCCCTGTCCAGCTGTGGAGAGAGGCTTTGGGGGTGACTGGCATCCAGCCAGGGTCAAGCTACTACAGCAGTTTATAATTTCCTGTTACATATCCCTAGGACACTTAATAAATTGCTTGTTTGGACTTCTTCCAAAGTTCAGAAATCGCTTCCTCCAAAAAGGACGTTCTAGATGTCTTTAAAATGTTCATGCAACTTTTCACTCTATTTGCCCCTTCCCAGAACTGTATCTTTTGTTCCCTTCCAAAATCAAGATGAAATATAACCTAGATTCCATAAAAAGTCTTGCAGGTGTTCCAAGGATACCAATAAAAGAATTCTTTGCAATAAGGTTAAATTTGAACTGTCCAAGATACTTCTGCATTACAATAATTAAATAGTCTATTTAATCCACTTAGATGCATATTAATAAAATAAAAACTTATTTGCAAATAGATTTCCTGAAAAATATATAGTAAGTGTCTATATACATATATGTATGTCTATATACATACATGTGTCTATATACATATATATGTTATCTAAAAAGGCCATGAATTTTTGAAATGTTTTTTTCTGAACTCTCTGAGTTTTAAATCAAAAAGTGTACAATTTATAAGCATGTATTTTGAAGTGTGAGGCACTTTCTTTGCTTCCTGCTAAAAAACATTCACATTTCAAGCATTGGTTCAAAAAAAATCAACAGAACAGTATTCTAAATAGTCAATGTATGAATGCAAAGTTTAGGAAGATATGATAAGCTGGTTTATGTTGTTCTACACTGTTTAGATCTGAACTCTTACAAGACTAATTTGATACTTCATTTTTCACCTAGAGGTGATCTTCCACATCTGAACTAATCAGAAGGTTGAAAACCTGGTCTTCACGCTGATTTCTAATGCTTTGAGTTCAGACAAAAGGGCACTGCCTACTGGGCGATTAATATCATCCCTTTTGGAAACAGAAGTTTTCCATGACAGATACATACATTCCTAGGTTGTGTACCAATCGAGCGTGAGTCCACCCGTCAAAATCATAGGCCAAGGTGAAACAGCCACAGGTAGCTCAGAAACTACATGGAAAACGTCATTATAATAATAAAAGAAAGGGTTTGCCAAGTTCATGCATGCTTACTGGTCATTGTCTTTAATTGCTTTTCTCCTTTAACTAGACAAAAATTAATGGAGGAAAAAAAGTGTTTCTTTGATTGGAGACTAAACAAAATTCATCAGATTCCTTTTTTCTGAATTTTCTGAATTTTCTGAATTTTTTCTGAATTTTTCTGAATCTCAGATTTGAACAAATTATCTTTCACCGTCTCTTATACTAATACAAGAGATTGTTATAATTTATGGTTAAAGAAGGGAAAAAAAAAGAAAAATACAAAAATAATTTCTTTTCTCTTCCTTAGTCTGCACCACTGATCTCATCCAGAATTGTGTTTCTTAGCCCTCCTGTGAGGTACCTGCAGGGTCGATGGGAGGACAATTAGGCAATGCAGTCCAGCTCTGATGTGGGCAAAACTGACCATGGAGGCATGCAAGGAGTAATACATCTATTCAGAAAACTGCTGCTTTTTGTATTTGCTTTGTATTTATGACTCTTCAGCAGTAGTCAAGCTCCATCACCGGGTTGTAAATTACTTTGTTACAATATTAACAAAGGCACTAGCATGTGGCAAACCCAGAGGTTTGTTTTCATTGTGTACTGTAATCAAATGAGAACTGCTACCATACGGTTGAACAAAGAAGACAAGAAAATTCTGAGACCTTGAACAACTATGTTAGGTGAGTTTTATAATGCAGGTTGCCAACAATTTGACTACAGTAAGGATTTAGGGATAGTTATTATTTCATTGCCTCAAATTTTAAAGATTTAACATCTTATTCTAGAGCAAGATAATGGAACTGAAAACATTGAAAGGCAAAAAGCTATTTTTATCAATTACTTCTTCTCCTCTGAGTATGTAATCCTCCTTTGAAAGAAACTCATAAGTGGAAAATAAATCCTTCAAAACAATTTTCATAGCTACTCTCACTAGAATAATTTAGACTAAATACCTTATTATATTAATGCAAATTAGCTTTTATTATACAATAGATACCTTTAAATAAAACCTTGTCATTTAAATAAATTCAGGAACTATCAGAACACTTCAGGAATGTATGAGTACCCTACACATAGGAAAGGAAAAATGAGCTTCATAAATCATTGGAACTGAGCAAAAATACATACATAAGTGTAGTTTGCATTTTGAATGTAGGTTGAGCATAGGTAACAATGCAGATCACAGGGAAATGGCTATGGAGCTTTCAAGATTTTCCTCAGTTCGTGTTTTAATGTGGAGGTTTAATGTTAATTACCAGTATAACTTTTAGTTTCTATTTGACCATTAAAATATTCAAGGTCTGGTATCCCCTTAAATATATGTACAGCCCTGTTCTGAAGAGCTTACTACAGAAGAGGTCTTGTTTATCATACGTGCATTTTACCTCTAAACGAAATGTATTTGAAATGTTGATTTTTGTCCCAAGTGATTCTCATTTGTCTTCTGTTAAGTACTGATATTCATAAGATATAATCCATAACCTTCTATGTCTCCCTTGAACCCCTCAGGAATTTTCTTCTTGTATTGCACATGGGGATAATATGAATTATTATAAGCTTAAAGCCATTGCAATAATAATGTTTAATTCCAACACTGTATCTATTCCCCTAGTTTATTCCTTTTTTTCAGTATTCCTGCTATATGATTGCATCTCAAGTCTTTCATGAATTAGCCAAACTACAATGTAAGTACTAAGTATACTGTACTTTCTGTCTTCAAGAATAGACATCTTCTAATACAGCTAACATTCTTCCAATACTTTACAAATAATTACAAGCATAATTGAACTTGAGGACCCATATAATACAGTTCTTTAAGAACAGACAAACAGGCAAAGGATTTTTTTTATTATTGCTTTAAGAGAGAGGACTTCTCCTGAGAAGAGGAAACAGGACAAATAAAAGGACCACAATCCTGGACTTCAGAAGAGCAGTCTTTAATCTGTTCAGGGATTTGCTTGGAAGCATCCTCTGTGAGACCATCCTGGAGAGATGAGGGGCCCTGGAGAGCTCATTGAGTTTCAAGGATCACCTCTTCCATGCTCAAAAATGGTCCATCCCCATGCACAAAAAGTCCCACAGCTGTGGCAGGAGCAACCTGATCTCTTTGAAGATGTCCCTTCTCACAGCAGGGGCACTGGGATAAATGACCTTGAAAGGTCCCTTCCAACACAAACTATTCTATGAGTGGCTCAACTGCCACTCTGAAAGCCTTGAGATCAGTGCCAGGAAATCCATGTGGATGCCAGCCACTAACAGAGTACCCCAGGGGTCAAACTGAGCCAATGTTGTTTAACAATTTCATTAATGAGCTAGACAACAGGACAGATTGCACCCTCAGGTGTAAAACTGGGAGAAAATGTCGATACACCAGATGGGTGTACTGCTGTTCAGAGGGACCTAAACAGGCAGGAGAAATGAGCCATTGGTGCTTCCTTTCATCAAAGAAGATGAGAAGCATCTTGGCCACCATTAGGGAGAATGCTGCCAATAAGCTGACCACTGGTGAGGCCACCTCTGGAGTGCTGTAGCCACCTCTGGAGTCTCCAGTTCAAGAAAGACATGGCCATACTGGAGTGAGTCCAGTGAAAGACCGTGAAGACAGCTGAAGGGATTTTTAGAGATTGAGGCATCTAACATACAAGTGACTTACGAGAAAGGATGCTTAATTTCTAGAAGAGGGTGTTCATTGAGAATCTTATCCATGTTTATGAGAACTTGATGGAGGGTAGTAAAAAAGAACCAGATTCTACTCAGTGGTGCACAGTGACAGGACAAGAAGCAATGGGCATAAATTCAATTCAACAAAGTCCACTTAAATTTATGAAGAAGCTTTTTTATTATTAAAGTGGTCAAGTACTGGCACAGGTTGTCCAGAAAGACTTTGGCGTCTACATCCTTGGAGATGCTAAAAACCTGGTTGGAGATGGCCATGGTCCAGCTGACCCTTGTTGGACTAGATGCTCTCCAGAGGTCCGTTGCAACCTCAGCTGTTTTGTGACTTGGTAACACTTACAAACACTGAGTCTCCTCTCAAAAGTGATCACAAGTGTGAAAGAAAGACAAACAATGTGGTCTATCTGAATATTTCACAGATTAAAGCAAAGGGGTGTGAGTGTTCTCCTTTGTGAAAAGTAATGAAGCTCATCAGAAGCAAACTTGCAGACAAAAGTTCACAGAGACAATTTGTTCTAGTCTTCTCAGTCTTGTTCTACCATTAAAAGGCAACAAAGCTGCCTGTTCAGATTTAAAATGTGGTGCTCCTTTTGAAGGCTATTCAAGAGTAACAGCTGGCAAAGACAGTTTAGGGCTCAGTGAACATCAGGCAATATATATCACAGCTGTGAACCCTGAAAGACTATTGATCCAGTAGCCTCTTCTAATTGTTAACAGAGGTACGGATATCCTAACTGACATGACACCAAAACTAATAGCTCCAGGCACCTGTAGAAGTCTCACAGATTTCCACTTTAACTGTAGACTCAAAAATTTTATCACAAGCATGGGAGAAAATAAAATCTGTCATAAAAGTACTTAAAACCAGAAAGTGGCACTTGATTAACATACATATTATTATTTGTGGGACTTGCAGGTGCCTTTGAGAACCCAGAGAGTGCTCTTCTTCAATAACACTTATGTTTTTCAATAATACTTTACAATCCTAGACAATATTGGGGATATTTATGGATTAAAGAAAAACCAATTAGAAACTCAGTCCTTGGTTCTCCAGATTTTCCCCCAAGGTCTTCATGCTACAACGGTTACCATGAGGATTAAAGATCAAGATTTCAAACCAATTTGGTTTTGGGTTTTTTTGATAGATGATTGATGAAAAACACTAAAATCTGGAGAGTTAATATATTGAGTCAACATTCTAAAGTACCTAAGTTAATTGGAATACTAAGCCACAATTTTCTCAAAAGCGATTTAAGGCCAGATTTGCAAAGACATTTAGATAAAGACAGAGGCAGCCATGAGCAATTCGTACCTCAAATAATAAAATAGTATTAAATCCTCATTTACCACCCATAAATATTTTAGGTAATTATACAACTATTAAAACATGCTCCTCAGACATTATGAAACAAAGGTTTGGATATGATATGCAGACACAGGCAAGGGATTCAAGAGTCTTAACTCCAACAGCAGTCTCCAAGCCTATGATTTTAAATCACTAAGTCACTTTGTAAAAATGGGACAGGCTTCAAAGTTACTTACATGCTTTTGAAAAGGCCACCCTTTCAGAAAACGAGTTAACATTTACCCAGCCTGGTCACAATAGCTTGAAGAACATCAGATTACAGAACCACAAGGATAGTAGGATCTTACCTTAAAAACCCATTTAGATATAAAAATTAATGATTATACGTAGGGCTCAATCTGAACGCTAATTATGCAATTTAAAAGCAAAGCTAAAAAAAATTAAAACACTAAGTCTGCAAAATTAACTATGCAGAGATTAGAAAATGTTAGATTTAGGATTTGCCTGTGTCACTTTACATTTGTTTTCAAGTGCTTGGGTGCCTTATTTAACTGTATGGTCACAAAACACTTTTCTCTGAGGATCTACTTCATTCAGAGAATGACAGTGCCAACAAAATTAATCAAAGTTCTGTACTTAATGAGCCTATAATGTGATTGCATGAAAATTTATATGCAAATGGCCAGTTGTGCATCTAAGTGGCTACTTGTATATGTCATTATCTGATTTGCATGCATAATCACTGTAATTAGACACAATTTAAAATGTGAGACCATAGTGTTTGCTGCTGAAAAATATGACTTAATTCATGTATTAGTCATGCCTATTAATCAATCATTTACTTACAATATGTTTACATTAATCAGCTGCTCTTTGCATAACTTACATTGCCTCCTTTCCTACGAGATTTATTCTGTTCCTTTTACCTAATCACTACGTCTGTCATTCAGGAGGCAGACACTACAGGCACCCCTGCCAAATAGCAAGCTGCCTGTCTTACGGCTGCAGTCTGTGATCTATGGACTCTCTACTCACTTACCACATATAAACTGAGAACAGTCTTAAACTAGGACAGATCCATGCATCAGAATTAGGTAATATCCCCTTTTCCAAGTAATATGAGGTTCTATTCCTCCCACTGACATTTAACAAAAATTTTTAAAAACTCTGCATCCATTCTGAATCTGTACTCCTACCTGGCCCTTCCCTAGTGCAATCCAAGATTGAAACAACAAATTCTATAGGCCAGAGGCTGAAGAGTGCAAGAAAAGCATGAAGACATGTTTCTCTTTATCAAGTAAACATGTTGCATTCAATTTTGATGACCCCCTAACCTCATCTTATATTTTCCATTCCCTACATACTAAATTCTCAATATAGGCTAATCTATTTTCACTTTTATGTGAAGTATTAATGGGATGGCCCGATGACCTCTGCATTTTGCAGGGAACAGGCTGTTACTCTTTTGTGATCCATATGGCAGTCTGTTCTGCTGTATTAGGCACTATTACCTGTATAAACATCCATGGATAAAGGACAAGATATCAGCAAAACACACCATGCACGTGATGCTCATTAAGTCTAGGGAAGCGAATAAAGTCTGTTATGTGGAGACCTTTGCCATAAGATAATTATTACACATGCATTAATCAGAGAAAAACTGAAATGGAATAAAGACGTCAGCAGTGATCGGCCTTATTTCAACATCTCTGAAGGCATGCAGAAAAGTGTTCAGTGGTCCATTAGGAGTCTTACAAAAGAAGAGCTGTGCATAAAAAGGGTTCCCTGAGGCCAGGAAGCTCAGTAATCAGTCAGGCACTAGTTTTCATGATAAATTAAAGTTGATTTTAAAATTAATCTAGTCTCATATCAACAGCCAGGTGGCAGCATGCTTCTGCAATGACCTTCGGTAAGACACATCAGTGAGTACCACCCGACTGAAACTAACACTAAGACAAAGACAAGGTGGACTGGGAAAACAGGAGGCAACTCCACTGTGCACCACTGCTCCACAGTTCTCATAATTAAGCTGTAGCCAACTCCAAAAAGAGACTATAGAGATGAAAGAGTTACTATGTGGCCATTTGACCGTGAGTATGCTTTTAGTGCATGTATTTAATTAGATTGTTACAATTAGTGGCATGCAGCATCTGTCAGCGCAATCCTCAGGATAAACCTTCCTCAGGATAACTGTATCGAGCTGAAACAGGGTACTCTCCCTGTTCTTTTCAAACATTACTCAGAATGCCCAAATTACCTGACAATGCATATGTGGCAAAAATTCATCTGACCAAGAGCTTTCCTGTTCAGTCATGGGAAAACAAAACTAGAGTTGCGATGTGTCCCTTGAGATAATACTGTTAGTACCACTAACATGATAATGTTAGCAATCCTAATCCCCACAGATTTTGTCTAGGTGGGAATGGGCATGACAGAACAGCACAAAATTCTGTATCTTGGTTTACATTTTTGTGACATCTATGTAGGCCTTATAACATCAGCATTTTGCTGGCAGCAGCTCTGCAAGCAAACATATTGAGGATATCCCATGGACATGTTATGGAGCCATGTGATAACATACGTGCAAATTTCATCCAGCATAAAAAGGTTTTGCTTTTTCAAATATTGCTAGTATAAACATTTTCTAAAAAGCTTGACACATTGCTTAGAATTCACATTTCCTTGTTTTATCCCCATTTATTCATCTAGCCTTATTAAAGATCTTTGTATTATCCAGGCCCTCTCTTTAATCAGTGGAGAGAGATATTAATTTACAAAGGAGCAATTAATTGTGCCAGTTTAAGAAAAATTAACTTTTTTGTATAATTCCACTTGTGCTGAGTCATAGCAGAATTTCAAACTCAAACCACAGTAAAAACCTGTTAAAAATACATTTCTGAATGATGGCTGTTTGCTACTCACCCTGAAATGGCTGACTATATTACATACATCTACAGATTCTCTTGTATGCTGCTTTCACCCCTTTTATTGTTATTTCCTTTCATCTGAGTCATAAAGGAAAGACAAACATTATCTTTCTTCTCCACTCAAATTAATTTCCATTCCCATTATTCTATCAGCAACCTGATAAAAACACTCCTTTAACTTGTGACAAGATCTATGCAAAGCAGGAAGAAATAATAAATATATTTGAAATTTAAAGATAAACTGAAATATGCACACAAAACTTCCAGGATTGATTAATTTAAAAAAGTGATGGAGGGAATACATAGCTACTAACATCTCTTATGTGAAACTAAATCTATTTGTTCTTCTTTACAAAGATATTCACAAATCCTTTAATGCAGAGAAACATCATGAATACACAGGTGAGCTGGGAGGCAGATAGATCAAGAATAGCTCTGTGTGTGATACAGGGCTGCTGCTGCCATTGAAAGGAGATCGAGAAAGCAAGATATCTTAGCTTGTCTCAACACTAAGAAGAAGAGATGTCCCTCTAACCACCTGTTCTGTAATCATCCATACTTAGATAAAGGTTTTTAACAATGTTTGCTAAACATTTCTTGAAAACAAGCATTTCTTTCCTCTCCCAAAGATCAGGAATTTCCAAAGGAATTTTGAAAACAAAGTTCTAAAATACTACTGAATCCTGCTAACAAGTTGTCTAATATATCTTCCAAAAACAACCTCCCCAAAAATTATTGATAGACCTAGCTGGTTTATTTTGCATAGATGTTTTATTAAGTTTATTAAGTTTTTTATAGATGTTTTTTGTCTTGTGAACATCTTGAATTACCACTCACACGTTTTACACTTTTTCACCAAACCAGGCACCCTGGACAGCCCCTTCTTACAAGAAAGTTTGTGTCTTCTATTTGATTATGCTCATAAAATGTTGATCATAAAGCAAAATAAAAGGACCTTTTTAGGTCCTTTTAAAATAATAAAAGGACTCTTAATAAAAGGACTCTTTTAGGACATCTTTAAGTATGGTTTGATTTTTGAATACCCTTATGTTATTGAAGACATCACCAGCTGAATGTTTTGCACTGGATGTTTTACAATTGCATCAATGTTTCCTCATGACAATAAAAACTGTACTCATAATTATGCAGTCTGAGGTGTGGCAGCTTCCATTCCTTGCTGAAATGAAGAAATAAACCTGTGAAAGTTATCCATAGGCAATCAAGTTACAGTCAATCAATTAATGAACACTTTTCCTGTGAGCCTATTAAGTGCATCCCTGCATGAATGAGTATGAATAATGTCACTTACTGTATCTGAAGCGGGCGGCAGTTGAAACAAGGGGAAAAAGTGAAGGCAATTTCCCAAAAGGAGTATTTTCAGCTTCACAGTGCGTGCTTTTAAAATAAACCAAGTGTGATAGACAAACCTTGGCAAACTAAAATGCAAGGTTATCTACTGTTCCACAAACCATACAACAATAAAAAGAATTTTACTTAGAGATCTTAAGGTGTGTTATGTCAGCTGAACGTTTTTTATTTTAAATGAAGTATCACTGAAGTGTTTGATGGGCATACATGAAAGGAAAGGTTTTCCTTTCTGATTTAACTCTCTATGCCTAAATTCTATGGCTCACATTCTGAGCAGCATCACCTCCAATAAGAGGAAAGGATACATGCCAGTTTACACCACATTATGATCTACTCCCTGCTCCTCCTCCCAAAATGGTATTGGAGATTTAGGAACACTCATTCCATTTGTGTCTCCAAATAAATGTACTGCGCAACAATTTCTATGCAATTGTAATTGTTTTAAATATCTCAATGTCTATACAAAAAAATTGGTGGAGGCCACACAAGAATGCATTAGATCACTTTACCTCACTGAAATATTATAAATTTTCTGTTACTGTAGTGCCTAAAGATTCAGCTTACTTTCCTTTAATAGCTAATATAAGTAACTATATCCTAGAACTCTATGTTCAATTTGCTAAAATTAATTTATTCGGTCACCAGGCTTTGATTAGACTGTCAGAATGTAATTTTTTACTATATTTGCAGTTGTTCGCATCGCTCTCGGAGGTTTGCACTCTCACCTCACATACAGACCCCAAAGAGAGGTGCATAAAAGCTTAATGCTCAATTAATAAGTTGTTGCTAGTTGTAAACCACATGCTCAGATCAGGGAAGGGTCAAGAAGAGAGGTCTGCTTGCACAACAAGCAAAAGACAAACTAAGTTAGGCAGCACAAACTACAAGTATGTAAGAGAATCCAAGCTCAGCCTTTTAAAAAGAATTAGGTGCCTCTAACTCAGCTGAAGGAAACTGGATGGGAAACAGCTTCAGATCAGCTCCTCTCTGATTTAAGCCACGTATTTCATTCTCATTCTACCACTAAAGAAAACATTTTATCCATAGTTAAATTACAGGCTAGGATCAAGAGCCATCAGTTCCTTGACTAAAAATATCAGAATTTTTATACTCTCCTGCCATCTTAGATACAGAACTTCTCAAATAACACCATGTTGATTACAGCCAGAGAAGCTAAAAAATTTTAGCTACCCTTGGGAAATGGAAAACAGGAAGGTTCAATCAAAAATGAAATCCCAATGAGCCTAATACAGGATCCCAACCTAGGGAGTGAACCCCATGCAGACAGTACTTGTTTTAGTTGTACTCCTATTATGCAATTATTCCCTTGCATTTTGTGTGAAACCTTACACGTTCATTAGTGCAGAAGCTGATCCGGAATACGGCCAAACTCCAGGCAGTTGTGTGCATGCTGGAAGCACACTGTGTCCAGACTTCAGCTGGAGCTTTCACTGCAAACTCAGACAGCGGTACAGGAAAAAGGATCCTGTTAACACCAGTTTTCCCCAAGTGTTTAAAGACTGCACTAAGGGCCTTCTTAGAATTGTAGCTTTCGCCTTTGTGCTTTCTACATTGGAAGTGCAGATTCAGTAATGGCTGCATTCTCTTGCTTATCATGGGGGCTGTTTTTCTCACATCACTGAAGGCTGGGTGTGGAGTGCTTGAAGTGAGCAAGCTTAATGTCCCTTCTGCTAATATTTTTAAAAATCCTCTATATCGTGGTTATTATACTTTACATGCAAGTATGTATTGCTGCAAGCAAGTTGTTAGTTTTCATTGTCTGTTACTCTGTTTTTATTGTTCATAATTGTCTTGCTAATTAATGATGCTGTCTAATTGTCATTGCATAACTCGAATGATTACGTAAAATGTTCAAACATGCATGAAATTTCAATGTTACAAAAATCTCACATAAAAAGCAAAACCCAGATGTTAATTCGAAACTGAATGTAGATTTCAGTTATTTGGCACCTGCATTATTTTTACTCCCTGAACATATGGATGAAACTTATTTTAATACACTCTGTTTCTCATACAAATTTTAGAAATTGAAAATCAGTTATGATGAATAAAAACAATTTTGAGTGAAATTACAATGCCTGCTGAATGTCTTCTTGGGCATGCAGGCAATGACAAATCAATTTCTAGTATGCTTTGTGACAGCTGAAAGTAGCTGTGCAACCCTTAAGCTGAAGCAGTTTAATTAAACCTTGGCATTTTAACAGAATAAAAGAAAATTAACTATCCTATTTCATTTCCCTATAGTGTAAACAGAGTGCATGACAGGCATCTGTGTGATATATAATTAATCCCACCAGTCAAAAAATTCTTTCAAGGATAGTTATGAAGACTTCAGCTCATGTATACAATAAAGTTTATATCCCAAAGTTGCTAATTATGTATTCCTCAAATTACTTAATGAGATGATTTATTGTTGTACACACTGTGGAAAAGTACGGCCATATATAAAAGTAGATGCATTATACATACGTATTTGTAACTTCAAAGAAAGATAACTAGAAGCAACAGCACCTAACAGAACTAGAGAAGAAGTCTGCAAAGTACATTTCATGTGCTACACAAACTGCATGTAGGGAAGAAGTTGTACTTTTCATCACATTTGAATAAAATATTTAATAAAATATTTATTCATTAGTTTGAAATAAGCATCAATGAAGTATGAAAAAAAGCATAGCATATTTACTAATAACATTGAATGACATCGAAGTATATTATTGAACAGCAATTTATGTTTAAATTGATTTTAATAAGCATGCAATTCATAATCAAGCCAATTTTCAATTAAGTGATACTTGAACGGTGACAGCAGGGTGACAGAATGCTGCATGGTGAAGCAGAAGCAGCAGAAAGGGTAAGAAGTTTCCACATATATCCTGAAGGGAAGAAAGAAATAAGCATGTAACAAGTTCTCAGCTAGCCAGGAAAGGTTTACTGCAATTTCAGATTCTGTAGGGTGTTTTTACAGGCTTCCAGCTGCTGCCCCAGAAGGAGAGTGGTCTCCTACAAATCCCATCTCACACCATTCTGATCCCATGGCTGCCTTGGATATGCTAGAGCACACCATGCCCACTTGGTTGTGTGAGAAGGTGAATCAAGGCCCAGATCCCACTGACAATTATGGAAGCGTAAACCTTTAGTTTACAGTCAGATAGAGATGGGCAGTTGCGTGAAGGTCTCTAAATCTCAAACCGAATCCTATCCTTAGAGCAGGAGCAAAAAAACACAAAATGGGGATGAGCATATATCCACATACAAGTGTCATTTGAGTTGTCCAAGAAACCCTTATGGGACAAAGGACAAGGAGGGAAGGTGCAGACTGCTGGGTTCCAGGTAAGATACCCCTAGGGCATATCAAAGAGCACTGGACCCTACAGATGGCCAACTGACACGTGCCTTATAACATTTACATGGCTGTAAGACAAAACTGTGGCTCAGTGGAGCACCTAATCTTACAGGGTTCCTGATTTGATGTAAAACCCTCTAGTCACCACCAGTTCTGAACTTACACATACTCAGAACAACCCGGCTTCCACAGCTCAGTGCCAGGATCCCACCTGACCTGAAGTGAGACACATCAAACAGACCAAAGGACCCAACATGCAAGCTCTACACAGAGAACTACAAGTGCTTCTATTAAAGACACACCGCAAAAGTGATGGCTCTGTTTCTCTCAGTAGCCTACAGAGACAAATGGACTTCCGTCTCCCTCACCACCTGGGAATACATCCACTGATGTGTTTATGCAAATCAAGTTGCATTGACCAGTAGATACCGTAAAGAGGGAGACGGACTCTTCTTGGAGGTGAACTGGGGTGGGAGGAGAGGAAACAGACACAGATTGAAACACAGAAAATTCTGAGCAGGTATTCCGGGGAAAAAATTACCTTGAGGGTTATCCAGTTTTTGAGCAGGTTACCCAGAGAGGTTGTCTACAGACTCTGAGATGTTCAAGGCTCAGCTTCACACGGCCCAGAGCAACCTGACCTAATTAGACCGGCTTTGAGCAGGGAATGAATGAAGATGACCTCCAGAGCTCCTTTTAGAACAGAACTTCTCTATGAAGTAATAATTAATTAATTTGATTACTTCATTAAAAAATAATGAATGAAGTAATTACTCTGTGATGGTAATTTTAAGCATATGGCTTCAGATATACACATACTTCATTCACACTAGAATGCACCAGATTTCAGTTAATCTTCATAGATAATGGAGGCTCTACTTCTCAGTCTGAAATAGAGGAACTTACTTTAGGTTCCATAAGGCACACACAATGTGCAGTCAAAGACATGATTCTCATAATGAAATCCAAAATAACACAGAGGTTAAGCACAGAGCTAAGAAACACTGCCCACAGAAGGATATCTAGCCTTTCATTCCTTCACTCTTCAGCACTCCTAAAGAATTACACCAACATGCTCACAAACTCAGCAGTGGAAATATAGATCCTAGAAATAACAAGTTACTCAGAAACTACATTAATGCCTATAATAACACTGAGGGTTGAAAAGTTGATCAGAATTGGGAGTAGTGGGAGTTTATAGGAGATTTTAAAACATTTTTCCTACATTATTTCTATATAAGCAAGTCACACCTTTATTACATTTATCCTAAATTAATTTGTATTTTGAAAAGAAAATTTATATCCTGCACTAGTTATACAGAAGCAGGATCTATTTGGTCATCCTTTTCAATGCCATAACTGTATTTTGTTTGAGAAAAAAAAATAGATGCTTAATACTAAAATAAAGTCTGAGATACTTTTTTTTCAACAGAGAAAATATGCTAAAGAATTCTACAATTTAATAGTGGCTTTCCTCATGGCTATTTCATCTCAGTTACTGTTCCTGATAGTTCTTGAATTTTCATGGAACTGGACTTCAATTTTGCAAAGGTAGCCACAACTCTAAAGTAGCTATTTTATTCTGGCTGCCATTTGCTATAATTCCCTCCTTTTCAGTGGGAAATTATCTATGTCTCTTCATTGTGTTTCAAAACAGCAGAAACACAGGACTGAGGGCTCCCAGACGCTCCTGTATTCTTTTAGAAGTTATAAGTGATCTGCCACACTGGAATCTAACTTCAGAATCTTTCTGAACTTCTGTAAGAATATGCAGTAGAAATTCTACTGCAGAAGCATATAAGGGACAATTTGGGGTGTACTCTGTCACTGACCTCTCACAGAACAATGCAGCTTCAAATACCATTGTAGCCTCGAGACTGAAGGGTGAAATTTAATTGGGAACAAGCAATTCTGAAAGACTCCAAATTGTTTGGGGATTTCATAACAGTCCAAATTTTTATTTTTTGAGTCAGGACACAAGCAATGGCACAGCAAAGAGGGCACATCTCTGTGAGACTGTGGGATAAGACCTGAGCACTGATTCCCATGGACTATTCTAAATGGTTTTTTCTTTAGGTACTATTAAGGGACTTCTCAATGCTTTATTGTACATAAAGTAATGGCCCACGCTGTAAATATTTAGGCACGTATATAACTGAACTTGGTACAACAGCTGAAGTGAGTTGTACATATTCCTAACAGCCTCCAAATAGGATGGAATTCATGACCTGTTCATGGTAGTACTACTGTGTATTAATTTGTCTCTATACTGATGGTTGTAATGAGTGATATTTTGTTTCTTTATTGTTATTTACCTCCTTCGTGCTCCTTCTTGGGACATGTGTTATCCATACTCTTAAAAGCTAGAAGTGAAACAGAGATGCACGTAATAATACAAACTAAACTTAAAATTTTATGACAGATATAAGATGTGATAGCTGAGGTAATTCCAGCACAACTACTGCACAGTAAAAGAATGATGTAAAATAACATTTCAATGTAGTAACACAGCTGAAACACCAGATTTATTATTACCATTACTCGGTACGTTTAAAAGGCATAACAGCAAGCATGAATTCATCGAGATGACACAAGAACTAGTGAGTCAACAAACCGATTCCTCTTCAGGGCTCTGTGACATTCTTGCTGAAGTCTGAATAACAGCACAAAAGAAATTTCAAAAGTACTGATTACTATTATAAAGCCTCCAAGGAATTCACATTTCCGTAGATACTGTCATGAAAGGACATTATTCAGCTGACAGTAAAGATTTGAAAATAAAATTGTTATGACACATCCATGTTGATAGCAATTTGGCAAGAGATACAGTATAATTTAGATAGAAAAAGTAAAACCAGAACCAAAGCAAAGCAGAAAACCCTTGTTAACAATGTTCTAAACCCTTTTTTCAGAAGGATATTAAAGGGCTTGTTTATAACCACTGCTAGGATACCTACAACAGAGATCCATCTTCTTTGTATGACTGCAGAAAAATATTCTAATAATTTCAGGAAATAATCCCATTTTTTCAAAAAAAAAAAAGAAAAAGACCAGTCTTAGTTGTCATATTTGACCAGTTTAAATATATTACACTATTTTACCGTACATCATTGTGAGACAACTACTTTTTCAAGCAATTGCCACCCTGCAACAATTGCTTTACAATAACAGTTTCATGCTTATGAACCACCTTTACCATGACACTACCAAAACACTTATCCAGCTACATTGTATCACTGACTGATTTGGTTTAAGCAGGTAGAATTAACAAGTAAACTTTTTTAAAAATTGTTAAAAATTTAACTTAGGGACAACGCATGACCTACAAGACACATTTTGTGACAAAATGGGTCATAATAAAAGGTTATTTTTAATGAGTAATACCTTATTTAGAACTGCAATATGGCATTTAAAATCTAATTAGTTTATCCCTTTCTCCACAGACAGAGGGGAAAAAAAGAAAAAATAGCAACTGAGAAGAAAATAATTAAATATAAATCGGTACAGAACTGGTAGAAATGAGAACTGTGTTCATTCTGCTAACAGTGCATTCATATTGGTCAGGCCTAAGGGGTACAAAAAGACAAGCAAAATGTGTAGTCTGAATTAATTACTGTAAAATTGCATTGAAGCAAGAAATCTTTGAAAGTGTACATTCAAATATAAGAGGAAAAAATCTTAAGGGGGTGAAGGGAAAAAAGGTGGCAAGGAAGGTGTGCAAAAAACTGTCTGCCTGGAATGACCAAGGAAACTATCCTGTTTGGGTTTCCTCTTGGTTGGATCTAGCACGTTTGCATCGAAAGGAGCCTTGGACTGAACCAATACCTACACTCTGGGGCTCCTCAATGGAGAAGGTGCCAGAAAAGGCTGCAGACCTCAGTTTACAAATGAATCCTGAAATTATTGCCTGAGTGCCTGTAGAGTCAACAGGAGTAGCCAGAAATCTTCAAAAGCAGCCTTCAGAATGCTCAGGATGCACTTAGCTTTTTGTTGGCTGTATAAAGAGCATACACAACTTTGAGAGACAATCATGGATTCCAGATGCAGTGTGAGAAATAAAATGGGCAACGGAAAAACTGAAGAGGAGAATGCATGAATTTCTCAGGAGCTTGGGGTTATAAGAAGCACAGTGTAATTCACAACTAAAGGTTGCCCATGGGCTCCAGTCATCTGGAGCTTATACCTAGGCTGGGCTCTTCTCATGGGTACTGGGTCTGAATGTGAAGAAACATCTTGTCATTCCATCCTTGGATTTCAAGAGGGGAGCTATTACTGATACCTGACCATGGAGCTCAGATAAAGCCCTGTCTTTCTTGAAGGGGATAATATGCTGTCAAAGGCTTGCTTTATGTTCTGTTTAGGTCCTCACAGAAAAAGCAGGTCACATGGCACACAGCCACAGAACAGTTGTTGCATCCTTTAGCCCTGAGACAGAGCACCTTGCATTCTTCACACTTGAACTTACACAGCTGGACGGTGTCCAGGGAGATGGCCTTATAGAACCACTCAAGATTTTTTTTCTCAGAAGGAAGCTGATCACTGAGGCATAATTCTTGAAAACATTAAGAACTCTAGGGCATTTTTTTGGTTTTGTTGTTAGGAGGTTTTTTGGTTTTTTTCGGAGGGGGAGGGTCATTGCTTTTTTTTTAAGTGCTCAAAGAACAGTATTGGATTTGTAGCATGAACAACAGAGATTTCCCAGAGACAACCTGGCTATTTCACAGTCCAGTATACAAATTTTGAAGGGTAGGGCTATGCTGGCACATTAACAGTTACATGGCACACGACAGCACAGTGAGAAGTCATAGCACAACCCAAAGGCTGCATCTTTGGAGAACGATGAGTAAGCTGCTATGATCCAGCTGAGTACAGATGGATCCATGCCGTCAGTATGAGCTATTCCCAA
This sequence comes from Ifrita kowaldi, assembly GCA_013398055.1. Lineage (NCBI taxonomy): Eukaryota > Metazoa > Chordata > Aves > Passeriformes > Cinclosomatidae > Ifrita > Ifrita kowaldi. The sequence goes on along the minus strand of VZRS01004393.1, from coordinate 429,592 downwards.
CTCTGACCTTGAGTTTCTTTATCGGGAAAGCTATTTAGCTTCTGTCACAGCTGAGTAGGAATCCAAAAAAAGGACATAAGCAACATGGCCAATGAGGGGTGGATGGGCGCTGGGGACAGGTGAGGGAGGAGAAGGTGAACTCAACTGCTTACATGATGGTATAGATGCCACAAACCTGAACTGATCAACGTTAGCCAGTTCATTACAAATACAAATATCTTTACATTTATCTCTCTCTCACTGTTTATTCCACTGCACGAGCAATTTGTCTTCAAAAAGAAAATACAGAGTGACTCAGAATAAATGTGTTTTCTTCAGGGAGTTTATAGTTGGTATCCATAATACAATATTTCCTTTTATATGGAACAGATTCTTACGCACAAGTTATTAATACCATTGAATCTAGGTGATCAACATATCAAATTCTAATGCTGTCCCAGTGATTAAAGCATGCTGTGAGAATTTTACCCATACCAAGAATTTTTAAAATATACTTTGGATTTACAAATCCATATACATTATGGATTATGTTAACAAGTATAGATCATGTTAACAAGTACATATTTTTAAGAAAATGACTGAATTTTTCACTGATTTTGATTAAACCTGCTAGTGTATCCAGGACAATAATTTGCAGTTCATTATCTCAAATTTGGACACATAACAGTTCAAGGAACCAAAAGAGATTTGTTACACACAATACAAACTGGTAGCAAACAGCATCTCTGAGAGTGGCCTTTCACAAAAGATTTCTTGATTAGCTACAGATCTTCATAACGACCACCTAAAAATCAGGGATGACAAAGCTCAGAAATTACTTGAAAATGCTGATCTCACCTTGTTTCATATATACAAGATTTTCACCAGTCCTGAGCAGCAGCTCCTCAGGTAACTGACAGAGAACTTCCAAATCCTATGAACAACCAGCTAAACATTTATTTTAACCATCATTATTTTTCCCAATACTACAACAGCAACTGGAAGTCCAGACTGCCACATCATTTTTATGCAAGAGATTTTTATGCAAGTATCATACTCCAGATCTCTGGTAACAACTCCTATAAAAATTTCTATATACATACAAAGTATGTAAAATTAGTTGTAGACATTAGTACAGTGGTGGATTGATGTGCCACAAGAAGAAGGAAGATTCTGCACAATAAAGGGCAGGAAGAAAAACGAAGAGAGAAAACCAAAGGGAAAGATACAGATTACATAGTTCTACCCCAAAGCAGGCTAGGATACCTTTTTTTTTTTTTTTTCCTTTTTTAAAATTTTTTTTCTTCCAATCCAATCTATACCCTGGTTAGCCTGTGCCTACAATACTCTGTTTATTGTACATCACTCATACAGCAAGGGGTTATGCCAACAATAAATTTTCATCTGGATGAAGAGATTAATTTGATGTTCAGCATTTTTCCCTCTCATTTCTGCAGTAAATACTTCAATGACACACTTCAGTGTAAACACAGTAATTTCTAGTCCAGTTTCATGTATTCCAGTTTGTATGCCATCGTATCTCAAGTCATTTTCCACATGAGGGGCAGTAGACATTCCTGGGTAGTTCGGTTCAGCAGCATGAACTTCCCATCAGCTAACACTAAAAGCAATGAATCTACATGCCCATTCATTCTTTAAAGCGGGTTGGCTAAAAGCTAAAGCTCCATTCACTTCTCCAAGGACTAGGATGATGTCAAGTCTGTAGGAAATGCTGCTTTTACTGCTAGTCCTGGATGGTCAGGGTCCACTTTGTTACACTGGTTGTAAACGTGAATTTAGTTTGGAGAGGTTGAATCCAACTCTCCACTACCCATGTGGGATGGCACAATTTGCCAGAAAATGGTAAGATACACTGCACAATTCTTACAGAAGTTGTTTCTGGACAGGGTGATTTCTATGCCATATAGAAGCAACACTCCCACTCCTTTCAACCAAGAACTTAGTGTGTTCTGCTCAGATGCACTAGCTCTTTCAAGCTGGGAATTGTTCTTTTGATCTCAGAGCTCCTTCTTGTCCAGCAATTCCTGCAATGTTTATTTCCTACTTCTCCAATGCTTCCATTTGTGTATATTTCCCCTAATTAAAATCGCCTCTAAGTTAAAATCGCTTTCTCAGTGACTCATTTTTCTAACCTCTAGGACAAGGTAGCTAAACTTCTTCTCCATACCCATCACCTAAGTTTCACATGTATTTCCTGCCAAGCCCAGTTAAATTTTGGTTTCCTCAGAACCCTTATCTCCTTAGTTTCTTCATCTTCCCAAACCCTTCCTTTGCCGACTAACAGGACACATTTTCCCCTTTGTTGCCCGACAATCCTTTCGTACTCCTTTCTCCTCTTCAGTTAGCCCACTGGTATTCACTCCTGTCTGCTTTTCTGAACACCCTTCCTGTAAAATTTATCAGGAAAAAAATGTATTTATCATTCATCTTCCCAATCTGCACGTCACCCTTCTTCTCTGTCTCAGTCAGTTTCCCTCTTCACGTCCCCGATCCCTTTTTCTTGTCCTAAACTGCGCAAAGCAGTATTCTCACAATCTCCTCCGGCATCTGCCCTCTAGCTCCTTTTGTGCTCTCTACCACATCTGTCCTGCCCCGGCTCCTACCACACATCCCGAAGCCTGCCCAGGCCGTCCGTCCCACCCTGAGGCCGGCCCCAAACTCCATCCCCGGCAGCGGGCGAGGCGCGGCGGTGCCGGCCCAGCCCGGCCGCCGGCCCTGGAACCCAGGGCGCTCCGCCAAAGCGCCGAGCTTTGGGATCGGGGCGCCCTCCAGAGGCGCTGCCGAGCCCTGCCCTGTCCTGCCCGCCACAGCCGAGGACACCCGGCAGGGACGCGGTGCAGCCGAGCCCTGCCGTGCTCTGCCCACCAAAGCCGGGAACACACGGCAGGGACTCGGTGCAGCCGCGGCTGAGGGAGCCCTACGTCCCCGCGGCCAGGGAGCGGATCCCGCCCGCAGCCGCGCTGTGTCCGCTCGGGGGCTGGGGCGGAGAGAGGGAGGGCGCAGCTCGTCTCCCGCCCCTGCTCGGCTTCTCCGTCTCCTCCTCCTCCTCCTGTCGCCCGCCCTCCGTTCCTCCTTCCCTCCCTGCCGCGCCGGCGAGACCGCGAGAGCGGCGCCCGCCCCGCCAGGGCGAGGGAAGGCGGCGCAGCCCGCGGGCAGGAAGCTGGATGAGGACGTGTGTGCGGGCAAGGCAGCCCCTCGGGCATGAAGGGGACCGCGGGGACGCTGCCCTGCCCTGCAGCCGAGCGGGGACATCAGGTAAGCGGTAAGCGCCCTACACGCCTGCCCGGCCCGGCTCGGCGCGACCCGACCCGACACGCCTCCAGTGCCGGGAGAGGGCAAGCATCCCCTGGAAAGTTGTCCTGCGGCCGCCGGCCGAGGGGCGAAAGGCAGGGTGCCCGCGGTGTAGGGTGGCACATCGGTGCGTTCGGCAGGACGCGCTTGGCGCTCCGGTACCCCAGCGCGGTGCCCGAGGCTGTGCTTCCCTCGGCGGGGCGAGGCGTGCGGCGCTGGCATCCCGGGGCCCCAGCGGCTCGGCACTGGTTCCAGCGGTCGTGCCGCGCCCCGCAGAAAGTTTCCAGCGGGGTGAGGGGCAGAGATAAGCGGCAGAGGATCACCGCGGGACGGGAGCGTGGCGAGGGAGAAGCAGCCTTTCTCTGTTGCCGTGGGCAGTGGGTGCCGCGGCTTCTTCCCCCCGGGTGGCGGGAGCGGTGCTGCCAGCAGTTCGCTCGACTTGTTTCGCTCCGGCGTTGTTTTCACTCTGGTTTGTTGCAGAGGAGTAGGATCAAGTATGTCTAGATGTGTAATGTCGGCATCTTTGATGGCTACGTCTTACTCTTCTGTGAAATTTACCTGCCTCCTTGTGTCAGTTTAGTTATGTTTAGGGAAAAACAAACTGCAAAGTCTTACCAGAAAGCGATGCACAGCAGTACGCCTGAGACTTCAGAAGGTTTGTTATGTTGTATGACGTAACAGTAAATGCAACTGCTGTTCTTTTTGAGTCACGCTTCGTTGGGGCTTTTTAACTGAACATTTGTGGATTAAGCAGAAACTTTTAATAAAATGTGTGAATCATTATAACGCTGTTGGAGATCAAATCCCAGTTTAAATGTTTTGCAATTATTTTGTTCCCCCTTTGCTCATAATTTATATAGAGGACAGACTCAAATAGTTTGCTTAGTTCTTCTGGAGTAACTTAAGGAATAAAAAGTGAACAGAGCTCCACACAGAGGTTCTAGGTACCTTTGCTACAAAGCAAAAAACCAACATTGAACCACTTTAAAGAAAAATAACTAATCAAAAAATCTGTACCTTGGGATACCTCCTTCCTTCCCAGCCTGAACAAAGACATGTATATTTCAAACTGCACTGAGAGTGGAAAGGTTCAAGTCATTTCAAATGAGGCAATTTCCCCCTACAGAGAATGTTCTGCACTAACTCGCTTGCTTAACTGGAGATAGTTAAGGTAGACTATCAGCTGCAGTTCTGTTTTACTTACAAATTTTCAAATACCAAGGTAATCTCACAATATTTGTTGCAAAATCCAAAGGAAAAACTTCAATGCAGTGAACCTAATTTCGATAGATCAAAAAAGTATGAGTAGGTTTTTGGTTTGGGGGTTTATTGTCTTGGTGTTGGGGCGTTTTTTTGGTTGGTTGTTTTTTAATAGAACAAATTTGAACCAAATTTAGGGGAGCATTCAAAAGCAGACGTGATTTAGCCACGTACGTCTGTTGCTGCAGGTAACACCTGATTGTCAGACATTGATAAGGCACCGTACTTAAAGTGATTTTCAGGTTGGGACTTTTCTTAATAAGCACATGGATATATTCCTTAAGAAGGTCTATCACAGTTAATGACCCAATGCAGCTCTAAGACTGCTTTACATATGCTTGGGATTTTAATAATGGACTTTTATATTGCATTAGGCTGAGAGAGGGCTGAGGAAATAGAAGAATAGGCATGTATAAAAATTGAAATGCTTTCCACTTCTGTGCATTTTGTTCGCTGGTTGGGTTTTTTGATTTTTTTCTTTTTCATTGTCAGCTTCAAATACAACATCTCTCTTGGCTTTCATGCAAGCGGCAGGTTTTATTAAACATATGATACAATTTTCTATTGTAAAATATTCGTAGTTCTTACTTCCTTGAAAAGATAAGATATGACTAGGGAATTATCATTTTTCTTGACAGCATGACAGTTAAAACTTGGATTGCATAGGAGCAAGCATGTGTAGTGTGTCAAAAGGAGATGTCATTCTGAACTGCCTGACTAACTTTTCAATGTGGTTTTTTTTTTTATGAAAGTGAATATATTGCTTGTAAAATCACTGCTGGGATGTAACTAAGAGGTAAGGATGAATTAATGTAGTGATGCTAGGTCTAACTTAAGATTTTTAGTATAGTTTTAATATTTAGAAGCCTATGGATTTAGTGCCCAGTTCTGTAACCAGATATTTGAGTAAATTTTATTCATATCAGCATCTTAGTTAAATTCACAGAAGTACTGGTACTTTAGCTATGCAGAGGTGGCATATGGATTTTTTCGTATTTAGAATATACTGAAGCAAAAGGCTTTGTTTGCTAATAAGATATCTGTTCTGATAACGTATCCAAATTGTATATAGTGATTGCTATCAAAAGCTGATCGAAGCTCATGTTAGAAGTGAGAAGCTTAAATGCGGCTGTGAGTCCAGCAAATATTCTTTCACAGCGTGTGAAATCTTAAGCAATGAAAATGGTGAAGCAAGTGAGGCATGTAAAGTGCCATTAAGGTATGGAAGTGTGGGAAGTTAGGTAAAAGGGAAAAAAAAGAGGATGAATTTAGGAATGGAGGGTTTGGTGGTTTGTTTGGGGTTTTATTTGCTGTGGTGGTTTTTTGTTTGTTTGGGGGGGGCTTGTTTGTTTGGTTTTTTAACATAAACGTTTGCTCTAAAACCAAAGTTACCTGCTTTTGAAGGTAATGCAAACCTTGAGGATTTTGGGTAAAGGTGTGCATGAAGAAACAGATGAGGTATTTGCTTTTACCTGCAAACTGTGGTTGCTTATACAGCTTTTTTCTAATAGTTCTGTTTGCAGACCTTGTACTGCTATATTTAAAAACTTCTCTTAAATCATGATGGAAAACTTTTTACTTTGTTTTTAAACTCATCTGGTGTGGTTGGAGTGGATAAAACCATTGTGGAACTAGTTAACTGTGTGTAGTGTTTTTATAGAAGCGAGAAACTGATATAAAGTGGAATATACTGGCTAAAGAAAATTGCATCTTAGTTACAAGTTCGGTTCCCAGGCACTGAGAAGTACACATGATAAATCTGTGAAAAGACAGGCCTAGATTTAGGGAAAGGATTCCTTCTGATCACCACAAACAAGTAGTATTCCTGCAGAATGAGCTTTCACTTCGCATGCACATTCTGGGTGTTTTTCCCTGTCATCTGTTACATTTCTACTTGTTTCCTCTCAACTGAAAGGCTCCTCATTATTTAATTTTTGCTTTCTTTGTCACGTTTTTTAGACCTCTTGTAATTAATATTTTCTGCTGAATTCCTTTAATTTCTTCCTTTTTTCCTTAGGTAGAGAATATTCTATAAGGAAATTACAACTGTAGCCTTACCAACAAGTAAACTTGTTTTAAAAAGATTAGTTTCAGTTCAAGGTAGTGTGTTGTCTTTTATGCGAGAATATCGTATTGCGGATCATTTTTACTTCTGGTAGCTCTAACCACCAAAATACCAGTGTAGCTACAGGATATGTGTCCTCATCAGGTATTTTCTCAGTTGATTATTCTTAGTTAAGCTATTTGCCTTCTTTAATTGCATCTTAATTTTTCTCCTAGATCATGTTTTCAGTTCAATATCATTATTCTGAGTTTTACTTCTGTATACCAAGATTTCTAGTTCTAGTGTCTAGAGATCTCCGTGGCCTTATGTCATGCTCAGAGGTAAAAACGATACTCTGTCACTTCTCTTATTAATAAAGGAATAATATCTATCAAGAAAGACTAGGGAAGCCTTCTCTTAATATGGTAATGTAACCTATTTTCTTAATTAACCAATGTAATGGGTTTCATTGAGTGTATAAATATGGGTATTATTGTCTTTTAGAAACTATTATGAAGTCCAAAGCAGGAGCAGTATGTATTAGTTTAAGAAATGTTTTGTTGCAAAACATCACAGCTTTAAAGGAAAGAAAGTGCCTTTTCATTTAGAAGCTCCTTTTAATACAATAGTTTTACTGAGCAACTGAATACCTTTTCCTGAATGTCAGGTCAAAATACTCCTGGGCAGTGTCCCTTGGAATCATATCATGTGTACTATTTGTAATTAAAATGCTGTACACAAACCTCATGAAAATTAACAAGGTAATATAAGTGCTAGTTTTAGTTTTTAGTTTCTGACAATTATTTGTAGTAAGTGACCTTAGTCACCAAATGATGGGGAATAATATGTCAAATTATTGAGCTGTTTGATTAACTACTATGCTTTAGATAATTTCTAAGGGTCATTCAAGTTAAACATTTGTACGCATTTACAAAAACATTAGAGGAAAAACTACAAATAGTGTTAAGAAAACCGATTCTCTGTTAGAGGTGTATGGCACTGAAATCCTTAGCAATCTATGGTCTTTTATGAAATTGCCATTATATTAAATTTGATACTATATTTACCTGTTTTCTACTAATATGTAGACTCTTAGATTTAGTGGAGTGATTCTGAACATCTAATTATTTTTTTTCCACTTCACTGAATTGACTCACTGTGATGTTCCAAATTAATATATTTGTCAATATTGCTGTCAAGTTACATTACGTATATCAGCCTCTGAAATTGAAGAATTACTTTTGGAAACTTCAACATATGTGAATCGCACGAAAGTACCCAAATAAATTCCTTACTTGTGGCTGTGCATTAAGCATTCAATACTTCTGAGGATGTGTTTATTATAAATAATTCCGAAAACTTCATAATATCATGTTCGTATAAACCTGGAGAGATAGCTTCTATTTGTTTTATAAAAATTGCACTATGGAATTTGGATTTTGTATGTTGAACACCCTTGCGGTCTGTTATCATTAAAAATACTGTAAAAACATTTGTTTTCCAAGTTGCAGAAAAGTAGATAGCTTTTAGAATCGGAGTTTTGATAAAAAAGTTCAGAGAGTCAAGAAATTGTACAATGTGCACTGAAAACCCCATTCATTAATCTAAAAATGACAAAATAACATATAGAAGTTGATTCTAAACCAGAATTTATTTGATTTCAGAAACAAGGAATTTTTGTCTGTAACTATTGGTCAGTTTTCCCAAATTATTTATTTGCTAATGAGGAATTGGCAACTAATATGCAACATTATTTGAGAAAAATGTTGTATGTGAAAAATCATAGCATAGTACTGATTCCCTGACTTGATTTTCTTGGACACAGCACTTCTTCAGGCTGTGAAGATTTTTGCTTGGAAATCTGAAGACAGCTGTATTTTTTTACATACAGAGGTGCATGTGCACATAAATGAAAAGGACTTTTCCTGGTGCTGATTTAAAAACTTGGAAGTATTTAAATCAAACAACCAAGGAAAGAGAAACAAAATTTCGAGATCTGGCTGATAAATTAAATTTCACTGGAATCTCTCAATCCATTCTCAAAAACAAACTTCCCCAAATCATTTGAGAAAGAAGTTTGTAAGCAGTCTTAAAGAGACTGCAATAGCAACCGTTGTGGAAGTCTAGAGATATCCTGCGTCCTCCTCGTCGTTATCAGAGCCAACACTGAGTTCTGGAGCCTTCTATTCTTTAGAAAGAAGGTTCCATTTTTAGTAAACCATTTGCTGTGTCTTGGCAGTGGTCAGAGTTATTTATTTGGCTGAAGCACAAGGTCATACTACTTCTCTCAGGACATTTCACTGTTGGATGAGCTGTGTTCTTCATGGATCTAGAAGGAAGTCAAGAGGTCTTCTCAGGATCTTTTAAGGAATGTGATGAGCTTGCTAAGCCTTTAGACAATGGGATCTTCTTCCCTTAGTTTTCTGGATGTCTAATGCAAGGTACTCTAATGCAAGAAGTCATAGAATCATAGAATGTCTTGGGTAGAAAGGGATCTTAAAGATCATCCAGTTCCAGACCCATGGCACCATGGGGAGGAGCACCTCTTACTACACCAGGTTGTACAAAGTCCCCTCCAAGCAAAGACCAGAATGTCCCAAAAGAGTTAGGGATCATACGGTAGTCTCCGTATTGTTGGAGGTAATCATACTCGTAGTTAGGGATTGCGATCTGCATAGGGGAACGTGCAGGAATATACGCAGGAGTCTGAGTTTCGGCAACCAATGGGGAAATGGCTGTGGCTGTGCTGCCAATATAATTGTTGGATGCAGCAAGCACAGTGCTGTGGGAAGATGTGTGTGCTGTCTTTACTTACTGTAAAGACATTGTTTTAGTGAGTGACACCAGGACAGAGAGCCTTCAGAGAGCCTTCTACTGTAGTCTAATTAAATCATCTTGTCAATTATGGCGTTTTAATTCAAGAACATTCAATGCTTTCTTCTTGTTCAGTCTGTGTAGAGAAAGTTATAGTATTAAATGTAGATGGTCTAAATCACTTACTACACCTTTGAACTTAATAGTCATGTTAAGTTGTGACACTGCTTGGTTTAAATACCTCTTAAAAAGAAGAAATAAAAAAAAAAAGCGCTGTGCTTTGGGGGTTAAGTACACTCGCTCATCATGGCTTTTTCAAGGGTGGAATTATCCTGACATTTCAGTAAAGTTTTGCAACAATTTTCCCAAGGTATCACTAAGGAATTTCTCTGTTCCAAAAGATTATTTCAGGTTTAGCATTGTAGACATTCTGCGATTCTTGGTGCAACAGAACATAGCTTTGAAAGCTACAGCAATATTACAGTGTTGCACAGGTCGTTATGGGTGCTCTTACAAGGGTATACATTAAGAAATTGAAAATGCAACTAAAAATACTGCATTTTAAGGAGTACAGTTGATTTCATGTTACTTTTGAGCATTGCATGTTTAGGATACACCAGACTTGAGGCTCCTGAAATCTTGAATTCTAAATTCTCAAAGGAAAAGCAAAGTCAACTTTACTTAGATCAGCAGTGAGAATTGTGCCTGTCCTCCAACCAAATTAACAGGGCTTCAAAAAAACCATGTGCATTTTTGGGAAAAGGTATTTTTTTGTCTTCTTTAATAATACCCTTTTGTTAGCATATACCGTCTTCTTAACAGCACATTTGACTGATGGCTGAGAGCAATGTAGCAGTCTCATCTTTTAGGGGAAGTCATTATGCTACTTCTGAAGTGTCTGCAGTAACCCATCAACATGGGTTATTGGGTTCTTAATACTGTATAATTAGAATATATGTATGATTCTGCTCTTTGTCCAGCTTGTATCTTGCCATCCTAATCCCTATTTAGAGATTTTCCAAGAATAGGGATCGCTTTTATCTTTTTAAACACTAGCATTTGAGCAGTAAAGGAAGTATGCATAGATTGTGAAGAAATTTTCACTGTCATTGCTTTCTTATTCCCATAAGTGAAGGTTAATCATTTCGTTAGACAAATGGAATAGCTGTGCTAAAAGGAAGCATCCCTCCCTCTCTTTAAGTATGGTGCTGTGTATCTCTTTTATCTACTAGTTAAACCTAATGATTACCCAACTGTTCTCAGTCTTGGGAGTATTTTGTGGTAATCTCTCCAAGACACGTTTTAATATTTTTTCTTGGGATTTTTACTGTCGTACAATGTCTCGTACACTACACATACAGAATTCTTTGGAATATTTTGAAGTTATGTGTTAATTATGGCAATTCTTGTCAGGAGCTGTATTCAGATATTTTTGTGGGGGTTTTTTTGTTTGGTTTTTTTTTTGTTTGGTTTGGTTTGGTTTTTTGTTTTGTGGGGTTTTTTTTGTTTGGTGTCTAAATGGTAGGTTAACTTGCAGCCAGTTGAATCAGTAACCCAAACTAAGCATCCATTGTTACTGTTTGCTCAGCTGAGTCCAAAAATATGCTAATAACAAATCCATTCAGTCCTCCATTCCAACAAAAAATGCAAGTGTGCCCAAGCATGCCAGCAAATTCTTGTCTCAGGTTGCTAGTATAGTTGGCACCTGTATCTGCACGTATGTCTTTGAGCATGCCAGACCTTTCTCTGTGAGGGATGCCAAACTAATTGAAGACATTACATTGACAGATAATAATTTTTGGACATGCATGCTGGTTCATGTGTTCTCTTTAGTCCTATCATCAAGCTGGTGAGGAAGTGCAGAAAATTTTGCCATTTTTCCAGCCCACATTTCCAGCAGATATTTGCTGCATCCACTCTTGGCTGACAGGCTTACTTCAAGGTCCATGCCTATCCAGAAATCAGCGCCTCATGCAAATATCCAAGAGCTGAGGCCATCTGTGAAATCTGCTTCTCATCTATCCATCATTAGGGTTTATTGATTGTACTGTCATTTTCAGGTATAATCTCTGATCAGGGTCAGTCTCTTTCCCACAAGTACTGCAGCTTTCAGCCCACTGTGAAAATGGTGAGCGTGAACTTGAGTCTTTTTGCAGAGTGTGCAAAAAATCATAATTAACAGCAGAAATGACTAGACTAAATTTTTATGGCTGCATGTAAAATCCTGTTTTTGTTTTAATTGCAGCTCCATAAGGTTTTGGAAAATTTTGTTGAGCTATGGGAATACGCTTTTGGTTGAATTCTCTGCAAGCTTACCTTACAGCTATGTCTACAATTCACTTACTTTTCCAGGCAATTTTTTTTTTATTCATGTGGCAAAATATTCTAAAAAAGTTAATATAGATTTACTAGTTAGCACAAGATTACTTCTTGGCACTTGAATTTGTCTTGGCAGGTTGAACTATGTGATTTTTCCATCTCTTACTAATGAGTTGTGGCATTATTCTCCAAATACAGTGCCTTCATGAAAGGAGTAAGTTAACTAAAACCATCAGCAATCATATTTTTTCTACTTTATAGGCAATTGTGAAAAAAGAAGAAAATGCATACTTGACAGTAAGCAGCTTGACTGAGGTTGGTTGTAGTAACAAGCTGTCTCTGCAATCAGCTGCAACAGACATCACCTAGAAGTAGCCCAATTCTGATACAAATCTCCTGATAGTTGACTTTGAGTAACTCTGGAAAATGAATTCATTCTTTCTGTTCATCCTTTTGAATAGCTTATTATTGCAGACCTTATTCTAAAGGAGTTGCTGGCATGTCTTTTCTTCCTGTTAGTTTTAGATGTAAACTCGTTTGGTATTAAGTACATGAGTTACGCTTTTTCACAATCTAGGTCTTTGATGGGGAAAAAAAATCATGAGATAAAATTGACATGCTCCAGGCCTTTGTCACAAGAAACCAATTGGTTCTGCATGAGGAACAGGGACAACTGGTGATATCTTCAACAGTCACAACAGATTGTGGAAACAGGGTGATTTGAATGGAAAGAAAATATTATCTCCTTTTTTCCCACTATAAAACAGCCTTACACTAGAACATTATTATGTAGAATCAGTTGACAGGAACAAATGAGAATCTTTCACTGAAACTATGTGTTGATGACAGCATGAAAACAAATGTAAAGATGTCTAAAAGGTACTCAAAGCAGTTTCATTTATCTACTTATGGTGGGTATTAAAATCATAATAATTTTCTGATAACAGTTCTGGGAAATTATATACTCTTAAAGTATGTGAAATAAGTCTCCTGTAACATGGAAGGAATGTCTTTATATCATAGAACAGAACTGCAGAATGGTTTGGGTTGGAAGGGATCTTAAAGATTGTCCAGTTTCAACCCTGTCACAGGCAGGGACACCTTCCACTACATGACATTGCTCAAAACCCCATCCAGCCTGGCTGTGGACACCAGTACATCCCAAAAGAGTTAGGGATTATACAGTAGCCTATTGGAGATAATCATATTGTAGTTAGGGATTGCTATCTGCATAGGGGAATGTGCAGATATAGGCAGTAATCTGAGTGTCAGTAACTAATGTGGAAATGGCTGTGACTGTGCTGCCAGTGTAATCGGTGGATGCAGCGAGCACAGTGCTGTGGGAGGATGTGTGCACTGTCTTTACTTATTGTTACTCACATAGTTTTAGTGAGTGACACCAGAACATTAACACACATGATTTTATTTGAAGAGGAATCTTCTAAGAGTTTATAAAATCACAAGAGGTAATTTAACAACTGATACAAAATTCTCTATTTCTGAACATATATATTTGGCAATATACTTTAAACTTTCATCTGATGTGTTCTCTGTGCTGATAATTTATATTCAAGAACTTCTTTGGGCTGAGAAATGCTTGCATTATTGTGAAAAGTTTAGTAAGAGGTTCTAAAACTAGATTTTGAATTGTTAGTAGAGCAGCTAAAAATGGAAAACTTCAATTTTCTTTTTCCTGCATTGTTTAGTATTTCATTTTAAGTGATGTTTTAAAAAAATCTATGATGATCAAATGTTTAATTGAATTATTATGATTCTGTATGAAAATTACATTTGTGATACTTATGAACATTACAAAGCTCTCAGATGCTAATCCAACAGAAAATATTAAAGTAGACATAGTTAAAATGCTTTTGTGTCCAGGGAATAGCAGGATTCCATTTCCTGTAGGTAGACACAAGTGAATTCACTGCTACAAACTTAGCAAAATAATAACTTTTTTTTCACAGTAGTTGAATCTTAAAATATTCACTATTCAGTTGAAAAATTAAGTAAATTTAGTGATACTGCAGGTTAATACTTAAGTGGTAAGTCTGACTTGTTATAAGCAAGACAATTTTCATTACTTTCCAGTTTTAAGTAGTACTATTGAGTTTTGCTAAGCAGTGTTGAAATTTCAGCAGTTGTGTCTACTCATTATAAAATCATGTAAATTAGCTAGCTTCTGTTCCAAACCCCTTCAGTTCTTAAGGAACTTCTTAAACTTAAGGAAACTTCTCTAACCTTACAACCATTGGTAGTAACAAGTACTTTCCATCTATCCTATGAACTATTGGACATCAGGTTATTTTTTGATGGGACACTCCTGTTGCTCTCTGTTCTGTGCTTAACCGCTACAGATTGTTTTCGTTGTCTTCGCCCTTTCTCAGCCCCTTTTTCTTGTTTGCTTCTCTCATCTTATTTCTTGGTTTCTTTTTTGCAAGTTGTTCCTATGTCTTCATGTCTCTTACCTCCTATAAAGCAATCTTATCCCTTCTCTTTAGTATAGATTACTCTTCCTTTCTTCCTGAGCATAATCCAACTGAATTTTGAAAGTCCAGTGAAAAGCTGTCTGGCCTCATTTCATAGCAAAATTCCAGAGTGAGCTCCAAGAACTGGAAGGAGAAAGTACAGAGGAAGTTTTGATTAACTTAGTAAAAGATTTCTCATTAAGCAGTTCCTGGAGGTCGTCACAGATTAGTTTTAAGTAAAATACAGGGGAAACATTATTATTATATGAGTTTTCTTGAGCTTCACCTTACTGAGGAGTCTTTAGTGTTGTTAGTGGCTGTGGGCTTTCTCATCACATTTGTCATAAGAAACTGTGAGGTTCGTTTTCATGAGTTTTGATAGTTTTAATTTTTATGTGTGTTCTCCATCGTCATTATTGAATGACTGACTGTCCCACTAAGAGATGTCTGGGATTTTGCCATTATAGAAGTGTCTGTTCAAACAGGAGAATATTTTCCTCACTTGTGCTTCTTCACAGAATTAAACCAATATAATTAAAGCTGTGCTACTGGTGACTTACTGTTCTTGAATAGCTCAGTTTTGTCTCTGGAAGCAACAATGCCGTTTTTTGCCATTAGGAGTGCCTCAGGATATTTGCCTTACATTTTCATAGCAAATTCAATACATATTTTATGTAACTGGACTAATGTGTTAGTGAAAAGTGGTACTCCAGTTATTTCTCTAATTTTATAATAAAACCATAATTATGGTTTTATAATTATTTTGTAAATAACAGACTAAGTAGGGCCTAACTTTCCAAGTGAATAAATCTCATAGCTTATTTAGTGATGGGAGACACATCCAATGCCAGGTAACCTTTTGTTCAGTGGCAGAAGGTATAGCCTTACTTAGAGGTGTCAGACTATACTGTAATCATGTAAGAATCCAATTATCTTTTTTTTAACTATTCCTACTTTTTAAAATTTTTTTATGACCAGGCATGCTGAAATTGTAATGAGAATTCTCAGGCTTACCTCAGCAGATAGATGGCAGAATGAACATTTTTATAACTGGAATAAAAGCTGCTGTGTTTTATCACGAGACCTTCCTATTATCTTATTTCACTTTTGTAAGGTGAGTAAACATTACCTCAGAAGAAACTTCAAGGAACACCCCTATTTTTGTTAGGTGTGTACATAAAAATCCATACACATAGACTTTTTTTTGTATTACATTTGCATATTTACTTCTCAGCTAGACTAGCTGATACATTCTGTTTATGTAGTATTTCCTGGCTACACAAATTGCTTTTTCACATTTTCCTTAAACCTGAGTTCATAGCAACATTAAGGTCGTCATGTTTTTGTAACATAACCATGGGAGCACCTTATCAAAACTCCTTGTTGCTAAAGCAGCTTGACCTTGCATTTAATTTACTAATCAAAAGCAATCCTAGCATGCAGTTCAAACAAAAATACCATATCTTTGTTTTCCTTTGTAAGTAATAAACAAGGTCACAGTAACTGGACAAGGGGAGAGCACTTACCAAACTGCTTGGGCCTAAACTTCCCCCTAACATTGCTGAAAATAAAATCTTAAGAGTAATTTTTAAAAACTCTTTTTTCCCCTCGCTAGAAATATTAGGCTTACTCTGTATTCACTGTAGACTTTCTACAGTGAATACAGAGTAATTTGGAGCGTGCTACTCCAGATAGTTTGAGGTGAGCTGCTGCTCTCAAAAACAATTGATTAGCCCTACTCCTGAACTCTTCCTAAAGATCTTTGTGGGCCAGTACGGAAAGGCTGTGGGTCATTCTGTGATGACTGCCCAGTGCCAGCCACTATTTTTTTCTGAAGATTTATGGATTCTGCTTTGGCATGAGATTGCATGTGCCACTGTGACAGGAAGTAGGCTGTTTGGTCCTTTGGAAATCACCTCACCACCAGAAGGGCTTCTCCAGGATAGTCCTTGTTCCTTGGTTTCTGTCCCAAGGATCCTGAGAAATAAAGTACCAGAAGTGGATTGGCCTGCTATTGCTGTTAAAGTTAGTTAATCCTAGCCCTAAAAATTCTCTGGAAAAGGGGGTAGCTGAGAGAAGGCTAAATCTGAAGTGAATTGTTGTCATGTGCTGCTAATGCACTCTACAAGAAATTGTAAAAGCAGGTATCTAACACATGTTGCATAGGCAAAAACACAAATTCTGTTTTGAAGTTCACTGAAAGTCAATCTTATAACAAATCCTATGGATTTGTAAGTATTGGATGTTTGGAATATTGCTATTCTTAACATGTTATCGCATCTGTTTAAAGTACCATGAGTACTTTACATAGAATACATACATAGGTAATAATGGAGATCATAAACATTAGCAGGTGTCAAGGACAGGTTAAATGCTATGGAAGTTGTCCTTCTAAGAGGGGAATTTGTGATCTTTGCAAATACCTCACATACCCAAGCTGTCATCCTGAAAAATTATAGGTCACAACCAAATGAATGTAAATTTCTTCACACTGATGTGTTTTGACAGACTGTGTTCAGGATTTTATGTTAAGAATTTATATTGTATATATGGGCTGTGTTTCTAAAAGTTCTTGAAAAATTTAAAAATAATTGCAATTTACCTGCTGCAAACTGAGGAAAAGCAAGCTAAATATAATCTAATTCTTCTTAGATTATAAAACAGGAAATATTGTTTGTAACATTGAACCTTATGTATACAAACTTATAAAACACATAAGATGAAATACCTTTTCACAACAACTAGCAAGGTATCCCTTTTCTGAAGGGTATTTCTTACTGGGAATATTTTGGGAGGCATTTACCTGTACTAAATATGACCTACTATGCAACAAGTCTTTAAAATAATTTATGACTTGGTGGATAGTGCACATACAGTTAATGTAAAATAGTGCAGTGGCTATAAATTTAACAAGTCCAAAATTCTTTCTCCAGAGCAGAAGCAAAAGAATTGTTTTACACAGGAGAGTACTGAATTTTATTTAATGTAACTTGGAAAAAACTGTGTATGACCTAGCCACATTTTTGATTATGGACTAAAGAAAGGGACAGGGAAGTGGGAAACCAAATTCAGAAAGTTACTAGCTATGGAAGCATATTACTTCACCTTGCAAGAGAATGCTTTAACAGCCAGACAGTAGATTGATATTAGATAGGTTCAGTCTCAAGCCAGTCTGTTCATGCTGTATCATTGTGCAGCAAAGAATATTAGATTTACATATAAGAGGGAATAATAACAGGGGACATTGTAGTATAATCAGAAAAAGACTTCAGAGAAAAGTATGTCCACTGACTACATCTGTTCCTTGAGATGATTAGTGGGTACTGGCTCACGTCTGCTTTTCCCAAGCCTGATACTCTTCAGAAAGGTAAGTTGCATCCAGCTGCATATAAGCAGGAGTGTAGATGGTGTGGCAGCTACTTCAGAAGACTTCAGATTTTCACAGCATAGTCTTCTTTGTTCTTGAACTGCTTTATCTCTTGACTGTGTTGTGCTGTTTACACAAGCTATTGGTTTGTGGTAATTGCCTAGATGTGATGTTGCTGTAACTTCACCATTGGTGAAGCTGTGATCCCAGAGTGTTTATATAAGGTTACCCTGGTTTATGGAATACAACTTCATGAGCTAACATGAAATGTTGTAATTTTGGCATCTGTGATCATATTATACTACAAAGTTTGAAAGAAATTGCTGTCTTGTGAGGGATGATTCTCTTTGCCTGTTCGCTTTCATCAAATGTTAGACCTCACTACACAGAATGTTGGCTGAGAAAATTGAGCTCAGTTGTCCTATTGAACTGAGATCAGGATTGGGTCTAGAATTTTTCTGTCTAGAGCGTGGGATATCTGACACTTGCTCTTCCATTTTCTGGGCACTCGTCCTTATTAAATAGGAGAATGATACTTTTCTTTAAAGTGTGCCTAGCCCCAGCTCATACCTGAGGAATGACTTCAGCCTAAGTGAGTAAAATCTGAGTCTTTTCATAGTTGCAGAAAATATAACTGCAAATCGTCCATATTGAAAACAACCAAGTTTCTACGGAATATGTTCAAGGGGAGATCCCATTTATCTTGGTATAGTTGATGGGGTCTGTTTATATGGCTTTCCTCTACGTAATGTTTATAACTGGCAATTGCAGTACATAACTGCCTACAGAGATTTGTGGACAGCCAAGCAGGATTTGTGGATTCCTTGACTGGTTCTAAGAGCTGCATGTATATTGTGTAGGTCAGACTTGTTCTAATGATGTCTGTAGCGTTCTTAACCTATCCTGAGATGCCATCTGTATCAGTCTCAGAGTGTTAGTCTGCGCTGCGATGGTGCCACTCAAACCCTGCTCCCTACTGCAAGTGACAACTATTCTTTGATAACGGAACCCAGTACAGGAATAACAGCTCAGTCTTGAACTCTTGCAGGTAGAAATAAATTATGTGTTTGCTCCCCTTAACATAAAAAAGAAGACTCAGAGAGGTGTTTGAGGTGCTGATATCTCCAGTGCTGTATTTGTGATAAGTTTTGGAAATACCTCAGCTCCATCTTGCCTAAAAGTCTGTCTTTGACAGTAGCTCACAACAAACGCCTAGGAAAGAATATAAGGACAGGAAACATCATCTTTTAGTGATATTTCCCAGAATATTCTCCTACTCTCTTTGCATATTTCAAGAATTATCAGAGCAACTTGTCATGCTTTTGTATATGAGTTTTAGACAGATTTCCAGGAATCTATCTACCTTACATTTCCAATCTGGCAAAGTTCTTAACATGTGGGCTGTCTAGAGGCATCATTGCATTTGATCTGTTTACTCTTTGCCCTGAAATAATTCTGTACTGTGACATGGTTTCAGTAGTTTTGTATTCTAGGAAGTCCCTATGAAAACAGTGAAGGAAGTCAGGGCCAGTCCTTTTCTCCCTCCTTGCCCTGGGCCTGAAATTAAGTCAAAGAATCCTTAGGCCTGGTAAATTTCCTACCATCCATTGGAAGTCAAGCTGTAATTCAGTCTGAAGTCATTTGCCAAGTATCTTCCCGTTAGATGGACTAGCATATGGACACTGGACACTGTCCAGCCATGGTCTGAAATGTGATCAGAGCCGGTGGAGGCAATAATATAAAATATTTTGGTAGCTGGACTCTGTTTCCCAGGCTTGACATCTTGAAGCACACGTAGTGAAAGAAAAATGCTGCAGTTTTCTGTGTGGCTGTTTAGGCTGGAGCCATTCTGTCGCAGATCACACGTATAAATAAGATAACCTGCATACCAGCTGGTGGTAGATGACTCTCTATTCCTGATAGTGATGGCAGGAGCCAGATGTAGGTGGTTGGGAGGAGAGGGTTTGGGATTGGGTTTTTGTTTTCATTGGGTTTTTTTGTTGTTGTTTTTTTTCCTGAAACTCTATGTGTGAAGGAAGAAAAGAGAAGGAAAGAGCTGGTTTCTGTCTTCTGCATAAGAGCTACTGGTCTAAAAGCTGTTTGTGTTTTCGTAGTTTACCTTGAGTAAATCAAAAAGTTGTGTTGCTGTAGATGGTGGATCTAGAAGGTACCTAAAAGAAAGAAATGGAGAGCACTCCTCTATAGGTATGTATCACTTAAATGGATATAATAGATATTCACTAGTCTTTACTTCTGCTAAAGAGTTCCTTCTTATAGAAGATGTGGATTTAGAAGGAATTGAGAATATGATGAAAATCACTGCCTCTTTTTCTTCCCCTAAATCACCATGCATAGGTTGGCAAAACAGATTTCATAATTCCTTGCACTGGTTCATTAAATAGGTAAATTAACCTTACCTGAATTAAGTAGCACGTTCCTTTACATTAATAATCCTAATTACATGTTTCTTCAATTCTATGGAATTTTGTTTGGTATGACAGCCTCTTCTGCCTTTCTGTAAGCTGCAAGCTGCTTTTTCTTAAAGACTTTTCTCTTTGTATTTTAGTGTGCATCTATCGCATGTAAACCTGAACATTTACGCTGTTAATGTTTAAGCTCTTATTTGACTTTGAAACATCTTACTAGTTTCTAACACTTTAAAAGTAATCTTTCCATCAAAAGTTGACAGTTTTCAACCTTCATTTTAATACTGCTACCCCTTTGATAGTTGTACTTGAATTTTCAGAAAATTGGATGCTAAACTAAAAGCTTCTTTGCATTCTGTCAGTCTTTAGCATTGTCGCTTGTAATTTTGGTTGTTCGATGCATCTGAAAGTTTTAGATGCAGCTTTTTTGACATGGATTTTGTTGTTCTTGTATCTGAGAAGTGAAAAAATTAGATGAATTTTTAAGCTTCTGAAGTATGTGTCATGAAGGCAAAGAAGCTATGAAAAGAACTGGTTAAAGCAAATTATTGTATACTTTTGACTTGGGATATGGCTGGATATTTTCACTTTCAAAATTTTAGACCAGTCTTTTGAGCAATTACAGTTTTAAATTTCATTCTAGCTGCATGACATCATGTGTTCCTGCACACGGAGAATTACATCAGTAAAAATTCTCTCGTTGTTTCCTCAGATATCCTCAGGAAGCTTTCAAGATATTCCCTAACCGGAAATTTAAGAAACTAAGCAGCTGTGGCACAAGTAGTAGGGTTGTGAAAGGATAAACAGATGGCTAAAACTTGGAAAACAGAGAGTAGAAATACATGCTAAATTCTTGCAGTGGAGAAACATCGTCTCTGTAGATCTGCAACAGTTCTGTGCTGAGACCTGTCCACGTAACACAGGTCTTGCACAATGCACATCACGTGTCTTTTCTATGATAGCACACATCAAAAGGGCTGCATTGGGGTTTGGAGCTCTGATATTTGAAAAGAAGTTAGAAATAGGATCAATTGAAAAGCTTCAGAAGGTCCTTCTGATTCTGAGTGATGAGACAGTAGAATGGCAATTCCAGGTCATGGAAATGTAAGGTATGTCAGAATAGACTAGAACAGAATACTTCAGTCAGAAGGGACCTTCATCGATCATCTAGTCCACCTGCCATGTTGTCCTGTTGAAAGACAGAAAATCCCTGAGTATGTTTCCGTGATGCTTTCCTTACTGCATCAAAATACCATTAAAGTTACTCTAGGGAGCGTCACCCCTTGGTGTTCTTTGTTGGCCTTAAGCTTCTGAAGCTAGCTCTGTATTGTTACGTGCTCAGCATAAAAAAAAGGATGTTCTTTCTTTACCTTTGCATGTGTAAGCCTTATAAAATGTGTCCCAAACTCTTCATTTTCACAGTGGCAGGTGGGTTCTGTTGTTTCAGTGTGGCAATTTGCCCTCACATATGTGGTGGTGCTTTTGGAACCAGTTCTGATACCAGCATATGGTACCAGCCCATGGCAGGAACTAGATGATCTTTAAGGTCCTTTCCAACCCCAACCAACCCATTGTAGGATTTTACTGGTACTTAGTGACCTCAGTACCTTTAACATCTCACCTCAGTCATCTTGCTGTAAAGCCACATATCAAGCACAGCACCATTTTCAAAGGCTACAGCTGTGTTTTCAGTTCGTCATTGTTTATTTGGAGGTTGGGTGGTGCCATGCCATCAGCTGTTGTTAGAATACTTACGTGAGCCCATCAAAGAAAGTGGGATAGAAAAGGCAAAGTTTTCTATGTATTCTCTGCATCTAAGGAACTGATTGAAGGTGTCAGTGGTACAAAAATGGCAAGTGGGTATGTTCTGTCTTGTGCAATGTTAGTGGGGCAGGGATTGGAGCATTTCTCCTATGAACACTGGAAGGGAAAACTTCATTTTTTTGTGATTAGGATAAATTCACCCTTCGTTAAAATGTACTTGTGAATTATCCAAGGAAGGAGCACCATTACTGGTTAGAATAATCTTCCCCGTTGGTTTTGACAGCTGCATTCATGTAAAGAGGCTTCAAAATGCAGCTAAGCAAGAATTTCAGGATAAATAGGGGATTGGAGATGTAACAGCCCTTTCAGTTGAGAAGCTGTGGAAGATGTTGGATGGCGTTAACAAAACCATCAGAGATAAGCTTTGTTTCTCTTCCTAGCTACAATGTGCGGTGTTTCTGAATGCTGATAGGAGAATTCCCACATGTAATGCTGAATTAGAGTTTCACAGACAGGAGCTTGATGAAAAGAGAGTTTATTTTTGTGGCTTGAATTAAGTCCTGTGGTAAAAAGCTGTACAGTCATCCACTTTAGTGACAGGTGCAGGGTAGATAGTGAATATTTTGGTTTTATGCTACACTTCTTGCAATTTTTTGTAAATTAGTTGAAGCAGCTGCAAAGTAAATAGATATGAGAAAATTTTGTCTCAAATGGAGTTCAATGGCTACTCATCCAATGAAGTTCTAACATGGAAAGTAAAATATTTATAAACAGTGGAAGACAACTTATCATTTACAATTTGGGAAATTTCGATGCACTCAGTTTTTCTAAAAGCTTTTCTAGGAAATTAAATACCTTTCCAAAGGGACTGTTTGTTTTCTGGTTAATAAAAAAAATAATGTCATATTGTAGCTGTGTATGGTCCTGATGTTTCTTTAATTGTTCTTATATAGGGACTTAGATTCTAGCCGCATGCTGAGTGGCTGTTAAGACAGTAAGAGAACTCTGGCAGGGGGATTGAGGTGGTACATCAGGACTTCATTTTTTTTTCCCCCCTAAGCTTTTTTGGAGCTTCTAGAGATACCTTCTTCTACTTTATAGGTTGACTG
Organism: Ifrita kowaldi; assembly: GCA_013398055.1. Taxonomy (NCBI): domain Eukaryota; kingdom Metazoa; phylum Chordata; class Aves; order Passeriformes; family Cinclosomatidae; genus Ifrita; species Ifrita kowaldi. The sequence goes on along the minus strand of VZRS01004393.1, from coordinate 406,730 downwards.
CAGTTTGTTTTTCCAGGCACATTCTCAGCTTTCTCTGTTTGGGCCCTCTTTAAGTCTGTTGTTGTGAGATTCTATGATTGTCTCACAGCCATAAAAGTCCTTTTCTGCTTTCACCTTGATTTCATATTGCTATAAAGAAAATGGAAAATGCAGCAAATATTCTATAGCTGCTGAATTGTCTGCTGTAGTTTTGTTGCTATAGTTTTAGTTATTTATGAAATATTTTAGTTTCTGTAAACGTTTCAAAGCATGTAATTTGTAAAACTTACTTTTGGAGATTACTTAAGTGTTAATTTTCAGTGCCTCTATAAACCTACCTCTTTATAAAATGAGTATCCTCCTTTTAAATATTTTGTAATTTATTAAGTGAAACATTGGGATTTTCATGTAGTTTATACAAAAAAAGGCTATTGTTCCTGATCATTAGCGCAGATTAACACAAATGCACAAGGCAGACTTTTGTTAATTTCATTCTCAAAATTATACTTTATATTTTCATTGTTAGAGTTACTCTTGATAAGAATTATCTCAACAGTTCTGTAGAAGTCAGGATTTTCTAATGACTGCAAGCACTGTTCCTTAAATTCTGTCTGTCTTTCCTCTTAAGATTGAATCTTTGTTTCACAGTGCCTAAAAAGAAGCAAGACAAAGGCAGCATCCATCTTCAGTAAAAGTTACAGATCTCTCCAAAGGCACGTCACTGGGTCTACCTGGGATGGCGTCAACTCCCTGAAAAAGTTACACTATTCATACTCAGAAAAGCATCGATTTGTATGAATTGTATGTTTTCTCACAAGGATGCTTGCCGTTTCTGGATCCTTGCTAAAGCAGGTGAAATCGAGAGCTATAGTGAATTGCATGGGATTGGCTTAAGAGTCAAGAGTGAGAATTGCTAGGGCTGGACATCATTACAGATGCTGCATTGCAATCTGCTGAAAACTGGGAAGCATCCTTCAGAGACAGCCAGTTATCAGTAGTGCTGCTTCTGCACCAAGCACATTTAATACGTATCTCAAAGTTTGAAACTGTTAGTGGTTCTGAGAGAGTGACACAGAACCTTCACTGCATTGCTAATTGATAATTACTCTTTCAATAAGAAAAAGGAAATAAAACCTCGTAGCTCATTTATGCTTAGTTATCTTTTGGGAGTGCGAAGTACGTATAAGGTCACTTCAGTTCATAAGCAATTGACACACTATTAGGTACCATGTGTCCATCTGTTTGTCTTGCTATTTTTTATCTCATCTTCCTAATCGGGGCCTCTGCCCTTCTCTGGATCTGTTCCCTGGGCCTACACAGAACAAGTGGTTGATTTTATGTGGCATTTCCAGTAAAACCTTCTGAAAAAAAATACTTTAAGGTAGTTATGTTTTTCACAGAGGAATATAAGTAAGCATGTAAATTTTACTGTTTACTAAGCTTGGAAGAGGGACTATGAATCTGTCTTTTCTTGTCATATTTAATTTCGTAATTTCTGAAAATGCCATTTAAAAATTTATATAGGCCAAAATATTTTCTGTTAGTTATGTTGGGGGTTTTTTTTAATTATAAATGAGTGTATAACACTCATATAAATGTGAATTAGGTTGATATATTTTCTCCATTTTTTTGTAACCATAAAATAATTAACAAATGCAAATTACCTGATTATCTGTACTGCTATGAGAAGAAGATTTAAAGTGGAGCTATTTGACAGTATGTAGATTGTGTATAAATCATTGTTTCAAATGCTGATGATTGCTGGAAAAGAAAGCAAGCTACCTAAGGTATAGACCTACTATAAGAATATGCTGCAAGTAGAAATAATGGTACAAAACAAAGCAAAATCTGTTCTTTTGCAGTGAAAGACAAGTGAAGACTTCTCTTGCAGTGAAGACAAGATCCTTGCAATACATGAGGATATAAAATGCTACTTGAGCAAAGAGATATAATTTAATGTAGAAGAATCTCTTTACCTATTGGCCTGTTCTGTAGAGGTTACATTGTATGATTAGAAGGGTGTACTAATTTCCTGTATCATCCTGGGGAGGGTGCTGCTGGAAAATGTTCAGTGAGTACAGTTTTGTTGCTCACAGAGGCAGTCTTTTGTATCTTAAAGGCCATTCTCCTTAACCTGTATGTAACTTGCACATTAAGCATCAAGAGCAGAAATGGTATCTTCCTGTAGCAGATTGACTACTAAACCAGCAGCCTCAAAATGCTCCTTCTTTGTTCAGGGTCTGTCCTTTGTGGGATTTCCTCCGTTCATTTCTCCCAAAGTAAGGTCGAACTTTCCTACAGTGCTTCACCAGCTGCTCATCCTGGTCTCTCAATGCATGGCCTTTACATGAAGCATTGTTACAAGCTGCCCGTAGGATTGAACAACTTCCCTAGCAACAGTGCAAACACATTTTCATTCAACTCCTTCCAGCTTCTGAATGTGTAACCTGAAGGTGAGTCATTGTCTTCACTTTTTCACAGTCACTTGGGTATCCATATCACTGCAGGAAGAGTATTCCTATGTGCTGTTGGATGCTAAATATCACAAATGCAACACTCAGTGTCTATCTTCGCTGACTTTCCAGTCTTCAGCTAACAAGATACCCAGGAAAGCTGTCATGAAAACCAATGTGGCTGGAGGCAACTTCTCTTCTAGCCTCAGGTGTCAAAGTGCCAATCCCTCCTTGATTCAGTCTTAAAAATGTGAGGAAAACACAAATATCCAAAAATATTGCTTCTCTTCCTATGCCATTCTCAGGAGAAAATCTGAATATAGTCTTGACCAGACCATTACTCCCCAGACTATTTCAGGAACAAACAAAACTGCCATCCTTTCCACTTGCTCGGTCCTGTGGCAAGCAGTAGAGAGTTGTGGGGGAATTTTGAGAGATACCTGTAAGTATTTTCACATGCACCCACAAATGTATTGGACTATATGTCTGTTTTTAAAATGCAGCTCCGTTAATTTTTTTCATCTTTTGGGGATATTATATAGAAAACAGACAAGGAGTATTAAATGGTATAAGAAATAAGAGCTACTAGCTATTGATACCAAAGCAAGATGCCCTTGACTTAAGAAAAAGCTTAAAATGTAAGCATATCAAGCAAAGTTAATGAGGAAAGAGGAGTACATCAAGTGTCTACTAGAATTTGCTTGAGAATATAAAAATAAAGTGGTCTGGTATTGATGGCTTTGCCAAGCCCAGAATCAGATTTTAAGGTTCCTATGAGGCAGGTAAAATCAGTTAATTATAAAGTCTAACAGTGACGATTGGAGAGAAAGAGCCCCAAAGATATGTGCACATTCTGAAAATCTGAAAAGCTTGACACTGACTACTTGTATGTTGCTGATTATTCTTTAAGGCCTCTTCCTATCAATATTCTAGGAAATATCAAGGGTACTTCCTTAGAAAATGCTAGAAAAAGTACAGATAGCTCCAAGTCATGGTTCAAGTGGATATGCAGCTAGTTATACTGTGCATAAAAGGGTCCATTCAGTTTTGTGCAATAGCTGACTGGAGCACTGCACTTTTAGCCTGGTTTTGGTGCTTATCTGCTGGATTAGTACACCATAACAGAGTAGGTGTGATGACCCACCCTTAAGGGGAAGTGTGGGTCATCACAGTAGGTTGGAGATGGTCAGACACCTTTTCCTTAGGAAATGGACAGTGAATTTCTGGAAGTTGTTTTCTGCTGGAGGGGCTGATCTGTGCCTTGGCTTTGTGTTTAGTCCTGCAGCCGTTTTCTAACAGTCGATGGACTGGGTGTTTGACTGCACAGCTGAAAATTGTGTGGTTATCCAGACTGTAAATGAGATGATCGTACCAACTAGGATGCAGCTGTTGTCACTTCAGCTGATGCAAAGTCAATGAAGTGTGAGAAGTAAAGATGTGACATTAAATGTTGTGAGTAAATAACAGGGAAAAAGGCTTTTAACCATATCTTCTGGTGATGGTTAAAATGAATGTATTCCCTGCTAGTCAATTACTTTGACTAGTAGTTAGGAAACTATTATGAATCACAGGTTCACTAGAGGAGAAAGTTAGGGCATTTGTTGATCATGTTTCTTACTACAATCAAACAAATTGTCTCCTATTTTGCACAGCTAGAGCAGCTGAGTAGAGCCTACTTCAGTGTGATGTCCATTTCCATACTACTTGGTTATTCTTTATTCTTTATTATTTTTCAAAATAACCTGTCAGAATGGGATGCCAAATTATAATAAACATTGTTTCAGATAGCACTACTATTATTTCTTGTTTAAACTGACACAGTTATTTATTTTACAAGTATATTCAAACTTTGCTTAATAAGTTGGGATGTCATATGCTTAAAGACTGCCAAAATTTATCAATTTACATCTGTAAATTTTAAGTCAACACTTTTACTATGGTTACTCTGCTTGCTGTGGTTGCCTACAGCTCAGCCTCGAGGATAACCCTTCAAAATACTAGATAATACACTATTCCCATAGTTAATTTGCTCATTTCAATCAAACAGGAAATAGCTTATAGTCTGTTCCCTGGTTGATTATAGTTTCTTCTGTATTGAAAGGGCGCCACTTAACATTTGCCTGCTTACGCCAGATGGCAAGTTCCTAATTAAATGCACTTCTCATGTGCCTGATTTTTCTGCTTGCATTTTGGCAAAGCTAAAATCTCAGTAGGGCCAACAGATAGTTGGGGTATACTAACAATATTATTGTTGTTATTTTTACAGTCTTATGAATAGTAGCTCAGAAAAGATCTTATGGACCAAGAGCTGTGACTTAACCTTTGGTGCTAAGGCTCTGCTTCAATACAAGTTCAGAATGTCAAGCCAGATTCTTAAAAATTATTTTCTCTACACTTCTACTGTTGCTCTTTAAAGCAGGAGCACAAATTGCTGTTTTGTTATGGTGGTTGATAAGAAAAATAGCTTGTCCTTTTTTTGCTTCCTTTCCACTGGCCTTGCTTTTTTCTTCTTAGAACATTAGAAGAGGTAAAAACTCCTGAGCTGAATGTTAAGCTTCCTTTGTCCGCCTGGTGAGGACAATCACCTTGATCCAGAAAAGTGACACTGAATTAAGTACTTCAATCTTGCATTCTGAAATATGGTTCAATACAGATTCTTCATGGAGTGATCTTGGGAAATCATCAATTGAATTGTATTTTTTAATGTGTAGAGGGTTCACCCTGGCTGGATGCCCAGCACCCACAAAAGCCACTCTGTCACTCCTCTTCCCAGCTGGACAGGGGAGAGAAAATATGATGAAGGTTTCATGGGTTGAGATAAGGACCAAGAAAGATCACTTGCCAAGTATTGTCATGGGGAAAACAGAATTGATTTGAGGATATTAATTGAATTTATTACTAACAAAATCAGTGCAGTATAATGAGAAGTAAAAACAAATTTTTAAAACACCTTCCCCTACCTCTCCCTCTTTCTCATCTCTACCTCCTCCTCCCTAGCAGTGCAGGGAGACAGGGAATGAGGGTTACAGTCAGTTCATCACACATTGTTATTGTTGTTATTCTCAGGGAGAATAGTCTCTCATGCTCTGGTGTGGGGTCCCTCCCACAGGAGACAGTTCTCCCTGAACTTCTCCAGCATGGGTCCATCCCATGGGCAACACTTCTCCACAAACTGCTGCAATGTGGGCCACTCTTCCGCAAGGTGCAGTCCTTCAGGCACAGCCTGCTCCAACATGGGTCCCCCACGGGTCACAAGTCCTATAAGGAAACCTGCTCCAGTGTGGGCTCCTCTCTCCATGGCTCTGCGGGTCCCTGCCGGGAGCCTGCTCCAACATGGGCTTCCTATGGGGTCACAGCCTCCTCTCAGACCTCCACCTGCTCCAGTGTGGGCTCCTCTATGGGTTGCAGATGGATCTCTGCACCCTTGTGGATTTCCATGGGCTGCAGGGGCACAGCTGCTCCACCACGGTCTGCACCAGGGGCTGCAGAGAAATCTCAGCTCCGGTGCCTGAAGCACCTCCTCCCTCTCCTTCTCCACTAACCTTGGGATCTGCAGGGCTGTCCCTCTCACATATTCTCACCCTGCTCTTCTCTGGCTGCAATTACACCTGTGCAGTAACTTTTTTTTTTCTTCTTAAACCTGTTATCTCAGAGGCGTTACCACCATTTCTAGTCAGCCCAGCCTTGACCAGCGGTGTGTCCACCTTTGGAGCTGACAGGGATTGGCTCTGCTGGACATGGGGGACGCTTCTGGCAGCTTCTCACAGAAGCCACCCCTGTAGCCCTCCTACTATTGAAACCTGGCCATGCAAACCCAATATGTAACTGAGTTTTGTTAACCAAAGATTACTCAGGCCTTCAAGGTGAGGAGTTCTGTCTGTGAACTGTTCTTCAGGGTTGACTCTGTACCTGTCCAGTACATGTGTTAACTATTTCTGGGGAATTTGAAATTGAAGGACTCAATTTCACAGTCAAAAATGGAAATGCTATAAAATACTGTATACTTCCAGTTTCCAGAATAATAGCTAATATATTTGTGGTTTAGGCTGTTTTACTCTGTAGCACTAAAAATGCTTTTTATTGTGCCTTTTCTCACCCTCCACCCCATTTTTGGCATTTTAAAATGCTAGGGCTTTTTTTTCCTGGCATTCTTTCAGTGAGTCATAGGGTGTAGTATGATTTTGATTGCAAAATTAATAGTAATCTACTTCAGAACAGCTTTACAATGGGAACTTGTAAAAGGAAAAATCATTTATCATTGGGCGTTTTGTAGCATAGTTTTAAAGGAAAAGTAAAATGCTTTGGGGACGTTGCTTTTCCTTGGCTACCAAAACAACCACAGGAGATAATCAGTATTGGATAAAAGCTTTTCCTACACTTACTGCAAGACATAAATTCATTCAGGAACAGTGAAAATATGTCTGATTTCAGAGAGCACATAATTTGGTTATATTACGGTGTATACTGTACAAGTTATGGAAGAACAGTGTTTCCCTTTGTCTTTAGCAAGTTCATTCTACGACATAGAAGGGTATGGCCTAACGTGGGGGGTCTTTGTTCTTCCTACTTGGTGTGTGCTATTTATGAGACTGACTGTATCAGGTAAGACCTCTGAAGGAATTAGAGAAGATTGCCAGTCCTTAGGGACATATAAAAATACTCTGAAAAAGATAATTTCAGAAACAAATTTATCGGGGAGTAAAAAAGCAGGAAGAAGCACAATGAGGGTCTGAGAGCCTGCAGCTCCAGAGGAACAGTTAAGAGGAGAAATTGCTCCTTTGGCTTGCAGAGCTGCAAGTCAAATTTCACGGTGATAAAATGGAAACCTCCTTGATACTGGAGGGAACTTCAGAATTTTTACAATAAAATTACTGGGGGGACAGACATCAGGTCTAAAAGGAAGAGTTCTTTGAGCAAAGAAAAATGGTCAGAAAATTACTTGTTCATAACATTTCTTCTATTTACATTCTGTCTTACGTGGCTGCTTCTAGGTTCTTGATTTAAATTTTTTATATTTTTTTAAATTAATAATAGTATAATCTTGAGACTTATTGTGAGGAGCTCACCGTTAAGGAAACTTCTAAGCAGATACACTTCAAAGTTCTGTTCTATATGTGTAAATATAAACGCAAATTGTCTAGAAATAGATCATGTAAACTCATGTAACTTTCATATACAGCTGAAGCCTTCATTATTCCTGATTCCTTTTTACGTTGAATATTCATCAGAATGTGTGAACAGAAGCAGTCATGTAAAATGAAAAAAATTCCAACTTCTTTTGTCTAGATTAGTGCTAAATAAAATTTAGGATATAAATTATGTATATACTAGTTTTGCTAATACACTGATTTATACTAACAACCTCATTTCACTTGTATCAAGATTTAATTAGCTAAATGACTGCATATTAGCTAAAACATGCCTTTGGATTAACTCCCTGTTGAATTCTATGTACTTTCTCCTGTTAGCTTTTAATTGTTAGTTTTAAGGGGGTTTTTTGTGCAAGTACTTTTGTAAGCTGAACCCATGCAACAAAAGAATTTAAAGAAGTTCTCTTTAGGTCTCATAACAAATTGCTGAGAATGTATTCACTTATTTGTACTTAACAGCCACTCTTAGTTAATTTCTTTGAGCATAAATGCTGGTCTGTGGTATGACCATCCTACAATAACTTTTCCCTCTTGTTTAACAGGGAAGAAGCACTGTTTTAATACTGTAGCTTTACATTATTAAATAGTTTTCCATCTTTTTATCACTTTTATTGAAGACTGGAGTTTTAAGCAAATTAAACTAATGCATATTTCCTCTATGGAATTAATTTAATAGTCAGTTGCTCCAAATATAAAATTATGATCCACTAAATTCTGGGCATTGGGTCTTTCAGGGCATGAGTTCTGGGACAATGGTTCCTGTTATAGTGTCCTGGCCAGAGCACTGTAATTTTCATATTTTCACTTCTCTTCTTCTGAATCTTTTGAAACTGGAAATACTTTTCTTGTGCACCTTAACTTTCTTTTTTTTTTCTTTCTGGAAAGGTGCATGGTGGTACTGAATGAGAAAACTATTCTAACTAATTAAGTAGACACTGAATAACTGAATTTAAACACAGTTTTATGTGCTTTATATGCTTTTGTTTCAAATGCAGATTAGACAGATGCTTCATTTCTCAGAATTAAATATATACTGTGTTACTGAAATACAACATTTAATAATAAAATGGCAGACTTTTATATCTCTCGATCACCAGTACTTCTGCTCTGTCAGTGAGTAGGAAAGGAAGGGAGAAAAATGAAAGAAGATAAAAGAAATAGGAAGAAAGCAAATGAGAGTGTTAAACTCATCGAATTCTTTAGGACTTGTCTCTGTACAAGCCATTATGCAATATGAGAATGTGGGTACAGAGGCAGTGCTTTCAAGACCTAATAAACCTGTTCTACCATGGAGGGACAGTCATTCAGTTTTCTGTTTCATACAGCCACCCGTACTGGGTGACAGCCATGTATTTTACTTGAATCCTCAGAGTTCAGATATCCCAAGGCACAGCAGACCATCCTGCTTTGGACATTGAGTGCATTTGAGGTCTTGCTTTTGTTTTTAGTGAAGGCCAGATGATGTAAGAGGAAATGTTATGACCAGAGAACATGAAACGTGGTTCTCTGTTGATTGTCAGTGCTGTTGACATCTGTTGTAGAAGTGATTTGACATACTGTATGAAATAGAATTGTAAATACACTATTCTGCCTGTCACAGAGTGCTTGCAGATGGAGCTCTGAGTAGGTGCACAATGAATCATATCCTAAAATAAAAAATCCCAATGTACAAAATAGTACACCTATTAAAAAGTGCTTTGCTCCACCCTCCTGTCCAGAATATTAGAGAATTTCATATAAACGAAAGTATACATTTCTGTATGCTTTGTTAAGTATACCAAAGAGACCAAAAATGTTTTTTTTCTTCCTGAGAAAAAAACTAATAATTAACTTTCTCAAGCTAACAGTATTTGCATTTCATGCTTAGGAGAATGCTTGAATTATACCAACAATGCAACAGGACAAAATCATTACAAATCTGCTTGGACATTTAGTGTTTGATGGGGTTTTGTCTCTCTGGTACTAAGTTAGGCAATATTTTCTGCTTTTAAGGTAGTGCTGCAGCAAGGTCCCTCCCTTGTGTCTTCCAGTCAGCATAAGCTGCAGACTCCAAATTAATCTTTTCAGCTGGACTCTTTGAAAGGGTCTACAAACATGAGCTTTCTTGTTTGCTCTTAGAAGATAAATTTCTCCTAACTTACGTGTATTCCAGGGCAGCTGTCAGGGTCATCTTTGCACAGAGTGCTGTGGTGAGCACAGAGTACACATGCAGCTTGTCGCTTGTTGTTTCACGTCTTGATTTCTTTAAAGGTTCATGCAGAATTAAACTCACAGAAATGAAATGATTTTTAAGCAGATCGTGTGAACATGCAATCCAAGCAGAAGATATAATTTAACACATCCTCCCCCCCTTAAAAAACCTTAACTAGCCCTTTGTGACAGTTTGAAACTGTTCTATGTAAATTAATTTTGTGTCTACGTTAATTAGAAAAGCGATTGAGTAGAGCTGGTGAACAATAAGTGAAAAAGATTCCTCTTCTGGAGCCACTGAGTGTATTGGGGAGGAAAGGTGACAGAATGTGTCAAAAAGTGGGATAGAGAAAAGGGGTGTGGCAGCAAGGAACAAAAACCTAGCAGCTGAAGCAGCGACTGAGATACTGTTAGGGTAATCAGGCAATAGACACACAGCCAGCTGTTCGTGCTTACAGATGAAGGAAGTTCCTAGAAACCAGACCTGCTGTGCACTGACACACAGGGCAGTTGGATACTTGCAAGTTCCTTTATTTTCATATTGTCTTGCATAGTAATTTTCAGATTTTTCTCTTTTGGTTTATTCTTTTTCATTCTCTAACAAAACATAAATATTCTGAGTTTCAAAGCTGTTTTGAACCTCCTTATAGATCTCATGTAATTAAATGATCTAAGCAGATCTCCCTTAAAGCCTTATATTTGTGAGTCATGTGTTTATTTTAAAAGGTTCCTGTTGGAGTATTTTCCACTATGTAACTCCTTAAAACACCTGCATATTTATAGCTTTAATTGGTGTAAGAGTAACTTTCAAATGTTCCTCTCTATTTATACAGGAAATATATAACCCTCTTTTGGCTCACTGTTTTGCTCAGGTTTAGAAGATTGCATCCCATTTTAAATATTCACCATAGCCCTATTCTTAGGGAGAGGTAAGGTCTCAATCTATCAATAAATGACCAGCTGTCCTATCCCTTAAAAATTTAAAAAGCACATCGAACATAGCCAATTCAAAATGCTCTGGAGGGAAACACTAGAAAGATTCTTTCCACCAGTTGTTGCTTAATATCACGTTGGAGCCTCTAACGTAGTGGGAAGTCAGGAGAACTGGAAAAAATCAGTTTTGAAAAGCTGATTTTTCTGTGGCATCTTTATTCAAGCTCATGGCTAACTAAAATGCCCAAGAACAAGAATAGAGGATACTTGGACATTTCCCCTCTGTTATTGGGAGTCCAGAGATGTCTAGTAAATAATTACTTTTTATATTTTCTAACCATTATTAAAAGTATCCCCCACTGTAGTTGTTTTGAGAATTTGGTTACTTTTTGGTTTTGGATTCATACTTTATTCCCCAAAGTTTCTGCTGTTTTATCCTTAAATTTGTTTTTGCTATACTACTCGACCTTTCTGAACCTTTACCAAGGTATCTTTTAATATTTCATATGTCAAAACTCCTGTTTCATAGAATCTTTTAGGTTGAAAAATATCTCTGATATCATCTGGAGTTACACATCCATACAACCTACTTTTAGTTATTTTTACTGTTTTCCACATAATCACAGTATTTCAGAAAAATGCTATTCCCTATGCAGGCTAGAATATTCTTGTTTCCTGAATACCCTTTGCTTACCAAATCCTTATCACCGCTTAAATACCCTTCGCTTACCGCTGCTTATCAGAGTCTTCAAACATCTCACAGATTTGAAAAATATCTGACAGGACAAAACATCTTCAATGTCCTTTCTAGTTAGATGAATTACTTAAACTGATACCTGATGGTGTCTGCTCCAACACTGTGTTGTTTTGTACTTTGATGAATACACGTGTTTTTGAAATCTTACAGGGATACACTGAACTTCTGTTAACAAAAGTAGAGTTGGCTAAAATAGAAGAATATTAAAACCATAATTTCTGTATTTTTTCCCATTGTTTTTTCCTGTTGTAAGTTTGCAGGTGCTTCTAGTTAGTCAGGTGCTGGTATGGGTGGTCTCTGAAAATGCGAAAGATAAGTATGTTTGCTTAGTTACCTTTCCAGGACTAAGTCACTAGCCATTGAGTTTCAAAATCCAGTTGAAAAGGAGGTTGGCAGTTTTGGGGTGAGGAATGGGATATCAGCATTCTCGAACTGTGAAGAAAATTACTTGACGGAGAGAAAGATTTAGATTTTGTACAAATGCAATGTAACCCCGTAATTGAAGTTATTGTTAATTATACTAATGGATTCTAATCTTATAGTTGCAACAGAAATATTTTTATTATTTTGCATGTAGATTTTTGACTGATGTTTATTTCTGGAGTAAACTCTGCTGTCATGAGCATTTTCAGTCCAAATAGCTGTTGGTTGTCCAGTGTTTCCATTGTGTTCTGAGTTTTAAGTTCAGTGAATTTTGGCCTGTCTCTTGTACGATGTTGTCGGTTAAAGTAGTCAGGAGGGCTATTAGTGAATATATCTTATTTTTTCTCCATACTCAAGGAAAATTTTGCTTTCTCTTTCCCTTCTTTGCATTTAAATAGGAGGACAGCTGCCTTCAGATGGTACAGAACTCACTGACAGTAGCTCTTGCTTCAGTCCTACTTCATGAGAACTTCAGAAGTTACTAACTGAGGTATTTATTTGTTCTTTTCATTTTTTCAAGTTTTTACTTTGCAGAAATTAGTTTTGTAGAAGAGCAAGACGAAGCATATCATGCATCTAGAGCAGTGAAGAGAAATTGCATATGGAAAATAGCGCAAAGTTCTGTCATAGAGAGAGATACTGGGTGGTAGGATCTAATCCTTCAGTAGCTAGGCACTATGTTAGTCAATCTTTTGTATATGTTGAGAAGTCAAATAACTACAAATATGTCAAAAGAAAACCTGTTAAAATGCAGTTAAAAACATTGAGGTTTTGAGGGTCATGTACCCAGCTTTATCTGATCCTCTGATTTTCTCCAAGAATGGGCAAAAGATTTTCCAGAAAATCCCTAGACACGAATACCCAATTACCTAAATAATAACTAAATAATGAAACTTTCAAAACTGTCCGTCAATTATAGGTTTCTTCCTCTAATACTTAAAAGGAATTTCAGTTAAAGAAAAGCTTTGGTGTTAACACAACATACAAATGCTTTCCTCACACTTTATCTTTCATATAACCCTGAGATTAAATATAAAATCCGTTTTAAAGGTATTGATAAATATTTTGTTATTGGACATATTTGTCATTTTTGGCAGATACCGGTGAATTAATTTCTTTGCATAGAAAAGAACTCCATTTGTATAAGTAAACAGAGTCTAACAAAGGATTAATGGCCACAGAATTCATGAAGGGAAAAAAGTATCTGGTAAGCCTGTGATCAGCTGGATTTGTGTCAGTCCTAAATTTATGGTCTGCAGCTGTTAAATGTCTGATAGGCGCTTCGTCTTCTGAAGCGTGATGACAATGTGAGCACATGGCTGAAAACAAGGAAACACTGTGCTTTGAGAAATGAAATTGTCCAAACGTGGGTGATGATTGCAATGCTTCACATAGCACAAACCTTTTATTCTGAAAATCTTGCAAATGTGTGCTTTAATGCTTTTTAAGTTGTGGAAAGCTACTAGCACAGATTCTGACATATCTCCGGTTGGACAGGAAGTCTGATGGTCAATGTATGTGTAGGCAATCTAATGTAAGTAGTTCCAGGCTGGCATTCTTTTTCTGCATGTGAGAACTCAAAGCTTTAATGGTACTGGAAAAAAAAAAATGATGTCTTATAACTTTCATAATGTTGTGTGAAAGTATGTAATACATGCAACTTTTTTTTTTTTTACATAGCTCTTAGTATTTATATGCATCTATGCATATATATGCATCTGTGTTTTAGATACCAAGATAGGCTTAACTTTTTGGAAAGATTGGATGTTGTTAGTACAGTTCTTGTCTAAAATTTATATGTGCTATTATAGGTATTATAGGTATATTACAATATCTGTATTTCCTTTTTTAAAGAGACTTTTTATATGCGACCCAGTATGGATTATAGCTAGAATAATGTTAGCATTAAAATGAAAAGTTTTCAGAAAATGGACTCTTAAAATTCAGTTGGGATGTTATGTATGGATTCAGAAAAGAAAGCAAAGGTTTTTTGTTTCTAATTTTGAATTGCGTGCTGCTAGCAGCTAACTCGGATAATAGTTTTTACATGCGGGTTCTATGGAGTGCTCACATTCTCAGATTTTAGTAAAGAAGTTGGCGTTATGTGACAGGATGGGCATTTTAGCACACATTATGGATTGGTTATGTCTTACAGTGGGGCAGTTCATTTCTGGAGTCGGTACACAACCATTTTAGCAGTAGAATTAACCGCTTATGTCACAGATTATAATTAGCTGTGTCTGTGTGCCAGAGCAACAGGATGGAATGCAAAGCACAGCCAAACATGTGAACGAATTTTGTTCCAGTGATATTTGGCCAGGCCTAAAATATCTTCCACTCCAGATCTGAAAGTAGTGGAAAAGTTAGACAATTCTCTCTTGGAAAGAGACTGGTTGTAGTTTATTCAGAAACCCACATTGTTTCAAATCTCCAAGGTAAGTAACAATTTTTAAAATTTATTTTTATATCTCTATTAAAATGTTAACATGTTAGCAACTGAGTTATTTTTGTTTGTTCTTTACTTATTACATGGTTGTATTGAGCTTCTCCCCTGTCTAAGTTTCTGTGGTACATTTCAGACTGATTTTGTCCTTATTTAAGGATTGGTTTTTGATGACTATGTGATTTGTTTTAGGGCCTAAATTATGTGTTCATTTTTAATTACATGTTTAATTTTAGATTCAGATAATTTATTTATACTTGTTTTTACAATTAAATGTAGTATTAAGGTACATAGTTTAAACCTGCACTTCTCTAGTATTAAGGAGCTAACTCAGTAATTTTTAAATCTTTTACAGTATCATGTTACTGTACTTACATAAATATCTGATTTGCAGTAGTAAACCTCTGATGCTTGTAGCTATAGATTTCTCTCCGTTTATTTACCACATACTAACTTTTAACAAAAGTTAAATTTAGTCAAAAATGGATCCATGGTTCTGCTAAACACTTCATTTTGGCTTGATTGTGTGATAAAAACTTCCCGCCTGAGGAATTGTCACCAAAATTGTTTCTAACTTCTGTGAAGCATACTTGAATTAATATAGGGCATATAATTATGTGTGTACAGAACTCCTTTTGCAAGTTTGTAATCTCCTTGAATTCAAATACATTTTCTCTTGGATAATTTCACCGCCTAGAAGAAAATTACAAATTAGGTATCAGTGGATTACTGACTCATTATCAAATGACTTATTGGATGATACTTGGTGTCTCGCCACCAACAGGTGCTTGCACTGCATACTTAATCATGAATCTGAATGAGCACATAAGTGCCTAAAACAGGATATTGCCAAAGTGTAGGAATGTGATTTTAGTGCATCAACACCAGTCAACTGGGCTTCTTTTACTGAGACATGGGTGTTTTTACTATATCTGTCTTAAATCTCTTCCTGCTTGAGGAGGAGGTGAATCATGTCCTAGAAGTGTCTATCTCCATTTTCTGTGGAGGGGGCCTAGGTAAGTATGGCTGATGTTATCTGTGTTTGGAGGGATGAATTTTGGCCTGCCCAGCCACTTCCAAATGAGTAATCCATTTGAGTGAACTACAGGAACTTTGTGTCATAAAGTTCTGAAAGTTTGCTGTGAGTTAAGATTTTGGAAGTTTTGTCTGTGATGCAGAGTCACAATGATGCCACTTTAGCTGAGATGGACTGCTATTTATCTTCTAAACAAATGTACTATTTGATACTCCCCTCCTTTCCATTATGTAATGAAGAAAAAATGGTCCTAGAATACCACCAAGGGTCAGAGCAACTGCATGGAGTTAAATTAAAAATAAAAGAGTCTAAATTAAGCACACCATTAGAGGGAACCACTTAAAATCTCTTTTCTAAACCTTTATACTTTTGCTAACAGCATGCAGCTCTTTCCTGGTTGAAAGCTCAGGGGTTTAAAGCATGTTGTATTTTGAGTTTTATTCATGAACATAAGGCTTCAGTAACAATATGAAGATACAATATTCATGCTTTCTGTAATAGGTTTGTAATTATACATATAATGTATGTAATAGATAAGTGTGATTATATTTAGTATTGAGAAGGCAAAATGTATGTTTTAAGCTGAGGAGTTTTGAAGGAAGCTGAAAGAATTATACACTATAGCCATTTCTTACAAACCCAAGCCTCTATCAACAGGCACATAAAGTTGGGTGTACAAAGATCCTCTTGCTTTAATAGCCTCGTGAGATTTTTTTCGTTTACTGTGGAAAGTAATGCCTTGTACATGAGATACAAATCCCAGGTCCTAACCTCTTACTGTTTTTAATTATTTTCATGACTTGGAATTAAGTAAGCTGGATTTCCTGTGGACTCATTTCTCAGAGTTGATTGTCTTACATGTTCAACGAGCAGTGACTGAAGGTTTTTTGTAACAGAGACATTTACAAGGTCTTTCTCTTGCATCAGTTTTCTGATATTTAATAAGGTCTTCATGCCCATTGCAGTCCTGTAGTAAAGACATAAATGGGGGTTCTTATTTTCTCTGTTATTTTCAGAAAGTTTGTGGGAATGTAGTATTTGAAGCCTCTGCTTGTCTGTTGAATTTGCTTGAAATTGGCTAAGAAACTCAAAAGCTATTGAAGGAGGTAGGCAAAATGAATGGGAGACAGATGAGTTAGACGTTGACATAGGGTTTGGTTGCTTTTTTATTTATTAAACAAGGCTAAAAGCATCATGCCAGTTTGGATAACAGGTTAATTCAATATCCTGGTCAAATTTTCAGCTTGGGTAATAGTATTCTCACTATTTAATTCATCTTAGCTTTGGCTACCTGGGCCAGTCTTCTCATTAAACCTTTCCGTATATCTGCCAAAAGCTGTTAAACAGCTGCTGCATTTCATGCCATGGTTGGTTATGTTTCTGTGGTGGGTGAAGTCTGTATAAGACTATGAAGAGAAATATAAACTAAAATACATAAAAATATTTTTAAGTGGAGCGTGGTATGTAGTAGAGTGTTGGATAATGCTGGTGGCAGCCATAAAACGCATTGTTTTCAATAAGATAGATGTTTATTTGTGTTGGTGGATATCCATATCCTGAAGGTTGCTTGTAAGAATCAGGTATGTATGTATTTTCAATAAAGGGATGTAGAGATGGAATCGTCTTGTAGTAATGACTGTTAAAACTCTTCAGTTCCTCCTTGTTTATTTGCTGTGCTGTCAGTGCTCTGAGGAACAGAAGTTTGGTACCTTTGCTTCACCTTACCTTTTCCCAGTCTTGCAAGTGCCAGATAGTAAGTTTTATACAGACTTTTGCATCATTGCATTATTAGTTGTGGATACTAGCAGCTTTCTGAAAAGGCTGACTGTGTAGAGTGTAACAGCCTCTGTTTCATGTTAAAGTTTCACATAGGTCCTGCTTTGAATTTCCAAGCTGTTAGACCTTTCTGTGAGAAGCATACAGGCTCCTGATGGAAGCAGACATGTCTGCCAAGTTCCACTGCACCACATTTCCTCAGTTTTAAGGAAAAGGATTTTAAGTGAGTGGCAGTAATAATAAATAAAAAAACACGTTCTAGTGACTCCAGACTGCTGGAAGGAGAATAAAATGGAAGAGTTTCTTAAAAATAAATGCTCTGGAATGAAGCTGAGTCAGCAGAGCACAGCTATGGTAATGAACCCTAACCAGAGACTAGGCTATGTTAGCAACACTGGAGATATCAAGCTCCTTCCAAAGGCCTGTTCCAGTCCAGCTTTGAACTGGAATAGATGTTCTTCAGAGGTCCATTGCAGCCTAATTTTTCCTAGGATTCTCAGAATTTGTTCAGATTTTCCTGATTATTCCCTTTATTGTTATTATTAATTACCTATTGGTTTTGTTTAGTCTCCTGGCTGTCTTACTAGCTGGTCCAATCTGCAATGTTTCAGAGTTCACAGAGGAGGAAGGCATTACAATTTAATAAATATGTGAGATTGGTAGCTAGCGGTATTCTCAAGCCACATAAAGTTCCTGTATATCAATGAGAATTAACTGTAATATTTGACTTGAATTTTACTTGGAAATACAAGGAAGGAAATAGAAGGATTCAGAACTTAAAGCTAAAAAACTAACAGTGAGTATTACTTTAATATCAGCATTCCCTATGAGCTGAAAAGCCACGGGACGATATTTGTGCGACTGGCAGGAAAGGTTGCTGTTATTGATTGCCTGAGTGAAAGTTTTTACAGCAGGGATAATAAAATGATGAGACAGATTTCAGTATGTGAAGGAAGAAGAGTTTGGTTTGAGTTTGGCCTGGGTGCCAAACAAGAAAGTGAGAATGGTGAACAATCCCAAAAACCAGCATGGCTGAGGCAGAGAAGGCGCTGTCAGGTTTGGTTCCCTCCACGTTCGTGTCACAGTGTCCTGATACACATTGTGCCTTTGTAGTATTCCCCAAGACTTCTGGCATATAAAAGACAGTTGTATTTGAGGGCTGAAGTGGTCAAAGTTTACCCAGAGGGTACCCAGAGGCAATTTTTATGTAGTATGGATGGGTGTGGCATAGAATTTTATGGAGGTGGAGCCAAACTTTTTGTAGGGTGGGCAGCAAGACCAAGATAAGACCTGGTAGTCCTGTGCTGCTCATGCTGCTTTTCAGGCTATTTTTCTAGTCTCAGATGCTCAAACAGACCTGATGAAGGGCCTGTACACCAAAAAACTTGCGTAATTTTTAGCCCTACTGTGTAGTATAAGAAAAGAGTTTTCCTTTAGCCCCAATGCTTTTCTTCCCTGTAACATTCTACTTCTAGTTTTGTTCTGTTATGGTAGGTACTTCCCATTTAATGAAAATACTGACGGCGCCTGCTGAAAACTGTTATCTTGCTTAAACACGGAACTGCATTACAAAACAGTTTATTTAATTTTGAATGGTTTCATGAGTCATTTAATAATTATGTTCAATGCATGTGTGTAGATAATGCTTCCAAAACCAGAAATTCAGTTCTTATATTCACAAAGTTGTAGAAGACTATTAATCAAAAAAAGCATTAATCGAAAAAAGCATTTCTAAGCTATATTTGATAAAACCACTGTATTTATCTGAGTACCCTCCATTCTTTCTGAATTGAATATTTTGTTGAAATTCTGTTAGTAACAACTTTCACAATCTGTGGAAGTACTTGCTTTGTAATTTTATATTCTTATTCTATTAATTTTGCTCTTAGTTAAACATCTATTGAACTGATAGTATTGTGATTCACACTTGGTGATTTGTTTTAACTGACTGTAATCACATTTATAGAAGAAAAAGCTGTATCCCTTTAGTCATATTGAAAACATCAAAAATACTATTTAAATTAAGAACATTAATACGACTGTCTTCCTGTATCAGAAATCCTAAGGTACCGAGTAATAAATGGCTTTAACTCAAGAAAAAATTCAAAGCTAGCATTCAAAACATTATGTAGAAATAAGCTTTGATTTAGGAGTGTTTAGTAAGCAAAGCATATAAACAGCTAGAATGCAAAATGAGGAAAAAAAAGGCAGCAGAAAGCAAAATTAATCTATATTCCTTTACATTATCAAAAGATTCCGTCTTCTGGTACCTTCTTCTTCTTCTTCTTCTTCTACTTTTTTTTTTTACTTTCTTCAGCATCCCCAGGTACTTCCTCTTTCTCCTCATATTTTACAATCTCCACTTTTACATCTCATGTTCATTTCCTGAGTGTACTCACTACTTAAACTTTTTCTCTTATCCCCAGGTGCCTAGTCACAGTATTTATTTTACTGTAAGTAAATTAAAATGTGGAGATTTTTTTGCATGACTGATTTCATATTTTGTTAATTCACAGCTAAAAAGAAATAAAAACATTCACCATTACCAAAATTTTCCCCTACCAAAAGAGATCTCAACTGTGTGGCAGATGATTTTAAATTTCAGCTGAATTTAACCAGTATTTTCTTTAAATTGAAATAATAGATTCTAAAGCTTTGAGGACACTCTGCTTTTTTACACCAGAGGCTGACAAAAATCTGTCAGGTATCTTTATGTTGAACTTTTATGTAAAGCTTTTCTGAAAAGCGATTACCTTCCAGAAATGTGTGTGACATTGTACTTCCACTGCCAGGTAGGGAATCAAAATCTATCCTAGGCAAAGTTTAGTTGCCCAGATGGTAGAGAACAGTCCAAATCACCTGCAAAACTGGACTAGGTGAACCTGCAGACACTAAGATATAGCATCATTTATCTTTATTCTGCCATTAGAAACTTGCATACTTTTCCAGAATTTGAGTTTGGGAAAGCCTAATTTGCGGCTCTTGATTCTCTGATAATATATCTGGCTACAAAACTGATTGATGGGTCGGGCATTACTGTCTAAATACGGGGAATAAACAACATCTAATGGAAGTTTAAAAAGACAAGTTATACTTGTGCTCCCTGAATCTTTTCCTGTGTATGCCTAAAGAATAACTTTAGAAACTGTGGACATACTTTCTGGAGAAGGTAATATGTTTGTTATTTGATCCAAAAAGGGATTGTTTTCCAATTACTCTAATAAGAATCTTTAAAATGAAGGAATATGCCAAAAAATTAATCCTACATTTCAGATTACACTATTTTATTTACATCAGTAAATCAATTTTCAGCTAAAGTTAAGGATTTTAGTAATATCTGCTGTTTTCCATTTTGGATTAAATACTTCGTATGAAAAATTCTTCTTTGAAATACAAGGAGTATATATGTTATGTCAAATAAGAGATTTTCCTTTCAGTTTGTCTTGGAGTGCACACATACTTAACATGTAGTTTGGGTTTTGCTGATGCTTCATTCGTTTTTACATCTAACTGAAAGATTAGCTGTGTCTTTCTTATAGGTTTTAATCCAAGAAGTGGTATACTGATCAAAACCTGTATTTATACATTTTTCCATGCTCTTCATCTTCTGTGTTTCTTGCATTGCATTATTGCTTTGTCACGGTTGCTTAGAAAGAAACTTAGAGATGGTTGCTGCCTAAACAGTTGGAGTCAACATCACCAAAAAAGGCTTCTGCAGTACAAGTCTTTTGATGATTTCCTTATGTGTCTAATACGCATTTAAATTAGTTGGGTTTTCCTCTGTGTCTGTAAAAATGTGAGTAATAAAGTTGTTATGACCAGGACTGCAAAGCAATGGGAGCACATCATTTTGTAGTCATTGACATTTAAAATTCATCAGAAAAGGGCAGAGGTTTAAAGTATGTAATGAGTCACAGTATACACAGGAAAGCATTTTGCTTCCCCTGTTACTGAAAAGTGAATTTTGAATCTTTAGTTTAGCAACATGTGTCTTGTCAAAAAAGCTACAGTTGTTACTTTCCAGATGCAAGGTCAAATGATTCTATCTTATTCTTTAAAGTATGTATGTTATGAATCACTTGAATTAGGAAGTGAACGCGTGAGGATTAATTTTCATCTCCAGGCTCTGTCTCTAGTTCTATTCCTTGTTCCATGTATTTCTATTTCACTATTCAAAAAAAAAAAAGCAGCTCCACATAGCATTTACTATGTGAAATCATTTATCAAGGCTATATAAGCTGCTTTTCAAAGTCCACAACCAACACATGAAAGCATCACAAAAGGAAGTTATTTTGTAATTGTGCTGAAGTCTACTATATGAACTGGAGGTATACCTCTCAAGAGGTAGCAGCATTCTACCTGGAAGTAGCATTTCATAAAAGCAACAGCAAGACAAGGAAAAAGAGGGAAAAGTTATGCTGATGTGTATATCTTTATGTACTTAAATAGAGCTATTTCTTTTTGCTCTCACCTCTTCCCAGCTCTGGCGACATGAAATACTTTTCCTGTAAACAACATTGAGGATGTTAAAGGGCTTTTACTAAAAGCTCTCTCAAAGCAGGACTTGCTTTAGGAACACTATTTCTACAAGATACACTTTGGCCTTGCTGCTGGTGATCATTGTGGTATGATAGGAAAGCTTTTCTATCACACACATAGAAAATAAAAATAATTTTTTTAAAATATTTTTAGATAGAAAAATGTGCAATTGCTTTTTAAAAAAGTGTCTACATTTATTCTTTGGTAAACACTCATACAAGATTATGACAGCAGAGATTCTTTCATGATTTGCCTCCATCAGAGGGATTGCTTTAGTTTTCTTCACATTTATAAGGAATTTCAAGTCTTTTGATGTGTTTTCAGTGACCCTAACGAAGATTATTTTCCCATTCCTTCCCCTGAGTCAGCTTTGCAATTCTGGTCTCTGTGTCACACTTCTAAGTGCGACAAATAACCAGAAAAAGCATCACAAATGACAACAGAATTTTTAAAAATTTATGCCTACAAGTGTTTTGAGATTTCTGGTGGTGTCTTCTGTGAAGGAGAATTGAAGGCCACAAAACAGTTCTTATTTGCATTTAATGAAATGAAGAATTTATGAAATGAAAGAAATTAAATTTTGTACACAGAAATCTTAATTTTTACTGCAACTCAAACCGACTAATTACCAGATCCTGTCTGCGAAGTTTAGCTTCAGTGTGTGTGAAAGTAAAACTTTGTGGTTCTTTCTTTTCTTATGATACTGTACACTGATGATAAAGCAAGAATTAAAAGTAATTGAGAGCATCCAAGTTGTGCAGTAACAATACAGAGCAAAAAAACCTAATTGAGAACAACAATTTGAATGGTAATACAAAGAGCATGGGATGTATCCATTTTGTCAGATACTCAAATAAACTTCTTCTCTTAAACTTCTTCTCCACGACACCCAGAGACATAAAAACCACTCTAAAGTAGACTTATTTTTGCAGGATTTTTTTTTTCTTTTTAAATATAATCTGTTTGCAAAAGCTATGTAAAATATTACTCTACAAATTGTTGCTGTCTGTTGATATTTCATTCTGGTTGAGTTTTCTTTTTTTTTTTTTTTTAAATTAAACTGACAGAATTCAACTTACTGTTGTTCACCTCAAAGTTGCTGCCCATCCCACTCCCCCTTGCTATATTTTTCGACTTTGCAGTCAAATTGGAGTATGATTAAATAAAGGCATAGAGGTTTTCAAGATAATGAAGTTTTTTCAAGTTTAGTGAAAGTTTGTTGTGAGATAATGCCATCATTAGAGGAAAACTCTGTCCCAATGTACATTCTGTTGGCATGTGAATAGTATCTACTGGGTCAGAATACACTGTTGAAGCTAGCTAATACTGATGAGTGTTATATTTGGCTCAGGAAATTTTTTTAAAGCACATGGATAGAGCAAAAGTAACAAGACTACTGTGTTGATATGGGTACTTGACCAAACATACAAATCTGTAGAGAACTAGGCCTCATCACTACTTCTGGTTTTAGTACAAATTATTAATTAAGCTTTCACTGTTTCTTTGCTTTTTTTAAAGGATCTTTTAGACACAATTGAAAGCAACAGCAAGCATACACAGGCCCTGTACCCTAGTCTCTTCTTATTCTGTTTGTACTGTGCTGCTAATTTTAGTTTCGTCTTTGCTGCTGATTTAAGTGATGAGCATAAGCTGGGCTTTGGGTTTGCCCTTTCTCAACACTCCTCCCACATGAAACACCTCCCAACACAAATCCTGAGTTTGTTTCAGGATATTATTACTGTGTTCATAAAAGATGTCCTATATGTTCAAGTACCATGTCTGCCCTGCTTCATGGTCAGGGGTAATGAGGACCAGTCCCTCATGTCTTGTGGCTGTTTGAACAATCTAAGAATTCCTGTGTTGGGACACTCTGAGGTATCACAAGTCAGCTCTGGTAGGTTAGTATTTAGACTACGGAGACAGAAACTCTACTTTGTGTATACTTTCTGAATGACTTTGTATGTACCTAGACATAGCTGAATCACTGTCTTGATAGTGATTTTTCTTTATTTTTTCTCCATGCATTTTAGCAAAATGGCCAGAGAAGGTAGACTTGACTATCTTCCTCAGCAGAAGATGTGCAGAGTTGGATGACTTCTAACAGTCATTTACCATTGGTGTTAAAAATTATTAAATACTTTGAATAATATTTTTTGTGATTGATGCTGCAAGTATCTAACCTGGTACTTTACAAGAGTATTTGGAGGTGTGTTTATCCAGTTAACAGTATTCATTCAGTTCCTTTGTGGGTTACAGGTTTTTTTAATTGGCTTTTATTTGTTTTTGAATATTAATACTATACATTTGAGTACTGGATATACACTGAAGATTTATATTTTGTGTGCCTGAACAGAGATATCAAAAAGAAAATACTAACGGAGTTAACATCAATGTTCCCCACTGAGGAGGTCTGTGAATTTCTCTATGTGCCCTTTCATTCTGGAGGCTGGCTCTGAAGAAATGTCCCAAGTGAGAAAAAAAACAGTAGAAGATATTTTGGGACAAATCAATAAAATTGATAATAATGATTTTTCTGTCATCAGGACCAGATGTTATTCACTCGTGTTCAGAAGGCAACAAGTTCTTCATGTGCCTTTCTGGTAAAAAAAGCAAGATAGCACTAAACATGGTTTTGTCCTAATTTTCTGCACCAAGAACTTCTGATATATTTAGTATTGCTAACTGCATGATTTTAGCTTTGCTTCCACGATATATCCCCACTGTCCCTTCTTCCAAGAGCTTGAATACAGAGTAGAATAATGGTGAGAAACACACAGAAATCTTCGAATATTATGCAATTCCTATCAATTTTTATATGCAAACAGGAAGAATTTTGTCTTTGTCAGAGAATACCCCCAGGCAGATTGTCCCTATCTTGATATTTTGAATAAACAAAAGAGCAGTAATGTCATTTTAAGCCAAAATGTAACCTTTGTTGTGTTTAGAAATGATTATAAAGGGATTTTAAAGAAAGAGTCTCTTATGAATAACTAAAATGTAGAGTAAGCAAACAGAGACTATCAGATGTTTGCAAGCAATTGGGGAAGAATGTTTTAAGTTACAGCCATTGAACAGAATAATTTCCGATAAGCTTAGAACTTCCAAAGGTGTTGTGGGTATCTTCCTAGTCCATTGTAATGCAATGTGAAAAACAGTTTTTCTTAAAGAACAAAGGCAATATCTTAAAAATACATATTTTCTGTAGCTGTCTCTCAAGTGCTGTAATTTTCTGGACTTGCCAGTGATACTGCAAATCTAAGTGAAAGAGTTTTTCACTGGAGGACAGTAGAGAGTTTAATGTGCAATTGAGAATACAGGAATACTTCTGTAGAAAAGTCCTGGAAATGAACAACAGACTGACATGTCATTTTCTGTCTGACACTTTCTAGCAGGTCTGGATGTATTGCTTTTGCAGGCACAACAGCTTGTGGTGTAAAAATATGGTATCAAGAGTAAAAATTTTGATTTCATTAAGTGTCTGAAATGTCAAATTATTTACCAGTCTCCAACTTTCTAATACAAAACAGAAATATATCTCTGAAGAGCCCAGTATGTTTTATCTTTGCTAGAAATTTCAGAAAATTTACCATTTGGAGTTGTTATTGAAAAGGCTGTAGCAGGGAATTAAGAACAATTTATAAATATCAGAGCATATTCCAGATTTTTTTTTTATTTTAGTTAGAATGACATCTTTTGTGCCCTACATGCAAATCTAAGTAAAAACATAAATGTTAGTTATGTAGCCCTATGGAGTTACCAAGTGATGCAAAACAGTTCACTTCCTCTGTACAAGTTGATGAAATATTTTACACTTCAAATGAGGAATTGTTCCCTTTTATAAAAGCAATAACATTTTTAAGAAGAAGATTTGAAATTGTGTAACACACAGCATTCTTGTTCACCACACAGGGATTTTATAATCTTGGTAATTTCCTCAAGCATTACTGACTTATTTGGGTAGCTAGGTACATAGGAAGATGTTGCTAAGTCTTGGTCTGACTAAATATGTGGTTTTAATTGTGTTATTTAACTTCTGATTTCAACTGACTTTTATCTTGCCTGATGTTATTTATTTTTTTTTTTAGTAAAACCATAAAATTGGGTGTCTGGGATAGGTCACATAAAATAACGAAATTTATATACTGTAGTCTGTAGCTATCACATTCTTGTTTGGTATTGGATTTTGCAAATCTGAAATTTTACAAAATTCTATAATTTGATGTTTTATTCAGAATTTTGGTCATCAAGTTATTTGCTGATGACCTTAAGAATTCAATGCCAGACTTTTGCTGTAAATAACTATAATAAGGACTGAACAGAAAGGCTTTATCTGCATACGGTGTAATGTGCATGTCTCTTCTGGATAAGGAAATCATTTAGCTGTCACTGAACAAAAGAACTAAAATGCTAGTGAAAAAAACTACCTCTGGTAGATTATAGCAAAAGTTCTGTAAATTTGACAGCCACCTTCTCTTCGTTTCTCTCCTTGAAGTGTCAGATAATACGTGGATTGCTTTGTAAACCTTTATTACTTGCAAGGAATGACAACCCCAAGGGAAAGCTTCCACTTTCACCTGAAGAAAAACCCTTTGACACCAGGAAGAATCAAATGATCAGAATAAGAGAGGATGCAGTGTTAAGTAATTTTATAATTCTTTTCAAACTATCATTTTATAAATTAGAGTTGGAAAACTCACGAAATCCTCAAGACGTCCCTGTGTGTTTAATTTTATTTTGTCCTTAATGAGAACGCCCTTTATACAGGAGACTAAATGCACACTGTTCTTGTTTTTCATAAAGACAGGATTTTTATTAAACTATAAGGAGACAAAGGGTGATTCTCCTAGCCTTTCCATAAGAACAAGATGGCTCTCAGCATTCCTTGCACATTAATATAATCCTTTCTTCCACCTGTTCGAGACAGGGGCTGCAGGTCTCATGCTAGTTGTTTAAAGACTTGCCCATACGAACACAGGCAGTTAAAGTTCATACCTAGCTTAATTATAAACACTTTCTTAAATGCACAATTAAAGAAAAAGAGGAATCTAGAGGAATTAATCTACTCTGGCTTCTGCTTCAGAGAGAGAAACCTCACAGTCAGAAGACTACAACGATTTCTGTTCTGGTGTTCACTGCAGTACATTATGTATCTGGTGTACTTGCAGTCCTTCAAGGAAAAAATAAATCATGTTGAAGAGCAGCTACTATGGGGGGAAAATGTATTGGACTTTAGAGGGCAAAATTTATTTCACTATTAGATTCATTAAAGCAAATTGTTCACTATCGTGTTTTTATCATCTGCTCAAGGCCCATGAGATATCTTCTTCTCAAAGGAATTGGAGAATAATAACTGCACTAGTAAGAAGAGATTAGTTACCTGTTGCAGGTTTAATGTTTTAAAATGTCTTTGTAGTAATAAACCCTGTTGAAAAATACTGGAAGGCGTTTAACAGGAAAAGACAATATTTTGCGCATGGAAAATGTGAAAATTCATTATACAAAGAACTGTAAGTAAGGAAACACTTAAATGATCTTTCATTGACACCATTCATATATCTCAGCCTTTAATTGTTAAGTGAAAACAGTGGCTGTACAGACTGCTCTTTTCTCCTTCTCAAAGTATTATTTCTAAAATCTGTAATAGTAATGAGATCTCCATGGGGTTTAAACAGTAGCCTCATCATCATTCAATCATTTCTACATCAATTACTCTAAGTTCTTTGTGGTTTTGTTTGTCTACCAAGACAGCGTAACTTTTATGTTGAAAAACTCAGAAAAGTAATAATTGTGAGATTTTAATTTTCCTTTCACATTACGGTACTCAGGGTCACTTAGCTGTAATGGGGACTGAATTTCAGAGAGAAAAGGTTCACTTTTTTTTTTTTTTTAAATTTAAAACACTTTCAGGCATTTCACCTAAAAGACATAGGATTTCTCATACCACAGATAAGCTACTTCTTCAGATGCTCATAAAGTATGCAACAATTTAAAATGATTTACAAAAAGTCAGTGTAATATTTTTGCTTGGTCTTTTAATTCTGGTGGGAGTACCATGAATTTTTTTTTTAAAAGAGGAAAATAAATTGAAAGATAGAAAACAAAGTTTAAAAAAAAAATTTACTGTGAGATTCAAGAGTAGACGTATATTAGACAAATAATATTTTATATAGCATATTAATATTAATATTGTATTCTAATAGCAATATGATGTCTATTTATATAGTATTAATGATCATATTATTAATTTTATATAATCCTGTGCTGTCAGTGACTGCCTTTCAGCTCTACTTAAAATGTGCAAAGCTGTTAATTGTGACCATGTCATAATTATTATGCAGATGTGCACTGCAGGGTATGCAAACAGTTAACTAGGCCATAGGAATTTCTTCACTGGTTTTCACAAATTACGCTGCAGGGATCCAGCTCTTTTCAGCTGATGACACTAGTTTACAATTCAAACTGTAATATACTATACAGCACAAAAATTTCAACAAAGCACGGCTGGGCAAGATTAAATACAATATGGTGGAAGGGTTGAAAGTAATTATAAAATTTTCATCTAATCATGAGAGTTTGATTTTTCCCTGCCTTTCTGGTTTTGTCTTGGAAGCTTTTCCATGTGGATTCCAGAGATTTTCCCTCTTTCTCTCTGAACAACAGGATTGCCTTAAATGATTTTCGTCTTTCAGGAAAATGCTCCAACTGCACTCATTTCCTGTTGGTTAATCAGTGGACTGCTTCTGTTTTCACAAAGACAAAAGTGTGCGTGCCTGAATGCACTGAAGTGTGAAGTCTTGTTGTACTTCTGATGTTCACATTATATAATAATATCCATCTAGCCCAATGCAACA
The DNA here is from genome assembly GCA_013398055.1 of Ifrita kowaldi. Lineage (NCBI taxonomy): Eukaryota > Metazoa > Chordata > Aves > Passeriformes > Cinclosomatidae > Ifrita > Ifrita kowaldi. The sequence goes on along the minus strand of VZRS01004393.1, from coordinate 378,200 downwards.
TACATTAAAAAAATTAATGAACATAATATTCCATGAGGATACGATATGCGGATCGTAAAAGTAGTTCTCACTTGCCTCACTTGACAGGTTAATTTCAGTTCACAGTTTGTCTATAATGGCACAAGAATTTTGTTTAAGAGGTTAAAACGGGCTTTTCACTGTACTGTTTTTGTTTAGCACTATCACCTCTTTTCATCCCCACACATACAGTGAAATATTTTGCATGTGAATGAATATATTTCATGTAAAGAGGTGTGTGGTTCAGGAATGGTGTTCTCCAATTCAGTACTCCAGCTAAAACCATGCCACCACTTGCACCCTCTTCCCTCCAATTGGAAGCACAGAAGGTAAGAATTGTGGGTTAAGATAAGAACAGTTTGCTGGAAACAGCAATGAGATAAGAAAATTAACAGTTACAGCAACAATATGAATAAGAGAAGGTATGGCAAAAGAAATTATTTGCACAGAAAGCCTGCAACAGTAAACAAATACCAACTGGTTCTTCCCAACCATGTTTTCTTGCACTGAAAGGAATGCCTTTTTCTCAGAAGGCAGACCCCCTTCTCCCCCACCCCTGCCAATGACCTGCTGGGGTATAGGAAAACATCAGAGTCCTGGACACACCCCCTCAACCATGTTCCCTTCCATCTGCTGCAAAAAATTAACCTTGTCCTAGCCAAAACCAGAACAAGAGGGAAGAGTAGACGCCCTGATGACTGTTCACGAAGAAGGGCATGTATAGCACAAGCACCAGTGGTGCAAATTTCATCATGAAACCTCACCAGCTCTTCTTAACTTAGATTTGAGAAGGTTTTATTGAGTGCTAAGCTTTTTGTCTCTTTGCTGAAAATATAAAATGCTAACAATGACATAATTATTAGTGGAATTACAGCTGGTTGTTAATATTAACCAACTAAGTAGTTCTATATTTAAATTATGTTTTCCAATTGTGTGTTATTATCAGTTCCTTTATGACAACATGACAAAGCACTTGAGTAACACAATTCTGAACTGTGTATTAGGGGAATTTTATTTACATTAAAATAACGGCCATTTATGAACAAAAGCAGTGAAAACATATTTTTACAGTCAAAGTACACTGAGATTACTTATTTTAATTGAAATAGTATTCTGTCTTCAGTATTTCCTACAGATAAGTCATTCCCGAAAATAATATGATTAACAAGCTTTTACTCAGGCTTACTTTCCTAAGAAGGCTAACAGATAAGTTTGCAAATTCCTTTTTAAAAACACAGCTGTCTTAAATGAATATATCAGAGCTGTCAGAATAGCTTTTTGAACTTGATGCCCAAACCAACCTCAGTCCAACAGTAACATTAGTGATAGTGAGTTTTTCAGTGTCTTTCAGTAATCAGTATTAATATAAAAATCTTCTGGACCTCAGAATCACTCGAATGACAGAGACCAGTTTCTAAGTCTTGCATGGAAAAAGGTGGACTAGAGCTAGGGAAATGTTCTGTCATGGCTATATATTTTTAGAGGGCAGCTATAGTAACACAGTGTGAAGAACATACAGCTCTTTCATGGGCAGCTCGTGTATTACTACAGGCATGAATTTCATGCCTTACATGCAACACATACAATGCCTGAACCATGGGAAATGTCACAATGTCAAAAATCTGCAGTGTTACTGATTGTTCACAAGTTTGATCTATCATTTAAAATCTGTGAAAAATCTTTTGGCAGCTAATTAGCATTCAGTATCTGGTTTAAATTAGCAAAGAGGCAGGAATTAATTGGATTTAAATGAAGCCCAGTAAAACAGATGATGACAATTAGAAAATACTTCTAAATAACAGACTGTCATGATAGAGCTCAATCCCGTGAATTATGGCCAAAGCTACAAAAATCCATAAGGAATGTGCTGATTGTGTTGGTCCTTGAATAGGAACACCAAGAAATTCCACTTCCAATTAAGTAGTTTATTTGTTGTGGTACTGCTGACCTGATGCAAATAAGATATTTTCATGGCCCATTTGAAAGATGTAAGAATTTTCATTCTGAAACTCAATTGCCATTTTATCTGCACTGTAGGTTGCCAGTACTTCTTAGTCAGTGTGTGCTGCTTCCTTGTAAAATAATACAAAGATAATATTTACCAAAGTCATTGTGCATTCTGCAGGTTTCTTTCTTCTCCAACTAACCTGTGTACATCCTAGTGTCTATGTCACCACTTCTTTCTTGGTGCCTGTTTAGGATGCTCCTACACAACCAGTTTCATGGTTTTTCCATTTACAAATCACATGTTTCATCGGAGTACTAAATATCTGTTGTTTTTCTTCTAACAGTCTACCTTGATTCTTGGCAGACTTCGCAACACAACTATGAGGTCTGCCTATCTAAGGCTTTCCTTTCCACCCACCTTTCTAAAGCATCCCAAACTTATAAAAAGATTTCTCTCTGACTTCTCCACAGAGGTCTGAGATTACTTTCCTGTGTGATTTCATCTCGTGAATATATAAGGCAGTAATATGGAAAGTTGATTCTCCCTAAAGAAACAGTCCAACAGTATCAGTTCTGAAAGGATTTCCGCTGTAATTACTTGGTACCAGGACACTAGTTCTCTTAAAAATCATGAAATATTATGTTAGGGAGAAAAACTTAATCCTTCTCAAAGCATTCAGTTGTCTAGGCCAGCACTGCCTATTTACTATGACCAAAGTAATTTTTGGTAGTATTGATAATGCTCAGGAAAACAGAACTCTTTTCTGTCAGGAAAAAATAATTCATGCAGGGAACAATGCTGTGCTGGGAGATGTCCCCTGTGGAATTTCTGAAGGGCTGAAAAGAATCACAAAACTTACAGGCTTTTTGCTGAAATGCATAATGGATTTTGACCTCACCTCATTAAACAGCAGTACATAATACATAATGTATAAAACCCTCAACTCACAAAATAAACATTTTACAACGGGGTATAAATGGAACAGAGAAGAATAGGAATCAGAAAAATCCTGTCTTATTGTTAAATTACATGCTTTTGGAAATCATTCTGGTTGAAGTGTCTAAAACACATAGGCATACACGTATGAGAAAGTTATCCCAGGCTCTCTTTCTTTCTCTTTTGATGGAGAGAAGTTAAACACATCTAAGGTGCAGTTCACTGGATGGCTAAAATTCTCATCTAACTTAAGTCAGATTCTCAGCAGGGAGACCTATTTCCATGATCCATAAAGGGAGTCCAGGTTGACTAGCTCAGATATTCAGGGCTAAATAGTTCGTATCTAACATTGTGAGATGAATTCCAGCCTCAGAGACCATTGTAATGAGGCTGCATAAGAACTTGAAGATGTGAGAATTAATTAACTCTTTGGCAAATTATCTTTCTACTGCAAACTTTACCTTGCAGACCTAGGGAACAGCACAAGGAACAGGCAAAGCAGTCTGCCTTGTGGAGGGGGTGTAGAAGAGATTGCAAGCAAATTCACACACAAGTGCTCACCGCACAGAAATCGGCAGCACCCCACCGCTCACCCATGTCCAGGATAACCTCAGAGTCCTAGCCGTGCCCCTCCTGGCTACTGCAAATATTAACTGTGTGCTGGCCAGTACCAGGACATGGTTGTACTACACATGGGCAAGAACTGCACAGCTTATTTCTCAAAGTGTGTCTCTGGGTGTTACCAGGTGAGAGTAACTGCATCCTGTTCTGTAAGTTATGTGTTGAGAAGAAATCTGTGTGGAAGTCAGGGTAAAGCTTTGTCTAAGCATCTTATGGAACCTGTTGTATGTATAAATGTCCCAATGGCATGGCAGAGCACAGTAACAGAGATTTCAGGTAAGGGGCAACTTCTGTGTGAATAATATGGTTTACTATACAAGAATTTGGTAGAAAACAGAAAAAAAATTAGTATCAACTCATATATAAACAGTATTCTGTAACCAGTACTATGTGCTTGAGTAATTCACTGAACTGAAATACATAATCTGATATTTTTAAACAAACATAGTTCATGTGGTGAATATTAAGTAACATCTTTTAATCTACAGTGTTTTGCACTAATATTAAGCCAAGTTATTTCAGAGTCTATAATTCCTTGGGAATAAATTGTTACACTATTTTCAGCAATGAAAATATTTACATACATAATCTATGAGCAACTGAGACCGAGTCTAATTTTTGAATATAAATAAACAACAAATTTCTTTTTTAAATTATGGATGTGCAGAAATAAGATGACCACTGCATATATACAAAGGGATAATGCATAGATTTCTGTTCAGTTGTAGACTTCTATTTCTTTCTCTGTCTTGCTAGGAAGCTACAGGAACAAAAGATGACATCTTTGTAAGGATGAGGGTTAGAACTGAGAGCCACAAGTGTGTTACAGACACAGGATGGCTCTGCAGGAAACCTGAACAGAGGCAAGGATGTAATTTGATCGTGTTTTGAAAGCTGTGTGAGCAGAGCATGGTGATCTCGTTGATAGGAGGAAATTCAGCATTGAGAGCAGACCTTGTGTGAAACCTTTCTGAAGGCACTCTCATTTGGGAGCATGGTACTGTAGGAAAGTGGACCAGTTTTTGGATATGAGATGCCTGTGGGCATACCTGGCTCATGGAAGGGCTTGAACTTACAATACCTTTTTTGTTTCTGACATCCAGTGTTGGGTTGGGGGTTTTTTGCTTTATCTCAGTGTAAATGAGGCAGATATTGCCTTCTGTTGTTCTTGATAAGTAGCTTCAGCTGCTGAGTTTTTATTATTTTGGCCAAAACTGTAAGCTTTAATGAATGGTTTGAATTGTTGGTGATCTCTGTGCTGTAAAAGTGGAAGTTAGTGAATATTCTCATGTTTTAAGAAAGTGCAACCTTGTAAGATTCCTTTGAATTCAAACAATGCTTCTTTAAGAACTATAGTATAAAGTGAAGTTGTTTAAAGCCGGTAGGCAATGTTTTTAATGCTGATATATCTTTAAATATGAATATTGGAGATGAATTGAGAAATCATTATTTCCTGTACATCGTAAAGAATAATTTCATTCTTTGCATACATATTCTGAAGCCTAATGTATATTGCAATATATATATATGTATTCGAACTGATACACAGGTGTGAGCTGTAGATTATGATATGATCCCATGAAATATTTTATGATGGGAGAATTAGAATATTATGACAAATGGGAGGAAAGTGTTGCCATTCTTTATGGGATAAAATAAATTTAAGCCTCCTGAAAACAGCAGTTAATGCAGTTCATATATTAAAACATGACATTGCGTGTATCTAAAACTAAGATGTTTTTGATAACTAAGTTGAATGGGGCATGATGAAAATGCTTTCCAGGTAAAGCTTCATAATGGTTTCTGGTTTCTAGCTATTACAATTTTATCTTCATATTTTCCTTGGAGTTTTATATAAATGTTGTCACTTAAATTAAGCAACTAAGCAGTTCCCTTTCTTTTTTCCTTTACATAGCAGATGGTACGTGAACAATACACGACAACAACTCCAGGCACGAGCCTAGAGAGGCCGAAGAATGAATATATCTACAAAATTGGAATTTATGGCTGGAGAAAGCGTTGCCTCTACCTGTTTGTTCTCCTTCTGCTTATCATCCTAGTTGTGAATTTTTCTTTGACAATTTGGATTCTTAAAGTGATGTGGTTTTCCCCAGTAAGTGTCCTCTTTAATTTCCATTCTTGTCTTCTCTTCCCTGCCTCACCACTTCACTTATTTTGTATATACACCAACCTCTCTGTAGGTAATGGATGGTTCTATTTTCTTTCTTCTCGACTGTGATTTGTACTTTGGTTGAAGGTATGTTAAAAAAATCTATCTTTGAACGTACTTCCTCATATGTAACTTCTATATTGGTAATAATTTTTGAAGGACTGAGGTTGTTGATGCTTTACATTGCAGTGAATTCTAACCATTCTATGAGAATATATTTTGCTGTTGTCTCACAGTCTCTACTTGGTTGATATTTTATAAATGCATTTGCTGTAATTTTATCTCATACAGAATTCCTTAGTTAAAATATTGCTGACAGTTGCTGTGGTATTTTAGCTTCTTTCTCCTATTTATCAGCATCTAAAATTTAACAATTTATTTGCCAATTAATTACAGCTCAGAGGTAATTATCACTACTTCATGCTTGAGGCTAAGCAGCTATATAATTCAGAAATAAATTTAATAACTTTCCACTGTCACATATATTTTAATATTTATAATGTAATTTTGCATGTAGTAGATTAAAGAGTAAGTTTCAGAAGTCTGCAAGATATGATTTTAGTCAGGATGCAATAAAATGCATGAGTGAATATTGAAGCTAAGCTAATTTGCTCCTAACATGCAGTTGTGATACACAGATGATTTGAACAGACTTGTTACGAGAAAAACAATAATAATAAATTCCTACAGCTCTGCCCTGGCTACTGAAGAAAGTTTCCATTATTAAACCTCTGTCACTAAGTGAAGACCACTTTATCTTACTATTTCTCAACTTGCTAAAAAGAAAGTATGTTAACTTTAAGTCCTACCTACTAATACAGTTTTTAGTGCTTGAATTCCTGTGAAGGGTCTTCCCCCACATAAATTCTTTACAGCACTGTTACTGTCATACAGATTACAGTGCAGAACATCTTAGATCACACATTTTTCTCTTACGCAGCTCACATGGAAGATACACTTTTAGTGCCTGCATGTCATAAATCACAGAGAACATGAGAAACTTGTAATTGTTTTCTGTGTGGCTCAGGGTTCTATTTTTAAGGAGTTTTAAAAATTATTTTATGTTGGTTTGATTTCTACGTATGAGCCTGGGTATTTCTTCTCTGATACCAGTGAGGACTGAAAAAATAGCATTAGAAAGTCTACTTCTAGGAAAGCCAATCTCCTCATAGTTGCCTGTGTGGAAGGCACCAAATGCCTTGATCTGCTGAGGGACAGTGTCCTTCTGCTTTTGCAACAAGAGCAGTGGAGTAACAGCTGTAGCAATGCAGGTTTACATTCTTTCACAGAGTGGGCTATGAATGCCTCGATTACAAGAAATTTCCTATTTCTGTGTTAAAGAATCTGTATGCCTGACACACCCAATTGGGTAGTGACTTAACTGTAATGCCTTCGTTAATTTGGGATAATTTTAGGGAAATACCGAAATTCAGCTAAATATCAACTGTAAATGCATTTGTGCAAAGTGCACATGTATGTCACAATCCTCACAAAAGTACATGTGATGTTGTTAAGTACGGAGTACGTTTTTTACTGGGTGTTGTTTTAATAGACTACATCTCTCAAGACAAGAAGTAACTCTGAGGATACCAGAAATACCACCCAGAGAATCACAGAGAAGCACTGATAGCCACAGAGTCTAAGAAAGATGTTTACTGCATGTTCAAAGTCTGGAAGTATAATTGAAGCATCACAGTCCTTTCCTGCGTCTAAGGAAACACCAACTGTGAAGAATTAGTGTAACAGTCACAGAAATTACCAGTACTACTGTAAAACCCTTTTCCTGATGGAACTAAGCATTTATGCCTCCAAGTTTTTTGTTACTGTTTGAAAAGCGAGGTATCAATATAGTGTCAGAATTCAATTTTTATGATTCATGAGTTCCAAGCTTGACAACTGTTTGCTGTTTAGGAAATGAGTTGATTCATGTATATCTCACTTATCCAATGAAGCATTCCCATGATTGGGAAGAGTTTAAAAGTAATTGTGAAATATTATCCTATGCAATCATCAGTTATTTGGCAAATAGTAATCTGTCAACTGTGATAACACTTATATTTATTAATTATGTTTTAGGTCTATTGTGTAGAGATTATAGGACTTGTTATGTTTAATATTCACAATAAATATTGTCTTTTTAGCTAATACTTTAAAAACATTTGGTTCTAGTTTTAAAAAAATTCATTAAGATCACTCTTAACAATATCACTCTTAACAATATTGAAATAGTGATAGCTAATAAGAAATTAACAGCTTTTTTCTCTGTAAAATAATACAAGAAACAAGTTGTATCCTCACTAAGGTTGATAAATACATTTAGAAAAAACACAACAATCATTTTTAAATACATTTTTTTTATAGTAGAGTCCTGAGAGAGTTTATGCTCAAAGAAAACTTTAAACATGCCATGACTGCAGTATGTAATTTTATGAGGAAAACAGTTTTTCAGTAATAGGGGCGTTGGTGCTTTAGTGGTTGATCGACATGGTTCTATAGCACAGCCCTTTCATAAGCCAACTCAGAGCTGACAAACTTGTTATTTAGACATCAAAGTTTGTTTTGTTGTATAAAAAGTGTTCTCTTTTTCTATGAAGCATCCCTGACTCTTTCATTAAGTAATAACTTGCAGAATACAAAAATCACATGCTATGTCTATTCAGAAACCCAGATTAAAATAATAATGAAATTATGAACAGAGCTTGAAGAAGCTCCGGCATTGAATTAATCCATGCACACATGTCCTGCCTTAACCCCCATAAAACTAGCAAGATGAATAGATTTTGATCTCCTTGTAAGAATTTGGAATGATGAAAGGCAGAAACTTTTCTAAGCTCTATTGTTTGAGAGGCTTTCGGCATTAAATGTAGATGACTAAATTGAACAGAATTTCATTGTTTCATTTCATTTCATTTCATTTCATAAAAGCTAGACTAAAAGAGAACAACCTGAACAGAGAATATATTCCTGTTCTCATGCTGCCCCAATTAAAAAACATGTGAACATCTCCAAATTGTGCACATTAATTCACAGGTATCAGATGTGTCTCTTGGAGTTCAGAGGGACAGGGTCTCAAGTTTTTTTGTGGGGATGATGTGAATTCATTATATTCAGCTGTTTCAGAGAAGACATTCAAATAATTATGCCTTGAGCTTGGTGGCTAAGGTGAAATAGAGTAATTTAAAAACTAGCATTATTTTTGCAGGAAAATCAGTTTGAAAAAAGGTTGGGTTTTTCCCCCTGGATGACATATCACATTTTGCATGTAATGGAAATTTCAGATTCTGTTTTTAACATAATGAGGCTTTCTGAGCACTAAAGGGTACTGCTAGTTTTAAGAGTTTAGAAACTAAGAATCTGAAGGGATTTAGGACTGCAAGGATGTTAGATGTCCTGCGGACAATTCCGAAGGATCCAGTAGGTCTGAAAGAGAGGAACTTCAATGTCTCTGATATCTGCTAAAAGACAATTTTGGCAGGATGGAAGCAATGAAGATTTCTAGAGGGTGTCAGCAATAACTTCTGGATAAAACAATTAAAGATGGCACACAGCTGGATCTGCTACTCACAGGATCCCATGGAAGCCAGATCTGAAGGGTAAAGTTACCCAGGAAAGCTCGATTAAGTTTAAGGACTGTATCCTCCAAATGTAGGGATGATCAGTACTGATACTCAGGAAGATAAATATCCTGGCTTAGCTAGGCATGTTACTTGTGATGGAGCTTCAATGCAAAAAGCAGTATAGAACAGTTGGAAGCAGATACAGGCTACAAAGAAGAAATTTAGAACCATTGTCTGGGCCAGGAAATGTGTCAGGCTTTCTGTGTCAGGAATGCCAAAGCTCAGCTTCAGTTAAGAATTGCAAAGGGCAAATGGCAGCAAAATGGTCTGCATCCATTGGTGCAGAGAGAACTGATCCTCTTGCAAAGCCACCCTCTGCAATGTTTGAAAGGTGTTGGAGACTGGGCAGATCCTCGATGACTGGGGGAATGCAAGTGTTGCACTTGTCTTTAAAAAAAGAGGCCATGGGTTTACCAGGGGTGAATGATGCCTGAGCAATCTGATTGCAATATTTTGATAAAATGTCTGGAATTAAAGATGGTGGGAGGACACAAAATATCATTTACCTTGACTTCAGCAAGGCTTCTGACTCTCTCTCACAATATTCCTGCACCCTAGTTAGAAGATTACAGCCATGAGGCGGGGACAAACAGATAAGTATAAAAAATAAACTACCTGGGTAGTCGGGCTTGGAAGGTTGATACTAATGTGTTGTGGTCTACATGGAGGGCAGTAGTAAGCATTGCAGTTGTCTTGTCCTGGGTCTTGTCCTTTTCAAAAACTTTATCAATGACTTGAAAGAGGTGACAGAATGCTTGCACACTAAATTAGTGGGTTATATACCAGTTTGGGGGTACCAATTCAATCCTTCCAAGGCTCAGGCTGGAGGTCATGCTAGCTCTAGTCCAGGATTGTCATGCTAGTGCTCTAAAACTCAGGTGTGAAAAATGTGCCTGATCAGATGATTACCATTGCTGATGCTCTAGCAAATCTTATTCAGAAACCCCTCATTAATTCAGTTATTGTGTCTTTTAGGTTCTGCTACATTATCATAACACCAGGAAGAGTTGTGTGCCAAAGATTATTTCTAACTTTTTTTAGCCTCTGATGGAGAAACCCATGCTTTCCATGGATTTTAGTGGGTGCCCCAGCTATCGTGGTCTCCTGGAATAAGAAAGGAAATTGCACTGTATTTCATATTGATATGGGCAGATAGTAATGCAACTCCAGTGTTCACTAGAATAACTAGTTGCCTTTTTTCAGTGTGGAGTTTCCTCTGACAAAAATTTTAAACACAGTGTGAGAGAAGTAGACGGGTCTTTATAGTTTTAGATGCACTGTTAGTCAAACATAATTCAAATCTGCACTCAATCTCAAGTTCTCCTGCCATCCATATCAAACCTTACTTGGTTTTGAGTCTAACAAGAAAAAAGTCAAGTCCTAATACTAAGCCTTGGAATAACCCCTGAGTCACCTTATCATGACAGGGAATAACTCACTGTGTGGAGGGCCAAGCACACAATGTCCAGTCCAACGATGCATATCCTAAGCATGGTTATTCCTAAGAACAAGACAAATATTTGGCCTGCACCTCAGCTGGATAAAAGCAATGAGAACTGGGAGGGTTTCTGCACATTTAAGGTAGATTGTGGGCTTTTAGTTTCTCTGTTATGCACATAAATTTCTGGCACTGGAATAAATGGGGAAATTGCCACAGTTGTACAAAAACATACAGGGTTTTCCAAATATTATTGACAGATGTTTTCTTCTTTTGGCTTACTTTTAATTAGTGAGTACTCTACCTGTGTAGCCATTCCCAGAAACTTTTATCACAGACATAGCACCTTTCTAAACTTTTAGGGTTCTCATTCAAAATCAATACAGACAAAATATTAAAAATTATTTTTAAATCATTTTTCAAAGTTTTCTGTAAGGCAATAGTAATTTGTCGATAGTTCATTTCATAAGACGTTGAAAAGCAAACTACAGATAAACTTACTTATATACTTGTTAGTTGGCTGATAATTATACTGGTCTAAATCTATAAATGCTACATGTATTTTGAAATTTAAAAACTGATTTTGTAATAAAATACTTGTGTAAACAACTATTTAAGCACTTGATAAATTCAGGCACTGAAGATGGAGGGAATTACATAAGGAAATATAAAAATATGAAACTAGGAATGTGATGAATTGAGAAAGCAAAATTTTAACTGAAAATCAGGTAACACTTTCTGACAGTGAGACTTAATAGACTGTGTAATAATATGTCTTATTAAATTGGAGATGCTCAATCATTTGGAACACCTAAAACTAGACCAGACAACGATGAAAATGTACAGTAAAGAACACTTACAGCAAGAGTTCACATTAGTGGACTTGTACAGCCTTTCCATGCATTTTGTGGTTAACAGTGGGTGCTCCATGGAATTAGTTGCCATTTTGAGAAGGTTGCATTACCTTAATACTCAAATGAAATAAATTATTTGATTTTTCAGAAATTCTCATCCAAATATTCATGACAGAACATGAACATTCCATAGTTTCTATTCTAAATAATCCTAAACAGCTGTATTTTGCTACTTTTGTATTAAGCTAAATACAACTTGCCTCCGATCAGGCTACAGTCATTCCCATTGTCTCTATCAGACAGTGAATATTTAAGTATTTTATCCAAAGAGTAATAGTTGAATAGAAGGATATTGAGATACTTACTGCAGAAAGCTGTTGCCAAAGAAAGTAAGACTTTTCAGTAGTGATACATATTTTCATATAAATGTAATATATTTTCTTAAAGCATTTGGTTAATCTGAATTATATTATGGATCAAATCGTGTATATAGAAGGGTGTGGAGGAACACTTGTTTAAAATGTACTGTTAGAGTAATTTATGATATTGATCAAGGTTACAAAAAATCTGAGTACAGTGAGATTAGAGTGTACATGCAAGTTTAAGAACTGGATTTAAGAAAATCCTTTTGACAACCTTTACAAATCAATGGAAAATATTTAATTCCATTTCTTTAGCTAAGTTGTGTAATTACAAACGTTAATATAATAAAATTAATTACCCAACTTATAAAAACTTGATTCCTGAATAAATACATGTAGCAGTGGGAGTAGCAGTCTGTTTTTCTAACACAGAAGATGTAATGCCAGATGTAATGGCATTTTTAAATATCTGTGCAGTACAGAACCAAAGACAGAATTTGGTCCTTGCTGATCAAGGAAATGAAGCTAGAACTGTATCTGTTTTGAGAATATATTTTTTCTTCTTGAGTAACACCTGTTTTAATTAATACTTTAAGTAAGGAAGTTTGTTAGTCTATATGTCAGGAGAAAGATAAAAGAGGATCTGAAAATATCTTGACAGTATGCATCTTAAATATGAATCCTATTTTATGAAAGAAATGGTATAAGCATAAATTAAGTTAAATAAGTTATAAATGTTATAAGTGAAATAAGTTATCAATGGTATAAGCAAACATCAGTGGTTTGATAATTTGCATAATTCATAGCTGTTTTCTTACAAATCTGTTGAATTCAAAGTGGCCATCTACTTTTCTAAATCATGAAATATTATCTACCCACTTTTTAGTCTTGTCTGCAAATGGTGTTTTAGTTTGTATCCAGCCCTAAGGCAGGTGAGACTAACTTCTCTAGAGGAGTGCTTGCTGTTGCCAAGGGCTCTGATTTGACTGATGTCTTTGACTGAAATGACTCCACTGTCATCTAAGCAGATGAGTCAGATAACCTCTGTCAGAGCCCAGAAAATAGAGTCCTCACAACTGAAAATGAGATGAGGCATCAGTAATGTTATTATACCAAGCACGTACTTAGCTCCAAAATTGATATTGTAAGTCAAACAGAGAGTTTCATCAGATTCATTACCAATCCTGTTTTGCTGATTGCTCTTTAACAGTCTCTACCCACAGTCCTATTATCTCAATGAAACAGTACACTCTTGTTTGCAAAGCAAGTTCTCTAAATAGTAATTGCTGCAAGAAGTACTGCAGTGCAAGCTGGATCTATAAAGCCATTAATTGATCTAGCTTTGGGGCACAACAAGCGGTGTCTTGGTCTGAACTTGCCAAGGTCTTTCCCTGGACTGGCCTATAAGGAGGATGTAAGGATCCTACAAGAAAGAAAAGGATTTAACTGAGTGGAAATGCTGCATCCTCTCTATGCTGAAGTTAATATCATTCGCGGTTTCATTCAGCCGCTACAGCGTGTGTGGACTTTTAATATATGGAGAAGTTGAATATTCAGGGTGCAGATACTGCAAACCAAACATGCTTTTAACTCCTGAGCCAAAAGCTACTTGATTGGAATTGAATGTGTGTTAAAACTAATGTTTGAATCAACTTCGAGAATTTTATTGGTGTAACCATGCTATATGGGTTGGCATGTCTTTCCACTATTTGATCTCTCCCCAAAATGAGATAATACGCATCTTCCCATGCTGCTATTAGCTGACCAGAAGTTCAGCTTCTCTTATTCAGAGAAGTCTGAGGACTGCATTTGAGTCTAATGCTGAGAAGGTGCAGAAACAGTGATGATGTGATGTGATATGGTATGACATATGATATGACGAGTGGTTGACCAAATATAGTGAGACCACGTGTGTATCAGTTTCAATGTTGGTAGGAAAGTACAAGCTATAGTTATTGATTGAATTTAGGTGACTAGACATACTCATTGTAAAGTGAATGAATGTTCCCCATGCCTCATGCCCGTTTCTAAGGGCCACATGCCCGTAGCATCAGTCCTGCATTGTCATATTATTGGGAGATAAATCCCAAATAAATCATCTGATGCTCCTTTGATTCCATATGCCATAGGCAGCATGAGGCTCAGCTACCTAAGAGCAAGTCACTGTGAGTGCAAGAGCCCTAGAGCTACATCTGCTTGTTTTCCACTCCTAGTAGTCTCGAATCTATGCTTAGAGTCCAAGAGAATGATAACACATCCAAGATGGTCCTCCCATCCAGATACTCCACAACACAATGCATCTTACCTAGGATTCTGCAGTGGTGGCTATTCATTTCAGCTGGTTTGGAGTATCCCTATGTAGATAATTTACTGAAAAGCTAGATGTCAAATGTCTTTTAGACTAGGATGTCTCTATCAAGGAGTCTTTTGATGAGCTTTTATGAGGATTCAGAGATTTGATTTTTTTGTAGAAGGCCTTGTCTCAGTTTCTTCAAGCACTTACCTGCTTGGGAGGGTTTTCAAATTATGAAAAAATGCTTCTCCTGCAGTTGAAGACATCCTGTTGCTCCAGCTAGAATCAGTCAGGCAGTTCGGAAATGAAAACTGGTCACACCTTTGTGAACACTAATGCTAAGCTGCATCTTTGGTGCATTAGGGTTTGGCAGCTGCCAGCAGTTTCCACGCTAGTCAACTCCTTGCAGCAATAAAACCTGATTGCTGTCTATAGACAGGCCGTTTCATCCTTCCCTTCTGTACAGCTGCATCCCTGCCTCGCTGAGGGCTTTGAGTAATTACAAAATGTGAGTCTCAGCTATATCTGTATGTGCAACAATGTGTTACAGCTCAGGGCCAGCAAATGCAAGCAGTGACAGTCACCAGCATCAGGACAGCCGGAATCCAGACCTGCGGTACATCTCCTGTGTCTAATGAAGCACTCTTTTTACCCCCACCCTAAGCAATGGCTTGTTGTATAACAGCATCAAAGTCCACACCTAGCTGATATTTGGTCCCTTTCCTCAAGTCAGTAGAAATATTTTTGTTCAATTCTTTGAATAGGAACAGAATCAAATCCTTGAAACAGAAAGCATCAAGTTTGCTCATCACTGGGGAAGTTGCAGTACTGAGTAAATAGTAATTGGTAATGTAGGAAGTCGAGTGGTTGTTGAGAGAACATTATGTGTAACTACTGTGCTCTGCCTTTTCATGGAATTTAGCATTGGATCTCAGTGCATTAGGGTAGTTGTTTATTCTAAATCCCTCTCTTTTCTCTTCTGTGTATATTCCATATTCCATTTGCTGTTTATAAAAGGGGCATAATAGAATTCCCCTATCTCACAACACTGTATAACTCAGTACTTTTACAATCTTAAGATGCTCAAATATTGTGGTACTGAGAACATAATAATTGTTTACAGTCACAAAGGTAATAGAAGTGAGGATCATTACATGAAATCCACATTTTTATTGTTTTGCATGCATGTTACAAAGTTTATGTTAGTCCTCACAGATAGTCATTTATGCACATAACCCAAATCTAAATTTCCCTGGGTTTGCACTTCCCAAGTGGTTAATGAGAGTGGATAATGAGGCAGTTAGGCAAATATGTGAGAATGTGAGCTTTGTGTCAATGCTTAAATTAAATATCTGATGAAGAAAATAGGGCATACTGGAGGACATACTTATACAAAGTAATCCTGAGTTATATAACTGGGTTTACTGAAAAAATAGGAACTTTTAGATAAGTTAAAAGTGCTAAGTTTTGTCATATTATTCTTTATGTCAAAGCCATTTCTTTGTCTATATAGCACTTTCACAATAATCATTGCTGGGAAGCCTGGATCTGTTAGAAAGTGTGTGCTGAGTAAATTGCATAATTTTTTTCCACATCAATTCTTTTTTTTCTTTTTGACTTTACTAACAATTTCTTCCTGCCAAAGGCAGGACAGAGATTGCCACCCAGGAGTTTATTAATTTTCCCCAGTCTGTTTCAGAGCAAGAATTAATTGCTACTTCTTCCTCTGCCTTTTTAAATTTCAGATTTGTCAATGTCATTTTTTGTACTTATTCTATAATATACTACTTATTTAGTTCTTTATATTCCATAAAAATATGCAAACTCTGTTTAAACCTGATAGCTAATATAACCTACTTTCACCTGATGGGAAAAGGCATGAGGTCAGAGCAAATAATCAAACCCTAAATTTGGTTAATAAAAGAGGAGATATTTTTTGGTGGTATTTCTTTAGAATATCCTGATATTTCCCATCATACTTTTCAAAAGTGTTTGTCTTAAAACCTGTGTGTCTTTATAACATTGGAATGTTGCAGGTTAGAAAGAACTGTCCGTAGTGTTCGCTAGAAAAATGTATTTCTAAATCAGTCAGTGCTGGCTAGGAATTGTCATTATAAAAGCTCGTCATAGGTATTATTTTAGTTTTGCCTTACAGGATGTATCAGTATATACTGGGTACTTTTTCAAAGCTTTGCAGTGGTCTAGAATTTGGAGACTGTGTTGGTTTCCACTGAGAAAAGTCAGTACATTATATATTTCAAAATGGTAAAATATTTGACCCTGAAAAACAGATTCCATAAATAGCTGTTCTAAAAGCCTCTTTCCTGAAGCAAAACTTGCTGAGGAAGAATCGCAGTTGTACTCTGCAGTGGAGCAAATGAATATTTCTTACCTTACGGAATTTAAGCAAAACTTGTTTCTCTCTTTGTCTCCTTTCAGGCCTGCTAAAAAAATAGCTATGATTTTTCATTGAAGGCTGCTTTGATATGTTACTTAGCATTACATATATACATATATAATCTGATTAGTCAGAACATATATTCGAAAACAATTACCATCTCTTCAATTATAACTTTTATCAATGGTAAGCATAATTCATTAGATGAACAATTTATTGATGTATAATCAGTGGCCTGTTATGTATCTTTTCTGCTCACGTGGAGAACAGCCAGAAAACTATTTGGAGTGGAAATATTTTTTGGGTTTATTGTTTTTTATTTAGCCCTTCCACCTACTCCTTGTAGTTTGCAGCAGTTGTCCTGAAATATTTTCACTTGGCTAAGCTGGAAGGCTGGTTTTGTTTGGGTTTTTTTGCAAGTTTTCTGTCACTCTTTATGTCAGGGAAGGGGGTGAACCCTTTACAAATTAGCTCAATACCTGTGAAATACCTTGCAGCTGAAGCCTGAAAGCCTTCAGATGTACTTACTGGAGTAATTCCTCACTCATTTTTCACATTATCAGTTGCATGATAATGATGAAAGAAAGTAAAAAGAAAGAAAGAAAGAAGATACTAGCTGGAAAGAATAATTGGGCTAAAAGCAGGAGAGAATTATGAAGAAAGGATGAGGAAAGTACAAAAACTGAGGAGCAGGTCATAGAGATAAAGGTAATGATAATGAGATACAGAGCCTTGACCTACAATTAGAGGAGAAACAAACTAATCCAGTTAATTAACACCTAATTAAAAAGAAGTAATTGCTGAAAATGGAAGCAAATAAAAATCCCTCTTTGCCTGTTCTGTAGGCTTACATTATTGATAGAATGAACCCTGAGATGTTAATATAAGGTTTGTTTTATGTGAGTACTCATATGTAAGAGTTTATTGTTCATTACATTTTTAGAAGGCAAGTACAAGAGCTGTTTAAGCACTTCTTTTTAATTTAATGACTATAATACTGTATTCCCACTCCACTCCCCACCCCCTTCCCAAAAAAAACCCCCAAGCACCAAGTTTAATAACTTTATGAAACCTGCAATTTCTCACAGAAAAGTACTCCTGGAAAAAATAAGGAATTCTCAAAATTTTAAATGCATTACTATTTGTATATTTATCAGTAGACTCGAGGCAGGCAGCTCTGAAAATTTTCAGTTCATGAAAAGAACACAAAATAAATACAGCAACAATAATAAAATGTGCATAATTCTCACATCTTCTCCTCAGACTGGAATGGGACACCTGCGTGTTACAAAAGAAGGCCTTCGACTGGAAGGGGAATCTGAATTCTTATTCCCTCTTTATGCCAAAGAAATCCATTCGAGAGTGGTAAGTGGGTAATCTTTCAATAATGCTAAATAAAATTCATGCACTTCTGAATAATTGAACTTAAGCAAAGTCCAGGCATCTGTCATGGAACAGTAAAGACATGTATGTGAATATGTCTGTACGTATATCTGTATACACACATATTTCTGCACACTTTACAAGGTCAGTGTTATGATGCTTTGTCAGAATTAACATTTATCTCTTCGGCATGTGATAAGTAGCTCAAACAGGAATTTTAAATGTCATCTATAATTCATGCTGAAACTTTAAGAGTGTATAGAAAGCTGTTCATTGTTTTTACTGAGATTATTTTTTAATATAGGCAGGCTTCCCTAGGAAACTGCTTGTTTTGTTTATTCATCCACTACAGAATAGTTTCAATATCTCTAAAATTAGTGGATCCCAATGGAAAAGTTATGATTTCTCTAATATATATTGGTTTTGTCACTTCAAGGACAATGCAATATATGGTATGTTTATATATTTATGTATATAAAATCTGCAAGTCTAAATGGAAGGACTTAGTACTTAATCTAGTTTACCTAGATGGAAAAGTTTGTTGTTGTTACTACTAGTGAGGTAAAAAAGGAATACCATACTTGGTCAAATATTTATCAAAATTCTTAACTTTAAAATGTCCCTGAGAATGGGAATGGTATGGAAGTAGTGGGTTTAGAAGAAGAGAGAATCTGATTTGGATTTTAATTATCCAGTGGAACTCTGAAACTTATTCCAGTGAATTTTTTATAGAGAGATATCTCCTTCTGGTCAATAAAATAAATATTTTTCAGAACTATTGTCTATAGTCTAACAACTCACAAAATAAAGTTTTATGTTTTGTAAACATTATCATCAAGGAGAAGAAACAGCCAGCTGTGAGACTTTTCTGAACCTAGGGAAAAAGTTAGTGTTTTATTGCTGTAGCAAGAGAAAATGTAAATAAATTTATCAGAATGGTGTTAATATGCTTGATTACTAAAATTTAAGCAATGTCAACATATTTTACTTATATTAAGCTTTTCTTTTTCTCTCTTTCTGCAACAAGGATTTCCAGTTTCGGGAACAGCTCTTAATTAAGATAGTGAAATTCCATTACTATATCTGTACTTTCATTTAGTGTCTTATGCTGTATTGTTTTCTGCCTCACAGGCAGTGGGAAAACTATTTATGTGCTTAGATGTATTTCCCCTGAGGTTGTTTATCCAGTAAGACTTGTAACTTTTTAAGACCAGCACAGCTAATACTTAAAAACTCCCTCTACTCCCAAAGATCATTATGCAGTGTTAAGCTGCCATTTGTGCTCTCTTAATATTCCTTTCAGCTCTTAATACATTTAGTACAATGTAGGAAAAAGAGGTGTGGCAGCATCTGATATAAGCTTAGCTGTCTAATGACCCGTCATGATCATTAGTAGCATGCATTAATTAGAGCCTTCAGGCTACTGCTTCTCTCTGCCTACTGACAATTCATCAGAGGTTTTTTGTTTGTATCCTCACTTTTTAAAATATTTGAACTCTCTAAAGGCTTAATTGCCTGTAGTTCGATCTCCTGAGTTGTCATTTATGTGTTTATTCTCATAATGTTACTTATTTGTTATGCTTTCTTTTTCTAAGTTTGTCTTGGAGAACTGGGCCTCTCCCAGCTGTCAAAGCAGCTCTCTCCCTTGCCTTAATAGTTTTCTCCTTGCAGTCTCCTAACAGATTTTCTCACCTAATGAGGTCTCCAAAGCGCTAAGAAAATATGTAGTAGAAAATCTACTTGCTATGCATTGTCTCTGGAGCCTATTGCAAGTTTATGCCTTCATTATGAGTCCAACACAGAGCTGTGGGCAAGACCATTGCATCATTGCTAATACATTTTCATGGAAAGATAAAAGATAAGCATTTTAAAATATGTTACTAGATTTTAATTAGTCAAAACCACGTATGTGGCAGCAGCAGGTCTAGAGTACAGTTTATTCACACTTTCATTTGATATCACAAATTACTAACTTATTTTTTAAATCAACCAGTGGCAATCAAATAAATGTAATAAGGATGCCCAGATTTGTGGGTCATTTAGCACATTTACTTAAATGTACTATATTTGCCCAATCCGCAATCTTTGTTGACCTTCCTATTCTGCTTCATACTAACTTACTACCATTAATCTTCATTCTAATACATGGCTTACTTTTTTCCTAAGACTTTTCATTATTTGTGTTAATTCTGTGAGCTTTCATGTTTTCCTGATACAATTTACAAAACAAGATTCGTTTATTTTGCTCACTTAATGACTTCATTTGAGAGAGCCTCTCTACCTACTTGTAAGATACAGTTTGTTGTCTTTAAAAAAAAAAGTGTAAGTTTGACTCCAAAGTGTGTTGCTTCTATTTATTTTACTACCTTTTAATCAGGTTGCAGTGGTTTGTGGTTCTGTTACTAAACAGGTGTTTGTAGTAAAATTCATCATGTAAGAAATGTTTAAAATTCCCAGGTTATCTCATACTCTAAGCATTAAATTGAGATGAGAACATGCCTTGGGGTTATTTTCAGGGGTTAGTCCTTCAAGGTACTGCATAGTCTCTGTTGAGTCCAGAAAAAGTACCAGAAGCCATAGCTGTGAAAGAGACTGATCTTTTAACAATATTCCAGTAGTTAGAAACTCACTTATTTATCTAGGAATGAGTATCTCCACTGAGGTCACAAGCAGGCAGCTTGCTAATACCCTCTTCATATCATATATTCCCTGATACTTTGGCAACTGAGATCTGCTTTAGGCACTTCTCATCACTTACTAAGTTCTTGTACTTTAGACACAAAGTATGCTTTGGTATGAAAGCACCTGTACTGCAAAAAACTTCCTCCCCTTTTTTTTAAGTCTGCCAGTGTACTTACAGTTTGCTGATGCAAATGAGCATGATAAGATTTTGTGTCCCCAAATAATTTTCTGATACTTAATGTCAAGTAAAGACAGTGGCCACTATGATACCCCTGAAAATCAGCCACATTTAAAGACAATCCAGGTGGTAAATTAAGTAAAAACATTAGAAGAAACTACTCTGCCTTCCTCACAAGTTTTTAGGACACTTCCAAATGCCCCCTTGCAGGTCTCTTGCCCTTCATTACCAGATTCATTGCTGTCTGTATGTGTAGTCTGATGGGGCACAGTGAGCAGCTGGGTCTATCAACACATCTTCCCTTCAAGACAAGGAGTAGCTTGGGGAGGGTCCAACGGGCCTGAAGTACAGAGTTCAGCGGGTCTGGAAATAAGTAATGGAAATGGTGCATCACTGGGGAGGAGGTCAACAAGCACAACAAGAGGCCATGAGTTAACACAATGGGATGTTTTGGTGTTGCGAAGTAATTCCATACAGGCTGCAGTCTAAGAATAACACAGAATTTTGAATTGCCTATTGTAGCTAGTCTGGATTGTGGTGAGGTGTGGTTGGGATGAACAAAGATACCAATGTCACCTGCTTGGCATGCCCTGAAGTAGCACAGAGTGATGGGTAGGCATGAGGCTCTGATCACTCAGCAAATATCCCAGTTCAAGTCATGATTCAGGGATGTGGACAAGCAAGTGCTGCTTGTTCATTCCACTGATACACTTCTTTCTGTCATCCTTCAGAGCAGAAGGCTGGGAGACAATTTGATTTAGACTAACAGGCTTATTTGTACTGTCATCTGTTAAAGTCAGCATTGATCTAGTCAGCCTGCCACTTTCTCTATCACTCACTGTAGCAGCTTCCTTGCCACGAGTCTGTGCCAAGTGCCAAAATTAAGCCACAGCCTACAGACTGTGTGGGCCATTGAGGAAGCAGAATGCACATCCATGTTTCTCACCAAGTTAATACAACAGTACAAATTCTCAAAGTGGAGTGCCCACACTCAGTTAAATGGCACTCTTCTAGGAGTTTCAGTTATGTATTGGAAGGTAGTAAATCTAGTACTAAAGCATTTTTTCCAGAAGATAAAATGTTAGCATCCATGTTCATTGGTCCAGTGATTTTGTTCACCTGAAGTATTCCCTACAATTATTTTTCTTATTCTAATTCTGATACAGTTGTAGTAATCAGAATTATCTGCCCACATAATTATTTGATGACATCTGTGGATAGTTTTGTAGCTGCAAAGATCTTTCGGTGACTGAGTTGATACCAATGCTAGACTAAATTTTGAAAATTGTTCACAATTCTAACTGTCCTGCCTAACATACTCTTTTCTTTCACCATGCTTCAGGACTCATCACTGCTTCTCCAGTCTACTCACAATGTGACTGTGAATGCTCGCAATTCAAACGGGGAAGTCACAGGCAGATTAAATGTGGGTAAGTCTGAGTGATTATTCCTTGTCCACCGCTTTGGAAGCATTATAATGAATATTTGTATAGAGATTTGAGAATATAAAGCACTAAACTCATGGTCATTTATTACTGTTATGGTCATATTTGAGTAGTCCAGCTGCCACTTGGTAAGTAGCAGCAGTGTATTTTCAGTTTCCCAGGTGAGCATTAATTCTTTAAATATTTGAAGCATTTCTTTATTGCAGAGGTATGCAAGAAAGGTCTCTGCAAAAGTTGCCCTTTTTCCTTGTGTAAATATCTATCAGTATTTTTCTTGTGTAAATATCTATTGGTAGTTGCAAATCAGTTTCTGAGAAAATGCAACAGGAGAACATGGCTAGAGTCTCTCTTTATTTCCTAGTATTCCAGAGACTAATACGTTTAAGCAGACATCCTTAAAAAATTCAGGTTCAAAACTTGGACATTTATATCTTTTACTGTCTGTGGTAGCAGTGAAATACATTGGTTTACTCAGTGAAATCAATAGATCTAGACAGATGTAAGCGAAAGATCTTGGCAGCAAGAGTAAGCAGACCTTACTCTTTAAATCGTATTTTTAAGGCAAGAATGGCAACAACATGTGTCAGCTGTAACAGAATTTTTCTTAGCCTTGTTATTATTTTTCAACCTTTATTTGACTCTGGAGAAAATTGTAACAATTTATTAACTCATTTCTTGTAAGATCCTAAGGCAGCAAAGCATAAATTCCTGCTTATTTAACTGCAGACTAACCTGATATATATAGGTAGGTTACTTAATAGGGACCCAGTTGATGCACTGATGAGCAACTTTTCCATGCTGTTGAGACTATGTGACTTCTGTGACAACTCCTGTTTGAAGAATTACCTTTTCAATTCATAGAACATTTTGCAAGCTTCACTGTTTCCAAGCAAACTGTTTTCAAATAAAAGGAAAAAAAATAAAATGTATAAAGAAGCCTGCTATTCCCCTTAAAAATTAACAGTTATACAGTTAATCACAATTTAACCTTTAAATGTTTTCAAATTCCTTTTTTTTAATTCAGTCGATCATAAAGATCTGAATGACTTAAGAAAATGCCCCTAAATATTTATCAAAACCTGGCATTCATATCTCATTTTGATCATGATCAAGAGTATGAAATGTACAGTTTCATATTATTAGTAAAGTTATTAAACCAGTTTGCAGCAATTAACAATTCAGTGACCATATGACCAAATCCAAACACATCCATGGTTAAAATTTCTGTGACATGATACCTGTGCATGATTTCTGTCTGCTGAGTACTGTTTGTGGTGGCCCATCAGGGGGTCACATGTGTACCAGCACTGCAGTTATGTGCCCATCCTGTCTGCCCAACTCAGTCCAGTCACTGTATTTTAACATACTCACGGTGCACTTAGGAGATCTTGTCCCAGTGCAAATAGGGCAAGCTGGAAGCATGAGGTACCTTTGTCAGGTGGAAGGCAAGTTGTTTATCTGGCACTGTTTCTCCATGAACAGTTAGGAAACTGTTGGGGAAAGAAATGTCAGCACTTCAGAGTGGTATAGATCATTGGGCATTCGGACTTCAGCACCTGCAATGTAACTGAGGCCCGTAAATGAGCAGTCTGGGATACTCACCCACAGTGTATCTTCCCTGTTAACAAAGAGAACTTCAGTGCTGCAAACAGTGAATTGTACTGAAAGAAACCAGCAGTGACTTGGGGGGACAGTCTGTTAAAGTAAGTACACAGCTTGACATTTTTAGCCGTCGTCCTTAGCCAGTCATAAAATGCATGCATGTAACTTTATAAGGAGTGTGACAAATAGGTGTGTGGCATATTTACTTTATATGCACTAGCCTTTGCTAAAGAGTTAATATCTTCCAC
Organism: Ifrita kowaldi; assembly: GCA_013398055.1. NCBI lineage: Eukaryota > Metazoa > Chordata > Aves > Passeriformes > Cinclosomatidae > Ifrita > Ifrita kowaldi. The sequence goes on along the minus strand of VZRS01004393.1, from coordinate 354,007 downwards.
TATTGCCAGCATGCTGGAATTATGTCTTAAAACTCTAGTCATCTTATAAATAGGATGAGCTGCAGTTATGAAGGGGCTGTATAGATAAGCTTGGAATTGTTCCATAGATGACAATATAACATAGCATCTCTCACAAGATTATAACAAAAATACCTTTTAACTCATGGAAATTGTGGTTCAAATGATCTGTTAAAATAATGTAGTAAGTTACTAAGAATGATTTAAATACCCAGTCTTCAACATAAGTAATTTACAAGAGAGATGTGAAACAAATCTTTACTTGAGTTTCTGTGAAATTCCCCATATGAAGATAACAGGCACATATTATGTATTCTCTCCTGAATCACTGATATACTGAAAAGATGTAAAATGTGAGCAACTTCCAACATGATCACTCTTGCTCTAAAGCTTCTCCATGCCCCTCAGTTCATCTGCATGAAATACCTCTTGCAGGAGTTGTCTGGACATTGTCGTCGTTTTAAGACAAAATGCTGTAGATGTTGAGTTTTGTACTGTGGTCCACAATTACACTGCTTTCAGAAGCCCCACTAAATGCAAATATTTTAAAAACAGCTTGCCAAGAAAAGAATACTTTCAAAATAATAAGGATCATAGTTTTAAAAAAAAAATCATGTTCTCTATTCTTTTTTGACCCTCTGGATGACAAAAATACCCATTTTGCTTGAATTACTTTATACAAACAAACAAACAAGAACAAAACAGTATGGCAAAAAAGGAAATAAGACCTTTATTTAAAAGAAGTGATTACTCTGGTAATATTCCTAAGAGAAATGGGACTTAGAAGGATGTTGGCCAACAGACAGCAAGGAAGGAATCTAAGCAAGACATAGTTCTGGGAATGTACAGGCTTGATAGTCATAGGGAATTAAGAAAGCTGTGGAGAGAGTTGCTTATAGGCAAGGCAAGGATGTCTACAGAACAGGTGGTAACTATTTTCATTAGAATAGCTCCTCTCTTTAAAATCATGAATAAGATTCATGTGTCATTGTTACGGCTTATCATCTTTCAAAACTGAAATATCTAGAACTTCCTTTGGTAATCCAAGAAAGCTCCTCATTATCATCTCCAAGGTTCCTGTGCTTAACCACTTCAAAGCCTTATTCAATCCTAGAATAAAATAGCAATGCAGCTCTTTTCATTTGTATCCTGAGCAATAATAAATCAACTTAGTGCAAAAAACTTGTCAAACTTTTTCAATAATGAGTGATGATAAATATATTATGTATAAAAGAAACATATAGTCAATTATCAAATACTTAAGAGCAACATTGGTAACAAACAGTAAATGATGTTTTGCCTAAGTAAACATAGGCTTCTATGTACAGCTTATCAGCAGATGAAAATAATACAGTCAGCTTTTGCAGTTTTGTTCCAGCCGTGGATAATAAGTGAATGAAGAGCAGCGTATTTCCAGCTGTCACTGCTGAAAAGTAGAACGAGATTTTTAAGATATCTGTCTTTCAAGGATCGTGTAAGGAGATTTCAACCTACAGAGGACCCTAAATTCTCCTTGTAATATGACTTTTTTAGGAGAAAATTTTTTTAAAAATTAAAAAAAAGAAAGGAGGTTTACAGAGTCACGAAATGTCTGTGAGAACAGATTCCAGTAGAATGGATTGCTGATCCCGCTTGTAGTTCAATCATTTACATCAAGGAATAGTAACGCCAGTAGCTTCAGGTCAGGGGTTCAGTTTAAATTGTTTAAAACTTGAAGGAATTTATTTCGATAGCTGGATTATGAAGGTGTTCTGCATTGTTAAGCGTGAAATCAGCTTCTCTCAGAAAGCATGGGAATATGGTGAAAGTCAAAATGGTTTATGCAGTGTGAAAATGGAATTACAGTCAAAATTCTGCTTAGAGACTATTTTCATGTCAGTAACATTAATCTGAACAGTTGTTACAGTGAGAGTATTTGTGCTATCCCACCCCACTTTTTTCAGACTGGAACAACATTCTGAGGAAACAGATCAGTGTCAGTACCTCATATATTGCTTTAGCAGTAATAATTGCCATTTAGAAAACTACTGCTTTCCAGAATCAAATCATGTACGGTTTTCTTATCAGTGTTTTAATATTTCGTTTTCAAGTGATGGTATTTTCTCATTAGAGGCATAAGAGGAAGAAAACAGTGCTAAGTAAACATGATGACTCTAAGAAGAGTTTGATCTTTTCACAGGGAAAACCCTGAAGCCAGTTTCATAAACTTAGTGACATTGCTAAATAATTTAGCTTTTCCTTCTTTATTTTTCCCAGAAGTCTTTCATTAAAAACCCCATTTTTGTCCAAATAAGTTCTTTCTTATCTTTAAGATAAAAGGCAGAACATATTTCTTGAAGATCTTTGTCTGCAAGAAGATGATTATTTATATGCACAACTTTAATTGCTGTCCAGCTGGATTATAAGAAAGGAAGATACAACATAGGAGCAATTAATAGAAAGATAAATTGGAAAATTCATTGAAGTATTTTTGAGGTGATTGAATCTTCCTATGATCAAGAATTTATAGTATTTATTCCAAGGGGATTAAAGTAGGAGTGTTTACTTGCTGAAGTATAAAAATTTTAGCTATCGGTGAATCTGAGCATATCAAGACTTACATGCTAGTTTTATTCAAAAGTAAAATTTGGTTAGATAGGCAAGATTTAGAGAATGATAGGTAGCTGCTGAAACATCCTACAGACTTTTTAACCAATTCTCTTTTTTAAGAGAATATGCATTAAATGCATATGCTTTTTAATATGCATTAAATGCATATGCTTTTAGTCTTTTGTGAGACCATTGTGTATTAAATGTGTATCATGTTGAAAAGAATTAAAACAAATGGCAGAAAACAGTAAGAAATATTCAAAATACATTTAAATGAGAGCTAGCTAAGCATATCAAAATGCAATTTAATATTGAGACTCAAATGAAAAGTATCTTCCTCTGAAAAAAAATAGTATTGATTGTCTATGCACCATGTAGGATAAGGTGCTTACCATAGCAAGATATGCACACCCTGTCCCCAAATATGATAATTTTTATGAAGAAATACATGATAATGTTCACAGACAGGCTGACTTAAGCCAGAATTAAAACATCCTCTAGGAGTTAATCAGATAGTTATTGTGAGGGTGGAGAGGCACTGTAACAGCGTGCCCAGAGAAATTGTAGCTGCTCCATCGCTGGAAATGATCTAGACCAGAATGGATGGAGCTTTGAGAAACCTGGTCTAGTGGAAGGTGCCCCTGCCCATTGCAGGGGTTGAAACTAGGCATTCTTTAATGTCCCTTCCAACCCAAACCATTCTATGATCCTATGATAATGTGCATTGCCAACCTGGTAAATATGACAGCACCACATTAAGGGGAAATTTAACCTGGCCCAGAGGACATGAATCCTGTGCTGTCACTTTTCTTCTCACTGAGTCTAGATGAGAACATAAGTCTACAGAGTTTGGCTCTGAGAAAAAGCCACTAATGTTTGGGAAACCATTTTTTATTTGGAAAATAACCATTTGGGGGATACCTGTCTCTCATCAGAGGGAGATTCCTCATCTTAGTAGCTTCACTGTCTCTTTATTCCAATGGGAGAAAATAATTCAAAATAAGTGAAAAAGGGGGAATTATTAAAGAATTTATAACCTGCTCAGCTTTCATAGTTTCAGTAAATTTGCAATTCCAAATATATTTTGGTTTCAGTGGTGCAGTAATCATTAATGTAAGTATTTGGATGGTAATTAGAAGATAATAGCTAATGCTAAAGGTGAGGGCAGTTCCTGCACCAGAAATACTGAATTATTGGCATTGGTTGATGCTAGATGAATTTGTAAAGGTTAGCTTAAAGTAGCTGAAATTTATTGTGACTCTAATCTAAGATAGAATTTGGATAATTAAGTACGTCTAAAATCCTAGTCACTTCAAAATGCAGCAGTACTTTCGAATCCTGATGGCAGCTACTGCCCAGAAAAGGAGCTACACCCCTATCTTTGTGCAGCAGGTCTGCAGAAGACACCCCCAATCCTGATGGGCTGCTTGAACATGTACCTGCAGTGTAGCCTTGTGGCAGTGAGCACTAACAGCACACTGGGCTGTGTCATCCCACACCCGGGAGTCTGTGGCTGGAATACTGTGGAGCCCTCTCCAGTGTGACAAAGCTGTGAGCCAGTGGAGGAGGCGCCCACAGGGAACTGTTCAGATGGTCGGGGAGTGGAAGCACATGAAGTATAAGAGTCTGAAGAGGTTGTGTTTGTTTAACCTGCAAGAAAAGAAAGCTTAAAGAGAGCTTCTAACTTACACCTGATACTAGGAGGGCTCGAGACAAAATAAATCATAGAATCATTAAGGTTGAAAACGACCTCCAAGGTCAAGTCCAGCCTTTGACTGAATACCACTATGCCAACTAAGGCATATCACAGAGTGCCACATCTACTTGTTTTTTGAACACTTTTGAACCCACTTCCCTGGGTACCGTGTTCCAATGCTAAACCACTATTTTAGTGGAGAAATCTTTCTTAATATCAAACTTGAACCTCCCTTGGTGCAACTTGAGGCCATTTCCCTTTGTCCTATCACTAGCATGAATCCAGACTCGAGGTGCACAGTAAGAGGGCAAAAGGCAGTGTTCATAGGATGCAGAGAGGCAAAATGCAACTGGATAGAAGGGGCAGGGGAGAATTACCACTGTTAGAATGGTTAACCATGGGAACAGATTGCTCAGGGAGGCTGTTAAATCCCCTTCCTCAGAGGTATTAAAATTTCACTTGGACAAGACCCTGAGCACCTTTATCTGACTTCCAACCAAGCTGACCCTGCTGTGGTTAGGAGCTAGGACTTCCAGAGGTGACCTCTGGCTTGCATTCTTCTGTGGATTCCATCTTGCCCAGTCTTCAGCTGAGATGCTGGAAGGGCTCATGTTGCTTACAGACCCCATGTCAGACTTTCTGGTCTGATTTAGAAGTCCTAGATGCTCTAGGACATCCGAACTAAGCTGAAGGCTAGGCAGAGAACACAAAAGAATGTATAATGGTACTAGACAGCAGTGTTGTAAACTGAGTCATGCCCCATCTGTTCAGCTGATCCTCTCACACTGTCCTCTGCCCAGCTCCAGTAGGTATGCTTAGAATACTGCTGAAACACAGTGCAGGAATTGACCTTATGAAAGTACACTCATGGCTTTCTTTTTTTAAAAAAAAGGAAAAGGGAAAGAAGAATATCCATTATACAGATGATAAAGTAGTTAAAGTATTCGCTTAGGAATGAGAGACTCAGACCAGCTATCCTCTCTGCATACAGGGTTTCAAATTATTGTGCCTCATCTCCTTTAGTATTTTCCTTTTCACCTTATCTGTCTGAGGACTGTGTGTTTCACCTTTTCCTGTTGGAAGTTATTCATCATGCAACAAAATCTGGATTCATTAAGCCTGTGAGAAAAGGGGACACCACAGCCTTTTTGTCAAGTCACTGTGAGAAACACAATCTCCCATTCCTGCCATGGTTTCTGCATCCAATAATGCACTGTACGGTAGAATATTTCATGCGTTTATTTCTTCTGTATTTAAATAGAGGATTTTGTAAGACTAATGCCTAGATGGACGAAGAGTTGGATGAAGAGATGAACTGAGTTAGCTAAGTCATTCTGAGAGTGGAATTACTGCCACCTAAATACCTAGCAGAAGTTGGGTCGCCACTGTCTGTATGATCAGTGTCTGCAACCGTCTTTCAGAACCAATTTTTAAAGATCTCTAGATTTGTGTTCTTCTATCACTGATAACAACAAAGTATAAACAGTGGTGACTGTAAAGCACTCTTATTTTGATCTGAGAGGACATCGTTGTTTCATCCATTGCATAAAGGAGAACTGAGAGAAAAAGAGGAAACAGGAGCAGCACGTGTTCTATTAATGTATTAGAGTTGTTGCTCAAAGTTATGAGAGATGTATGATATGGACATAAAACATGTATATGAAATGTGCTGCATATTCTCTGTAGTAGTGCCTTTGTTCTAATGAAATACCCTGCCATTCCATATGAAAATATGACTAATTTTATGTTTCTGAAAGTAATGACTTTACATTTATTGGTATTGTATTCTATCACTCATAGAATGAGAACTGAATCTGTAGGAGTATTACATCTTTAATACACTTTTAATGAGATCTTATTTTAAGTAAGGTGCTTTCATTTAATAAAAACTAACTAAAAAAGGAAATTGCATAGGAATACCCTAAAGCACTCAGGATTTTTGTTTATACCCAATACTTCAATGATTCTAGGTGGTAGGAGAAGAGCAAAGCATGCAGAGTAGCTGACAGCCAAAGATTAATCAGAAATTATGGATAAGAAAAGAGAGTAAGAAAATAAAATAGATGAAATGACTTAATGATAGGCATAAATCCAGTGTTGGAAAGCCTTTTCTTCTGAAAGATCTAAAGACACACTAAAAATGCTTAGTATTTGGCAGAACTAACTATTTGATGAGTCTGCCTGCTGTTAACATGTAGGCAGACTCTTCAAATCTCAGACTCCCCAAATTTCATTGGCATTAAGCATTTGCGGATATTTATTTTATGGCAGACCCTGTTTTTGACAAAAGATCCTTTGCTGTCTGGTACATCCATATTTGTATTGGCCTGGAATTCAAAGGTTGGGTAGCAGTAGAAGGCAGTTTATTAAAATGCTTTTCAACTGAAATGGAGTCACTAAACAGAAGGCCTTCCTTCCCTGGAAAAACTCTAGGGAAGTAAAGAGTGAGGAGGACAAATTGAAAGGAAGACTGTTTAGCAGTATGTCAGTTCTTTTTGGAAAAAAACCTCATCATTTAGAGCAGCATTGTCAGTGTCAAGAGGTATGTGATGTGAAGATGGCTTACAAGGTCTGCTTCAGGGCTGCACATTAAAGGAGGAAATGCACAGAAACAATGGGCAGTAATCAGCCTGATTAGCAAGAATAACCCATTGACCTGGAAATTCGTGTGACACACCTGGCAGCAAGCAGAAAACAAACAATTTCTATAACCTGCATTCAGTCAGGTTGCATTTTTAATCGTAAGGTTTTATCAGCAAATGTGATTATATAGTATTAGTTGACTTACATGTGGTTAATATACTAGGGTGGTAAACAAAACACATTTAGGCTTTAGGAGATTAAACTTTCAGATATTGAGTTTGGCTACTGTTTATGAGTTGAAAATTAATCTCACTGGGATTACATTACAATTAGTGTAATTGCAATATGTCTTATTTATGTGTATTGTGGAATACAATTAAGAGAAAATAATGCTTGCTTTTCATTACATAAACTTACTTCCATTTATGAAATAGCCTATTATTCCTTTTTGAAACTTGGTCCACATATGCTGAGATGTCTCATCTCTAGCATGAATAACACATATGCTTGAATTTTGTTTACCCTAGCATTCCCTCTTAAGATTTAAAATACATCAATTATTATCCATACCATTCTCTGATAATGAAGAATATCTATAAGACAATCCTTGTCCCACATTACTGGGGCACTTTTGTTAAGGAAACTGTGGACCTAAAGATTCTTGTTAAAGATTTATTTAAGTGTGCAAAGCCCAGGATCAAACAGTCTGGATGCAAACCCAGCGTGGGCAAGGCCATGAGTTGTACTTTCAGAGAGGGACAAGTTAAAGTACCTTTGGAAAGTATAAAATGTTCAGTGAGTGCTCTCACAGTACTTGCAGAGTTTTTCCTTAATGAAGCTACCTTTAAAAATCATGGGATTGGATGAATGGGAAGGATGAGGAACCGGCCCCTGCAGCACAAGTAAAGTTGATAACATCCATTTTACTCAGGCCTTTGATTTGTTTGAATACACAAGGATCTAGCTACACTACATAAATGGCCAGTTTCACTACTTCTGCTGGGCACTAACAGGAACAATCAATCACTGAACCATAAAATGGCCCCAGTTGGAAGGGACCTTAAAACCTTAATTGAGATTTTCTAGGAAACCATTGACAGGGATCCATCCTTGCCTCGCTTGCCCAGAACTGTTTCTTTTGCTATAAAAAATAAAACAAACAAACAAACAAACAAATAGTGTTTAAGGCCTTTTCACTTGATGAAGATATTTTCTGGTCTCACTTTTTGCAACATACTTCTCAGAAATAAGGTTGTGGGCTTCAGAATAGCTTTAGAGAAGAGCCAAACTGGGGTCCACAAGGCTGTGCTTGGGTGCACACATGCAGCAGAGCATAACATAACGCAGTGCTCAGCCCTCTATCCTGACCATTTTCAGGTAGAATCAATATTGGGTTTTATGCCTTAAAATTGTTGCCCTAGTTTAGGACATTATGGCTTCTCTAACCCTTTCTGTGTTTAGTGGGCAGTTGGAAGCAATGCTTTGCATCTGCTGGGTGAAGCAATAAGCAATTTGTATGGAGCCTTATGGTGTGCTTCTCTCGTACCAGCTACCAACCAGACTTTGTGAAATAACTGCATGTATTTCTTAGCACTGTCAGTGTCACCTAATGCCCCTTCAACATAAGATCTAAAAAAAAAAAAAAAAAATCACTATTTCTTGACATGGTAAAACAGGTTCTTAATGGGAAGGAAGCAGTTCAGTGCCTCTTGGTCCCGTGGATAGTCTGTGAAATACATTTATTAAAAATTGCTGAAAAGGAGTCTTGACTGCTTTGACCATTCTCTGTAATTTTAATTCAGAATATGGATTTATGATGACAACTCTGTGTAATAGATATTCAGGCTAGATGTGGTATGAATTTTAATTGATCAGGTTGTTAGAGAGGGAATGTTAAGGGTTTGATTTTAATCTACTTACCAAGCCAACACCATAGAACAGGATGTTTTAGTGAATTTAGGATCTGGATGTATGCAACGACTCTCTTGCTCACAATTATTTTTCATTTTTGGAGTATCAGAATCAATTGCAAATATTCTCGTAGCTTCCTGAAACCCTTATGAACATGATCAGTAACTTTTGTTAGGCATGTGGAGCCAAACTGGCATCTGCTATGAAGAGCTGAGGTCCTGCTCTTACATGAGATGTTTGTAATTTTAAAGCATTTGAGTCTCCCTAATGAAAAGGGATGATGCTGCAAAGACTTTGATAATTAGTTTCTGTTTCAAAAAAAAAAAAAGAAAAGAAAAGATGGATTCATTCTGATCAAAGCAGTTTCAACACCAAGAGCATGAATGTTTGTCTGGATCAATTCGTGTGGGATTTCCTAGATTCCCTGGAAACCCAACTATAAAGAAAGACTCCAGGCATGGTTTTGAACAACTAATTAGGTCATGTAAATAGACTTACCCAGTTTCAGCACTTACAGGGCCACTATCCTTAGAATATCTGGGTGCTTCATGATCTTTAATGCACGTAAATGAGTCCCTACATTATTAAGACACCAATTAAAATTATTAATAATTTATATAGAAAATTGAAGAAGGATAATGTAATTATTCCATTATTCTACTGTGTTTTGCAGGTCCTAAAATGGTAGAATTCCACAGTCAGCAATTTCAGATCAACTCAAAGGATGGAAAGCCACTTTTTACAGTGGATGAAAATGAAGTTGTAATTGGCACAGACAAGCTTCGTGTCACAGGTTTGTAATGGCTTAAGAAATGTTCAAATAATACCCATATGAAAAGCACAATAAAAATGGCATTTTTAAATACGTTATTGTGTGTGAATGCAAGTTCTGGTTTTACCCCATTAGGAAGCAGAAATATAAAGGTAATCTGACCTTTTTCAATAAATAATCAGTAAGAAGTTTTAACACAAAATAATTATTTTTTATATATATACGTATGTATGTCTCTCTCTCTCTATATATATAAAATTTAAATATTTCCATATGTGTGTGTTTTATTTTAAAGCTATTAGTAACTGGAACTGTACTGCTGCATCATTTTCTGAATTATTCAGTGTTTCCAGTGCACACTGTCTGAGGCTGAAAAATTCTAGATATTCCGTTCTGAGTAGTAATGAGTTTGATTTGTGAAAACTTCAGGCTGATATTTTTATATGGTTTTATCTTTCAAAGTGAAAGCTACTGTATTTCTGTTCTGTGAGTAGCACATATGTCACAGGATGATATTTGTAGTATATTTTAAATGTCATCTGTCAAGATACAAGTTTGTCTTAGGCTATTTCTGCAAATCACTGAAGTACTCATTTACAGAATAATACATCAGAATTATCACATGAAAAGCTACTTCCTTTCATATGACCCGATAAAGTCAACCTTCATTTTCTAGGTGTAAGGTTGCATTAAAATAGATACATCAGGGCATGATTTCTCTTTGAGCAGAAGAGCCCATCAAAGGAAGTATTGAAATTATTCTGTAACTTGTTTTCAATTAATTTTAAAATAGCTTTTACCTGATTGCAACTATCATGTTTGACCTTTGCTAATTAGCAGTCCTCTGAAATCTCGAGGTCTTCATTTTAAGGAATAGATTCATATTATTTCACTGTCAAAACTATAAATATGGTAGTAATTGTACAATTAGTCTTTCAAAGCCAAAGTTAAGTTATAATAATTGTGTTGATACATTTTGTTTACGCCTGAGGGTCTTATCTTAAGGTTTTTTTACTTTTTAACCTAATTGAAATTACAACTTTGTTTAACCAGCACACCATATCAAATAATTATTGCTTGCCCAAGGGATGCTAAACTTTAATAGAAAAGCGTGTTTAACAAAGATATGAAAAACTGCATAATTGTTAACTGATTTGGGAAAGGTCTATCTCTGCTCAAAGTAAGTAAAAATCATTCATACACGAGTTGAAATTGTTATGCTAATATTAATGACTCACTCATCCAATATTAATCTTTACAGTGCATTGATAATTATTTACTTCAGCAGATAATGTACTAAGACACATTGCCTGTTTCTTTTTTAACACTGTAGTAAAATTCAAAAGCAAATACATTAAAGTCAGTGAGGTTATTTCAGTGTAAAATTAATGTGAGAGGAGATTCATGCCTACTTTGCTTCAAATTAATTTATTAAAATTGTGATTTAAATGATACTATTAGCATGAAGGATAAATTATTGTGATTTAAATGATACTATTAGCATGAAGAATAAATTAGTAATACTTTGCATACCGAGATTATTTTTAAACATTTTAGATAGAGAACAAGATCAATGTGAAATAAATTTTGAAAAGTTCATACCATAAAAAATATGATTCTGGGCTTAAAATACACAAAGAACATTTTGCAATTTTTTATGTACAGTGTAGCGAACTATTTGATTTTATTTCTCCTTACTTATGTGAGTTATGAAAAGCTCAGTAATGATTTTTAAGAAAACCTGACAGTTTTCAACTAAAATATAATACAGCGGAGAGCAGATGTCTATGATTTATGATATTTGAGGAGAAAGGAAAAGGTCTAAGGGTAATATAATCCAACCCACCACCTTAAGAATTGCCGTTTTCCTACAATTACTATGTTTCAACTGATGCTATTTCAGTCAGAGCTTCTCTGGCCCATGTGCAGAATAGAACAGTGCAAATGAAGGAAGAGCAAATACCTGGGGAAAGCCTCAACCAGGAACATGCCTCCGATACCCCGCAGAGTCACTGACAGGTCTGGGTGCCCACACTGCCCTGGAGCATGGGGTGACACCGGCACCTGCCCCAGGCAGAACTCTTGTGCCCACAAATGCTGTTCTCTGCTCTGGGGAGAGCTCCAGGGCTTGTCATCTCCCTTGGATAGAGTGGATAGCAGCTGCTCTGGTGTGCTCGAGCACTGACATCCAGCTGTGTGTGAAACACCTTGGGGTGTATGAGATGCCTCATGGTATCACTTTATCTCCAAGAGATGCTTCCTGCGATTGTGACAGCTGGAGGCCAGGCAGGACGCACAAGGGTGTTGCAGATGACAGTAAGTACGGATGATTAGGCAATGAAGCACTGCCTGTGGCTCATCTGAGACATCTACATCAGAGACACATTTAAGTGTATGAAACTGAAGCTTGGCTTAACCCTTCATGACACTTACTGCTCCTGAAGGATCATGGACTCCAACTACATCCTCTGATATTATTTCAGCAAGGACTTGCATTTTGCAGACATTTATTATGTTGCTGTGGATGTACTGAACATCCATGTTTTGTTCTGGGAGGGTTTTGTACATTCAGCTGGCATTGGTGACAGTGAAACCACCGTGTAACTGTATTGGCTGTCAAAGAGCTGATTGCTTTACAGCATCATCGTGGCAGGATCACAGAAACATGGAATTGTAAAGATTAGAGAAGAATCTCTTAAGATCAAGTCCAACCATTAACCTAACACTATGTTCACCACTAAACCGCATCCCCAAGTGGCACATCTACACCTTTTTTTTTTTCTGAAAGGAAAGCTGGGAGGGCAGAGAGGCTCAGTATTTTTATGGAGAAGCATATTTATATCACCCTTTATGCAGTTTACTACTTGTCCTTCTGCTTATTTGTCTTTTATAAAAATCCCCTGAAGTATTTGCTGAGTATTGTCTGTGATTTTCTAGTGCCCTGTTCTGTGCAAAGGTTTTCAGTTTGCGTAGCTAATGCTGAAGTGCTGTGTGACTGTGTGTGTTTAATTTGAACACTTCTGCTCAGAAGGTAGGTTAAGTAGGCAGTTTGAGGATATGAGTAAACATTCTGTTAGACTTTGAGGAGGCAAATGGTCCTTGCCAGATAGGGTGCATGGGATGTTAATAAATCCTGCTGACTTCAGTCCTCTCACAGAGAAAATGAGTATCTTGTTCTTGTGTATTTTAGGATTAGATTACAATATCTTTATAAACAGTAGCCTATAAAATAGTAAATATAGTAATAGTCATATCACAGTTAAAAAGATAAAGTAGGAAATGAAGACAAATCAATTTAGGGCCATTTTCCAAAAAAAAATTGCCCTGAGAGTTTTTTTCTATGAGTGGCATACTGTTAAAACTTAACGCTGTTTGATGAAGAAGTTTTTCTCACATAAAGGCAAGGTTTTACTCTTGCTTAGAGGTGACAGCTCTAGAATATGGAAATAAGCCCTTTCATTCCATTTTACACCACTTGCCCACCGCTGCCCAGAATATTAACACTGATATTTCCTGTTCTCTTCCTTCCATTAGCCCCTATTTCCACGAAACTGATACATTCTCTGTTACTGCTTGCTTGTCTTTATAGAATCATGGAATCATGGAATCATTTAGGTTGGAAAAGACCTTTAAGATCACCAAGCTGAACCATTAATCCAGCAGTGCCAACTCTACCACTAAAACATGTCCCAAAGTGCCACATCTGCACTTTTGACGTATCAGGATATGCCTGCAAAATATCTTAGTTGTACCAAATCAGCATTTTCTGATAAACATTTTTAATTCCTTCAGGTGCAGAATAATCTTAATGAAAATGAAATTAAATGTTAATGCAGCAGGGTTAAAGCTCTGTCTGAATTAATAAATTTTAAATTTTCCAGTATTATATTCATGCCAGTTTATAATTTACAGGAAGATTAATTAATTTAAATTGATGAGGAGGGTATCAACAGCTAAATAAAATTTAAATACAAGCTTAGTAAATCGATGATTCCTCAAAGTGCTGAAGTGGTTTAATATGGTAATTCTTACATCTTGTGCACTTCTCTTCCATCTAAGACAAGGAGATTTCATTCTAAGGAATCATGATTTCAGCTAAAACTCTTCTCAAAAAGCAGCACATTTCATGCTTTCTCAGGACATCCTGAGAATTTTCCTGCAGCCCTCATGAAATGACATCTTTCTTTCAGTTTTCTCAGCAGTGTATTCATTTTTAATGTTTTTTCTTTATTTCACCTCTTTTCTTTTTACTGTGTTCTCTGAGGCTGCTCCGACCAATTTTTAATTCTCTTTTTCCCTTTATACCACATTTGATACTCTAGTACCACATTTATACTATCTACACCATGCTTTCTAGTCATCCATTGCCATTCTCTGTCTAGACAGAGCCAAAATCCCTAACTTGGGGCTTTTTACAGCCCGGAATTCTTTCTAGAGGGTGACAGCATAAAGAGCAGCCAGGCAAGCCACCTTGACTAATATCCTAACCATTAAAACTTATTGCCTTGCTACATATTCACCAGGAAAGTGCTCAGACATGTGAATCCTCAAAGCCAGCTAAGATCTCTCAACCTAAGACCTCCCCAATTTTTGATGAGCACGTTCATAAAGCCAAGGAACAGAAGTTAAGAGGCTCCACCCTTGCTGTAGATGGTGGTGTTCAGCTGCTTTTTTGAGCCGTCTCTGTTGCTGAGGGGCTTTTGTCCTACATCAGCCGATTTCTTGATCCTAGTGGAGCTTAGGTGGGAGGGGGTCACTGGGCTGGTGATACTGCAATAATGCTGATATTCAGGAGAGCAGAAATGGAGGTCCTTGGAAGATCTTCCAACAGGGAGGCTCCAGGTGAAGCTGGTACCCAGTGTTTCTTCCTCTTTGGAATGAAACTACTCGTATATCGAGAGGTAAACTGTCTGATCCCATATTCATTACCATTTTGCATGCATAAATACCATTTCATATTCAGCAAGTCTGCCTGTAAATAGGGGAAAATCTTTGATAAAGCTATGTGACAGAAGTTGTGATATGCATGGAACAGTCTAAAATAAATACAATTATTTAGAACTAGTATTTGCAAAGGTTTTGCTGGATTTTACTTAGCTCTATTAACTGTAATGAAAGTTACATTGTATAAATCTTATTTACTTATTTTGTTGTCCCAAGTACTTTAAAATTTCTCTGTCTTCAGACTTTTTTGATTTAAAGAATTTACAGCTGTCATTATTTCTGTATTGTATTGTTCCAATCCATACTGTAATGGTAATAATGTAGCTATATTTCAATTGTCTTATAATTCTTAACATATGTTTTCTTATCTTGATTTCTAATATCAAAGTGGCCATATTAAAACAAAACCCTCTTGCTATTTTCTTGTTATATTTGAACTATTACATTACAGTATTTTTCTTCTGGTTTTTTTTGGGGTTTTTTTTTGCAGGGCCTGAAGGAGCACTTTTTGAACATTCTGTAGAAACACCACTTGTGAAAGCAGAAGCTTTTAAACAGCTTAGGTAAGAATTTATACATAAATCTGATAAGTAAATGTTAATAAATATTCACATTTTTCGAACACATGATTTTCAACACAGAATTACTGATAACTTTTTTTCTGGTTTATGTGGCAAGTTACTATTTTGAAGGAAAACATATATATTGTTCTGCAGTTCTGGAATATGTTATGAATTATATATTGCTGATGGTGAATATATTTAAAACCACTGTGGAAAGATTTTCTGTAAACTTCTATTTTTGAGTTTTGAAACACTACGAAATATGACTTTTTCTACTGTGTTACAATATAAGTTGTTTGTCTGCAGTAGGTAATCAATGTGTAATTAGTCAAGATTTTTGAAAACTAGCATCAGTCTGAGGAAGCAGACTAAGAATGAAAATATGGAAATATATGAAGCTCTATAGTATGACTAAAAAGCAGTTTGGGCTGAGAAAATCATTATTATGTACTTTGTGTGTTTCAGAGCTCCTTAATTCAGGGATAGCATTTCTTTGTGCATTATTCTATTTAATTTTGAGCATCCCAGATTAGTTTATAATACGCTGGTTATGGTGAGGTAATAAACTCAAATTATATTCTCTTCATGAACATGTTATCTTTGATTTTATAAGCCAGTTCCAAGAAAGACTTGAAATGAAAGAGGGTCTCTCTAACCATTGTATTTCTGTCCTTTCATGCCTTGGCAGTTTGCTACTTTCTGTCATAATTTCTTTTCTTAGTTTTTCTCTCCAATAGGGATAGCTACTAGAGAGTAGTGGAAGATGATGAAAGCTTTCAAAAACACTCTCTACCTTGCTGATTGAATTTTCAAATTGAGAATGACAAATGAGAGGGAGGCTGTTAGGATAATTATTTTGATTTTCTTGTTTATATTTAAGATTTACTTGCAGTAAAATACCTTGTGCTTGGATTTGAAGACAGTGTGAGCTCAAGGCATTATTTTTACACGCTGATTCCATTTTCAAAAATGTGTTATTTCTGTGACAGTAGAATTTGGATGTGAGAGACCTTGACCAATATTCTGCATTATAAGTGTACATTGTCGGGTTTTGTAGGGAGTGGATTCATTATGTTGGAAATTTGTCATTTTCTGCGATTATCTCGACTTTAGTGAATTAGGAAATCTAATTTCTTAATTGCAAAGACAAGAAGCTCTCTGCAAATATTGATTGGATACATATCTATTATTTTCTGTGGTTGTTACTTTGCTTCAAATGCATAATCCATTAATATTTTAATAGGCTTAAAGCTGATAGTTTTATTCTACATCTGTTGTGCTCTTACATTTTAAGTTCTTACTCGCACTTCCGTTTAACAAGTTATGATGTTTCTGACTACGTACAACTGTTATTATTATAATTTTTCTACCTGTTTTTGAAATAGGATAACACTGGAAGGAAAACACTGAGCTTAATTCAAAGCGTTCATAAAGTTCTCCTCTATGGATGAGTTTACCTCGTAGCTCACTTCTTTAGTGATTTTTACCATGTCAGCTATAAACCCACCTTTTGATCTAGAATGTTGCTGTATGTTAGCAGAGCTCAAATGTAATACATAAAATCCCACTCAGAACTGTCTTCAATTAACTTAAAATAGTGGGAAATACAAACTTTTCCAGAATTAACAGAAGTTTGCTAGTAATTAGTGTAAAGTCAGGGAAGTAGCTACCCGGCCACTGACACACTTGTGTTTGTTGTTAGTATTTGACATGAATCCAGAGCTGCTAAACACCTGTGCTAGAAACTGAGTTAGCTTAACCCTAAGAAAACTGATTATCAGGGTATGAGGCTGTGCAATGTATACACCACCCACTTGTGCCATCATAGAATAGCTTGGGCTGGAAGGGACCTTAAGGATCATCAAGTTCCAACCCTCCCTGCCATGGGCACCTCCCATTAGACCAGGTTGCTCAGAGCCCCGCCCAGTCTGGCTTTGGACACCTCCACCATCCACAGCTTCTCTGGGCATCCTGTTCCAGTGCCTCACTATCCTCACAGTAAAGAATGTCTTCCCAATATCTAATCTAAATCTTTCCTCCCTGTTCTATCACTACAGGCCCTTGTAAAACGTCCCTCTCCTCTCTCCTGTCCTGGCAGGCCTTTACCCAGAGCAGTTCAGAATGCCTCAGTCCTTTAATTTTTTTTTTTTTTTCCTGTCATAATCACTGTCAAGTTTGAAAGCAAAGATAGCAATGTTTTAATTTTTTCATGTAGAGCTTCTGGGGAAGGTTAGGAAGGAAATGCACCACTGGTCAGCAGTGCAGATGGTAAGTGAAGATGTAGGCAGAGAAGACCAAGCTGGAAAAAGTTACTTTCAAGGGTAATCTTAAATTTCAGTGTAAACAAAATTCATGTATTCTGTTGTGAAAAAGCTCAGACGAGTTTACTAAAAAATTCATATTTTGTAATGCTTCATAAATACTCCGTTTCATTCCACACTGTTAAATACAAGAAACTACCCACTGAAAAGCACTAAAATATGGAAATTTAAAATGCAATTTGAAGTATGACTTTTCTATTTTAGATTTAAACAGGTTTTCCAGATTAGGGTAGTGAGTACAGAGTTGTAGGTAATGTAACACATTTACTTACCTTGAGCCTTGTCTCCACACTTTCACCATCTATTAAGCTTCTGCTATTTTTCCTTCAGTGGTTCTGCTGTGCCGTGTGGATGTGATATGCTGGGTAAATGTGTTATAAAGTGCCATGGTCTGCAGCATTAAATGTGGGGAATAGTATTTCGAGAAACCCCATCCACTGCGAATGGAGTTTCAGGTTTCAAGGAGCTGACTGGAAAGCTGTTAATGCTCGTAACTTTTCAGCTTGTTTCACGTGGACGGGACCACATTCCTTCTCTGTCATTCAGATTTAGGGCAGGATTTCAAACAAAGCTGACACAAATGGCCTCTGAATTACACATTCTGCTGGCTTTCTTGTCCAATTGCCGAATTTCAAGATAGACTGCTTTTCTGGAAACAAAGAGATATGTGTGTTGAAACGAGTCTTTTTATAGCTAAGTTATGGAGACAGAGCAATGCAATTATACTGTGGTCAGTAACTGTCTTTTCATTTGTAATTTGAAGGAAAATTATAGAGTCCTTTTCAGTCTAAAAGATCAAATTTATGACTCACTCATAAAGAAAAGGAGATGTGCTTGCAATTACTTCCAACTGGTAGGAAGAATTAAAACAGCAAAATCTGTATTTCATGATTGTAGCTTTCCTAAGCTTAAAATAACATTGCCTATTTTTTAATTCCTTTAATGGAGCTCTTATATCTACATAAGATACATAGTTTTCATTTACAAAATTTTTTAAGACTTTAGGACCCAGTGGACTCCTAAAAACAGGGCCTTGCGTGTATTAAGTGTCTGACAAACATCTCAAAGACATGTTTACAGTCAACAGGGAGATTTGGATATATCCAGGAAATACCCTTCCCAGACAAATATCAGTGGAGGAGGCACCTGATTGAAAACAGCCAATTGTCATTAGTGAGAACAGAAATACCTCAGTGTTTGCCACAATCTTACTCTTCATTCCTGCCAGCTATTTCGTAGCTTTTTTCATAGCTCTTCATGAGGCCTTGTACTTCAGCGTGTATTTGGCACCTTGAGAGCTTGCCTCAGTCAGGTCTCCTGGGGCTTCCCAAGAATTTGTTTAGCTGACACCTATAACTAGATCACAGCAAAGTTTTAATGGAAAACAGGTATCTTTTTTCCTGGAAAAACCTGAATTTAAACAGAATTAGGAAAGCTCATGTTCGGACACATACCTTGTGATCCAAAATGTAGGTCAAAAATCTGTAACAGCAACTACTGGAACTAGATGATGTAGACAGAGACATTTGTAACAATTTCCTAAAAGCCATCTTTTCCCCAGGTTCCTGTTAGGTACGGGAAATAGCATCGTCTGGTGTTATCCAGAGTTTCATGCCAGCCCATGTACCTTTTTATATGCCTGTTATCAAATAACATTCTCTGTGAAAACTGATGTCTAAGTTTAGATTTTTTTCCAGTCTGATGCTAACATATTTTTCTGACAACTTACTTAAGCTTAGAATATCATTTAGCCTATTCCTCTATTGCTCCTAAATTTTGTATCCTTGAATAACATAGAGTTCCTACATTGTTTTGTCATTTTGATGCCATTCGCTTCTTGTGATCTATGTGGCTTTTGGTTCTCCAAGGGAAAACAGTGGATCAGCAAAATTCTTTAAACTCAAAACAATGTTTCTGAGCTGAGCATTTGCATTTCCCAAATTTACAGAAATGTGCTTACAAATATGGCATTTTTCCATTTATCAACTAACTGTATGTGGTGAATAATGAATATAATGCTTATGAATTAGTACTTTGTTCTCATATTTGCCATGTATGGCTGTCTGACAGCCAGCAACTGTGCCTTCTGAGCACAAGTCCTGTGGGAAATCACTTTTTGTACAGTGAGCTTCTGGTATTCTGACAGTCCTTCAGCTGAAGGTTTACATCCAAGTTCAAAATGATCCACATCATTCCACAACTCTTGATTTTGCAAAGTACTATAGCAGGAATGAGAACACTGTTCCAGAGAGTCAACTTTTGCCAGAGTATGATTATAAATTTATGGAGAGGTATATGTTACCAGAATATGGGTGTATTTAATGGTTTGTGGGTATATGCTGAAAATATTTCAATATTCCCCAGGGAAACAGATGTATTCTAAACAAATGTATAATATTGGTATTAATTAAAACTTTAAATGTGTAATTTAAGGAGCATTGCTTTATATTTAAGTGAAATACCTGTCCAACACTTAAAAGCATAAAAATATATATTTACTGGTATGTAACTAACATGTTACAGAATATTGATAATTTGAAGACCAATTATATGTTTTCTAGGTATCTGGTTAGGGTAAATTACTGTACTGATGGTAGGACTTTCTCTGTCTATGTATTCATAATTAACATATACCCTTTAATTTTACGTCTGTTCTGTGGCATCCAATAACTCTACTTATGGAGTTATGGCTTCTACTTCTCTCTGATTCTTTCTGAAGTCTTATTTTTATCCTTTCCATTCCCCATTGATAATATTTTTTTCCTTTTGCGATTGAAGCATTTGCTATGGTTAAACTATGTAATAAGACAGAGAGAAAGCTGGAAGCTGAAGTTGTGGGGTTTTATGTCTGTATGAGTAAGAATTATGAAGGAAATCTAGAGAAATGTATAGAAGCCAACCAGGGTAAAAACATTTGCCAAATAATTGTTTAATCATATTTGTAATACTAATGCTTACATGCTAATTGCCTAAAAATACCATCTAACTAATTGAAGTACAGTCATTTTGATTTGCATTCATTATGTAAATCAAAAGCCCAGTCAGTCAGAAGAGAATGAATTACATAATGGAAAGTAAGACTATGGTTATGATTCAGTGTTTTCAAGGCACCTCTGCTCCCTGACTAGTGAGATATTTCTACTGCCATGTAATTTTATGAGCCCTGGCCTTAATTTGCTAGATATAAATTTGCATTCATATACTTTACTGCAATCAGGTTAACTAGGAACACCATCAAATACTGCTTTCAGAAGCTTTAAAGAATTTCTTTCCATTCATCTGATGGACCCAAATGTGTAAAAATGTGTAGTTTAGAAGGACTGGATAGTACAGGGCATTGTGTTTATCATCTTTTCAGAAGTATTTCTGACTTGAATATTTAAAAAACCTCTATTAGCAAAGTCTTTTGTATTACATCACATCTGGTTATATTTTAAGCAGTGATTTTACCTGTAACTATTAATCCTAAAGTGAAAAGAATTTTGCAAGCACTCTCATAAATGACTTTCACTTGCTCCAGTCATGTGGCTGATGTTCTTCCTAAAGCCTCAGTTTTTCAGAGATGTCACTTAACACATTAAAACCAACAAAAGTTGTCTTCTGCTGCTTGTATGGGACAGTCATTTAAGTGTTTTCCGTGGTTGCTTATGTCAGTAGCACAAAGAGCAAAGTTGTATTGATTAATGCACCTGTTGAACTGGGTCCCAGACAATGTCAGACTGCTCAGTGAGTTTGCTGAAGCGAAATTGTCATCAGTGATTACAGCATATTCCACCAGAGCACACGCACCGTGAAAACTTTGTTAGTGATTGTCACAGTTTTAGGCACCTTGCAGATGGCCACCTGGAGCCCTGTTTGTAAGCCTGATTGTGCTGTCACTGATCCAAGATGTAATACTGAGTTGAGCTGATCACCCCTTACATTATCTTTAGCCTACATACCTATCTGCATATTGATCAAGAGAACTGGGGAGGAGGCATGAAACAGGAGACACCCACCATAAGGATGTGGGTGTGGCAAATGCTGGAAAAAGAAAAGGAAGTGTTTCCTGATAAGAGTAACTTTTCCAAGATGCATTGCACATGTGCACCATCACTACTCTTTCCCCTCTCCCTCAGACTGTGTGCACAGTTGTGGTACTTCAGCTGTGGAGACTCTGATCACAGTGTGGCACATTCAGCCACTGTACTAACAAATCACAAGAAGGAAAGGGTATGGCCTGCTTTTCGGCAAAGCCTCTTCACTTGAGTGTTTGTTTTCATGGAGAACATGTGGACACTGTGAACAGCATGTACTGAAGAACTCCACTTGAAATCTTTCTGTGCTTCATCATATTAAATAAAAAGTTGCTTGAGATACATATAAAAGAAAGGCATGGCAAATTTCAGCCTGGAATATAATTTTATGAAATTACTCGTAAGGAAAATACTAAGCTCATTTTTTACAACAGTGATGCAAATGCTGTTATTATATGAGATTAAAATTTTATCATATAAGATGTTATTTTATAATATTGTTAAAGTAATTTGAAAAAGATAGCCATGCTGGAAACATCTGCAATGTGCCAGATTTAATCACATTCACTGGGGCCTTGGTCATTTTTAATTACCTGGAGAGTCAGCACATCATAAAATTGAGGTCATCACAGAGACCTCTTTTGAATTAGCTCTTACCACTCTTCATCACAACGATCAGTCTTGAGAGAAGTTTCTATTTTAATCATATCTCAGTCTTATCTTTAGTCTTCATTCCTTCAACAACTCTGCATTGAGTGACAGTGGGCAAACAGGAAAAAACATCTCAATGTTTAAAATGGATGGAGAACTCGTAAACAAATAAGTACACTGTGATAATCGTATCTGCTATGTTTTTGAATACGTTATATATGTTGTTTTAAATTGCTTTTAAAGCCTTTTCAAAGTGCCATTAAAACTGGGAACTGTTTTATTCTCTTTTTAAGAGAACATATAACTGCATTTGTCCTAGAACTTTGAACACTTCTTTTATGTTGCTTACATTAAAACAAATCTGTTAACCAAAACCTTGGGAGCTGGAAACATCTGTTATTCAAATCTGGCTTTGTAATTGTGCTTGTGCACGGAGATCCCCCCTAAGCCATAAGCAGTGTTAGTGCCTGCTGTGCTTATGCTGAACAATTCCCATGAATCCAGAATCTCATAACTGAGCTTTACTAGAATCATCTGCTGCCACACATTTCAGATTTACAGCATAAATACAGAACTAATGTGGAACACAGGCTATTTCAAGAAATAAAACTATGATAAGAATTTTTTAATTTAAATTAAAGGAAAGAGAAATGTGCTGAAGAAAACACCAGCTGACATCTTCAAGAGCAGCAGATACTCCCAGCATTTAAGAATGGCACCCAAAAGGGATGGAGTGCCTTGGGATTCTGCCCTCGATCATTATCCTTGATAATTTTTAGCATAAGACAAAATGAGCTTTAAAACACGCAATAGGTTTATTTATTGAAAAATCAACTGTGCTTCCTATGCATATGGAGTAGGGCTAAAAACTGAAAACGTACAAAGACCTCTTCATCTGCATGTGCCTAACATTTTTTCTGATTCTAAATGATTTCTTCATTGTTCGTGCATGTGATTTAGCTGATGGTTCAGCACACACTCCTGGTTACCATTCAGGTCTTACACATTTAGGCTGCATTCATACAGCTAAGTCCAAACCTAGAGGACCTGTGTGTGTGCCCAGAAAAAGCAGATGCATCTCAGACACCCATCCAGGTTTAGAATACGCCTCTCTCTGCAAGCAAAACCATGCATTCATTCATTCAGTCATTCATTCATTCATTCGTTCCCTGAAATGGAAAGGGATCCTCCCACAAGTCACCCACGCAGATACTAATATCCCTGGAGCATGCTCCCAGGGGTTTACAGCTGTTTGGGCAGATGTTCAGGTGGAATTGATTCAGTTCATTTGGACGTCTAGGTGCACATACCTGTACCACATCTCGTCACCTTTTGGTGGAAGGCAACAGATACTGCGAGGGCATTTTACAGAGATATCTAAAATAGAGCAGATTAATTATGCTCTAGCAGTACCTATTTCTTTCTATTAACTTTGAAGGATGCACAGGGGATCAACTGCATTTGTTTAGAGGAACTGTGCACTTGCCAACTACACCATGTTTGGTCAAAGTCTGAAGAAATGAAAATTCATCATAAGAAACAAGGCACTGGGAAGCAAGTGCTGGGAAATGTTAAAATTGCAGAATAAAGCTTTTCCACTTGTAAACCAGTATTTCATAAATTCATCTGAATTCCTAATCATAGTTTATATAACCGTGTAATTAGGATTAGAAAATGCTGCCAATTACTGGCTCTTGTTTGATATCAGGCATGAGGTAATGAGTCCTTCCAAGCTTCCTATTAATTAGCTTAGAGGCCCTGGCAATGCTAGGACTTTTTCTTTTCAGGAAAGTCATGACACCATCATGTTTACCTAAAAGAAGTATCCTTTCTTAGTTGGTAAAAATCCATGGTTGTCTTATACTCACTAAAGACTTCAAGAATTTCAAATACAGTCTAAATGTTTTCATTGCTATCAAGTTTCTGAATCTCTTCTTCCTTCAAAACCTTCTCCGTATCTTCTGCATCAAATTCAGACTTCATTTTTAATACTAATCTTGATAACCGTGCATCCACCTCCCATGTGTTTACATTTATATTTATTATCTTCTACAGTTGTTCCCATGGCTCCTGCAATTCTTGTTTTGAGGATTTTTCTGGTTTTCTATCCTACTCTGCACACTCATCTCCAATGTCTTCCTGTAACTGACATTCCTTAAAGCTTATGAATATTCATATGTGTATCAGAAAAATAGCACAATCTCTCTTTTCTTCTAATCTTGGACCATCAGATTGCCCACAGCCTGAAACATGACAAAGGATGAAAATCTTACATTGTTAGTGCTTTTCTTTGATAGAGTCCTTAGCACAGACATCATTAGAGGAACACAGTCCAGCTTGGTTTCCTGGGTCCTGCATCTCTGATGCTGGAATATGTAAAAGTTAGACATCCTGATGCAGCAGTAGGGCAAGTAACAGACTTGACTCCATACCCAAGATCTTTGAGCTATAAGCTTGTAATAAATCCATGGATAAAATTATTTAATATAGGAATAAATAAGGATAAATGGATTCATTTATCTAGGGGAAATTGAACTTACAATAGAATCTGATTACTTATGATTTCATTTTCATACAATGATTGTCTTAATGTAAAAAGCACAAAGAGTCTAAGATCCATTACTGCAGTGGCTCAATATTCTAAAAGGTCACTATGAGATTGGTTTAGCTTTAGAAAATGCATTTCCTATAGGTTGCTTATTTGAGCCTAGTGAGTATTTGTGATCGGATTTCTTGGTTTCTCCATTCCACGATTTTATCATTTCACTGTGACTCCCCTTCATTCCAGCCAAGCTCAGTAAGTCCAGCTGTGTTGTGTATGATGAAAACCCCTTCCCAAGAGCTGTAAGAGAGGGAAGTATGCAAGTGGTTCAGTGAGGTTTTTCCCCTCCAGATACGAGAACTCAACCCTGAAATGGTTGAGTAATGAAGTGCTCCTAGGCCTTACCAACACAGACCTCTGGGAGGGGAGTCTACTAAACATGAAAGACAGGATTCTGCTGCAGTATTATACATGCCATGTGAAAGTTCTGTACTGCTGTAAGTAATGACTTGCTTGTGCTTCACACGTTAGCACTGACTGTCTGTGTGCATGAACCTGATGGTCTGGAGAAAGAAGACTACCAGAAAAAGCAGAGCCTACTACAGCATTGTATAGTTATTTCAGGATACTTCTCCTGTTATTAAAGTATCTGGGATGTTTCAGTGCATTACAAGGTACATTTCTGTCTATTTTCAGAGGTCAGAGATGTTACAAGCTGTCAGCAAAGCACAGCACATTTTGAGACTTCTCCAAGTGATTGGAAATAAAAGATGGACCTTCCAAAATGACATTTTCATTATTGCAGTTAAGCAATAAGCAGAAGAATCAAGAAAAAAGGTTACTTTAAAAATCAAATTAGAACAAATTGCTGTATCGTATTATAGTCTTTAACTTACGACATAGGGTCACTGAAGATTTTTTTTTAAAAGCTTCAAAATTCCTGGAAAAATGAGGTGCTTTATGAACAGCTGCTCATATTCCAGCCAAATAATTTTTCTCTAATGGGGTTCCTGTGTACATACAATTACCTCTGAACAGACATTTTCATAGTATGTTTATCTGAATTCAGTTGCACCCCGTGAGTTTTCTTACAATGCTATCAGACAACTTTTCTGTGTTTTCACAAGAGACTGATGATCTTTTTTATTACTGGCACAAAAACTTTATTTGAATTAATAATTTTGGCATAGGTAAGTTGAAAGTGCGGTTTTAATATTAAGCTGCATCTCATGCTACTCTAAGTTTTCCTGTAAATTTTTCTGCAATGAAAGAGCCAGATTACTAGGTAGAAAATTAATAAATGTTCTTTTTTTAAAATTTAAGATAATTGCTGTTAAATTTTGAGTCGTCAAAAACATACTGGTTTGCATATTACTTTTTATTGTGGCATAAATAATAAATTAACTTAGTGTTCAGTGTAAAGGAGCTGTAGATATTGACATTAATCTTACTGAAACAGAATGTACGTACTAGTGCCGGCAACTCTCAAAGGCAATAACCCTTGGAAAATGGTTTTTTTTATCTAAGCTACAAAAATTGGGAGATATATTATAACCATTGACCAACTAATGGGCTTGAGAAGGAAAAATGGATGCAGCTTTTCAGTCAATTTTTCTCATTATGTTTCATTTAGTTTAACTCAGTGAAGTTCAGATTTAGAATATCGAAGTGAACGAAGGAAATATGGAAGACAATATCATCTGGGTGGGAAGCGATTATGCCACTTCTAAATGAAGGAATTCAGTATATGTGATGCAAAATGGGACATTTTAGAAAGAAAAATCAGTCAGCATTTGAAAGATTTATAGAAGTTATGTCAAATCAGAATTTTGTGCTAAGGCTTGACTAAGTAACTGCTATATTTTCATTATGATGCTGAAACTGATCAGGGAAGAAGATGTAATGAGTCATTAGTATTTTCTATTCTTTGACATTCAGTAAGAGCTATCACAGTTTACTGTTGGATACTGATACTTCCATGTCCTTAAGATAGACACGGTTGCTGGAATATGCTATGAAACTCATTTTTCCTCTTTGCAAGGAGATGTAATTTTAGGAGCCATTCCAAAGAAAATACTTTTACAAAATACAGAAATGAGGCATGTACTGAGATTGAGATCTCAGTCCTGTTGTTTTGTCCTTCTTTGCCTTTGGACCTTCTGGCAAGCAACCAAAAGCCACAAGGCAGAACACCAAGATCCTCAGCTTTGGGTGATCATATTCTTCTTGCTGCATCCTGATTGCCCTCCCCCATCGCCTGACCTCAAAACTGCAAGCTGCTGGGAGATAAGTGAACATGGGTGGGGATTGGCAGTTGGCATTCTCTGTGCCTGCTGCTCACTCTCCACCTCTAGAACTCCAGCCCAGTTTTGCTCAGCTCATGTCAACAGGAATCCAGCTTCCTCATAAAGAAGGGATATGGTTTGAAATTGTGTATACTGCACCATAAGTAAATGCTGACAGTCTCTTTTTCCTGTGTGACTAGTGCATGCTCTGCCTATGGTTTACTCTCTTACAATGTCTAGCTGCATGGCTGGGGAATTAGACTGCCTTCCAGACTAATCAAAAAGTCAATATACTCCTATTGCCTTTTAAAGGTTAACGTGCATTCAAAAAGCAGGGCTCAAAGCAGACATCTACAGAGAATCAAGGCCAATTAAGCCCACAGAATCCTCTAGGTTGCTTTTTTTGCCTTTCAAAACGTTAGTTCCTTAACAGGTTAAAGATTTTCCTTTTTCCCCTTTTTTCCTCATGCATTTTTTTTTCTCTTCATTTCTTGCCTTTTCTAATCATCCTCTGTTCCATGACCTCTAGTCACTGTGTAATTTAATTTCTGTTCCCCTTTAACCTTTACAAAGTCAGATGAACTCTGCGGCAGGTGTTCATGGTAGGATTTCTTTTTCCGTGCCAAAGGCATGCGAGGGTTTCTTCCTTACTTAACAACGTGAAAAAGATGTTTGATTATAGAATCGCAAAATGGTTTGGGTTGGAAGGGTCCTTAAAGGTCATCCAGTTCCAACCTCCCGTCATGAGCACCTTCCACTAGACCAGGTTGCTCAGAGCCCTATCCAACCTGACCTTGGACACTTCCAGGAATGGGGCATCCACAATTGCTGGGTGCACTACAGTATTAGAGGTAGTGTCGGTCCTGGATCTGTTCAGTGCAGTTACAGTAACCCTGGTCTTCCTTAGGTAGGTGGTGGGAAGAATGCCTACAGATGGGCGACTTCTATCTAAGGTCATACTGAGGAATTCTCTTCCCATTGAATTCAGGAGAGATGATGACTCATGAGCTGGAAAGGTCCAAAGGAGGTCAGAAGGAAAGAATAAACAATTACCCAAGAGCAAGCTGGTTCCTCTGTCCTGCTCTAAGGGTCAAGCAACCCCAAACTGCAGTAGGAAACTTGTGGTACTCTTTCTGCAGTGCTAGAAACAGCTTTCTAGTGCCTTTTGGTACTTACAAGATCTGTAAGGTATCCTTCTGACTCCTGCCAGATCAGGATGAAAAAGGAGATCAATATTCCTGCAGCATGCTCAGGCAGTGTCAGCTGCTTCTTTACCAGGACTGCTGCAGGCTGTCACTGCCCTGCCATCCTCCCTAACAGCCAACTGAGCAATTTCTGGTGATCTGGCATCTCCACAAGTTAGCAACATGCTTATAGGGAAAGGAGAATCTCCAAGCCTTTAGGTTGTTGCGATGGTTTCAGATCCAGATCTTGGATGCTGTCGAGGCTCCCTCAAATATTTTTCACACAGTCCTTTATGANGTTCATGGTAGGATTTCTTTTTCCGTGCCAAAGGCATGCGAGGGTTTCTTCCTTACTTAACAACGTGAAAAAGATGTTTGATTATAGAATCGCAAAATGGTTTGGGTTGGAAGGGTCCTTAAAGGTCATCCAGTTCCAACCTCCCGTCATGAGCACCTTCCACTAGACCAGGTTGCTCAGAGCCCTATCCAACCTGACCTTGGACACTTCCAGGAATGGGGCATCCACAATTGCTGGGTGCACTACAGTATTAGAGGTAGTGTCGGTCCTGGATCTGTTCAGTGCAGTTACAGTAACCCTGGTCTTCCTTAGGTAGGTGGTGGGAAGAATGCCTACAGATGGGCGACTTCTATCTAAGGTCATACTGAGGAATTCTCTTCCCATTGAATTCAGGAGAGATGATGACTCATGAGCTGGAAAGGTCCAAAGGAGGTCAGAAGGAAAGAATAAACAATTACCCAAGAGCAAGCTGGTTCCTCTGTCCTGCTCTAAGGGTCAAGCAACCCCAAACTGCAGTAGGAAACTTGTGGTACTCTTTCTGCAGTGCTAGAAACAGCTTTCTAGTGCCTTTTGGTACTTACAAGATCTGTAAGGTATCCTTCTGACTCCTGCCAGATCAGGATGAAAAAGGAGATCAATATTCCTGCAGCATGCTCAGGCAGTGTCAGCTGCTTCTTTACCAGGACTGCTGCAGGCTGTCACTGCCCTGCCATCCTCCCTAACAGCCAACTGAGCAATTTCTGGTGATCTGGCATCTCCACAAGTTAGCAACATGCTTATAGGGAAAGGAGAATCTCCAAGCCTTTAGGTTGTTGCGATGGTTTCAGATCCAGATCTTGGATGCTGTCGAGGCTCCCTCAAATATTTTTCACACAGTCCTTTATGAATTATTTAGCACACATCAGCACCGAATTTCCTTGGCAGCCAGACAAGACAGTGTAGTTGACTCCTGGAACTGTCTTACCAACTAGTAAGAAGACAGCAATGAAAATATTACCTTTGCTGTAATCAATTGCTTTAGTTGCAATGGACTATGGAGAACCAATATCCAGCAAATGATAGAGCTGTAAAATATTGCCAGGGACCACCTATTCCCCTCATCCTTCCCTGCCTTTCATAAGATGATGTGGTACAGTTCCCCTGGCTGCAGAGGTTGGGGTGAAGGGGAGCAAGGCAAAATAACTATTCTGCAGGTGGGCCCAGACTTGGCTTGCATTGCCTTACAATCCATGGATATGTCTACTTCAATGTCTGAATTTGCATTAGAAACATGCGTTTGAGGGAAATCTCCCAATGGCCTGAGCTCTCCACATCTTGATTTTCATTGTGGAACTGTTTTGGGTACATGGACAGGGTGACATTTGGGTTAACCTAATCTGAAAGCTGTGATCTCTTGGAGAGCACCTAATGTGCTCCAACCTTTCTGGGCATCCAGTAGGCAATGGCTAGTCCAGAGTACTCCTCAGGACACATGTAATGGGCTCTCAGGTCCTTGGCATCAAATGTTGTGGTGTCCTGATCAATTTCTCTTGCACCACACCCCTTGCTAATTGACCCTGGCAGCTACCACAGTACCTAGAAGCTACTCATGAGTACAGAATCCATCTTCCCAAGTGAGATAGAGGCTGTGACAGATGCCACATTTAGGACAGCACATTACATAGATTAATTTCCCTAGATGGTATAAAGTTCATTCACTTCATCCTCTTAAATGTAATTTATGTGTCTGTAATTTTTAAAAAAAGATAAAGTGACTGGTAACAAAATATTCCCTCATCATTCTAATGCACAAACTCAAACATTATAAAATGACCAAAAACTCTAAGGCAATTAATTTCTGCCCTCTTACTCTCCAAGCACCCTCCAGCATTTGCAAACAAACTGAATTCCTGTTTTGCCAGGATACCCGAGGGATGCACATCAGTGTGGGGACTGAGAAGGGACATTCAATCTCAAAGTTCAACTCAGTCAGGCTGTTTCTACACTAGGTGCCTGTTTCTCATTGAGTATATCTGGACTTCAGACACGGAACCTTTGAATGCTGTACAGAGAAATGCATCATTAGCATTATTGACTCTTGCCTTTGCTAGAATCTCACACAGGATAGTTCACATCACTGATTCACAACAGTTTGCATTGCCAGGAAGCTTCAATGACGTGCTTAATTAGGCAAATCCACCCTGAGCTAATCTAGAAATAGGACCTTTATAAACAGCAGAAATTTAGGTTTGTGATTAATATAGCAAATGTAATTCTGCAATGTAATTTAAATTATATGTATGTCATATCATAAATCTAAGTGCTTCCGAAGTCTGTAGGCTTCTTGCCAGCATTAATTTTGGTAGAAAGTAAGAAATATTTCTCTCATGTTTGATGGCTTTTCAAACTCCAGGTCTGATATACTCGCAGAAATTTGTCCCAGTCTGCAGTCTTGTGACATTCAATAGAGCTTAAAAGTGAAAATTTATGCCTGCGTATAGATTGCTTACATAGGTGAAATACTTTACAAAAGAACATGAGCTATTTCAATGTTTAAAGCTTTTTGTTAGGACAAACCAAGACAAAGTTATATTCAACTACCTGGACACTAACTTATGAAAATATATTAGATTTTAAAGATTGAAAATAGAAACTTTGTTTAATTTTTCAGTATATAATGCGTACAAATGTGCACTGAAAAATATTCCCATGAAGCAGACCTCCCATATTAATCACTCAGGGAAGAACTGATTTTCCATTTCATAGAGGTATAAATCTAGAGATCTAATGCAAAAATTTAAAGAAAAGTTGTTAAATCCCAAACACTGCTTAATAAAGATTACTAATACTATATTAGTTGTCTGATGCATGACAGACTTGTACTCTTGCCCTTATACACAGCATGATCATGACAGAAGTTTGTGCCGTCTCAGATTCGTGGGATAAGGCATCAAATTATTTTATGGATATGGTCTCAATATGGGACCATGATGCATTTACCCATTGTTAGTATTTTATTTATTTATCAATCTGGAGTTTAAACTAGTTGAAGGTGACAAACCCAGGAGGTGTCAGGGAGAGGCAGATCATAGAAACATAAAGTTGTAGAATTATTTGGATTGGAAGGGACCTTTGAGGATCAGAGAAGATGGAATCTTCTGCTAACTCTGGCCAGCAGTGATAAGCCAATATTGCTTGAGCTATTTTCAGATTTAAGGATAAAAAATGAAGTTTCAGTGACTGTACTTAGATATCATGGATTTAGGTTTTAAGTTATCAGCTGGCTTTAGCTTCTTCAGTATTCGAAGACGCAACTGAACTTTCTCACAAGCACAAACTGTCTTCTTTTAAATTCTGGTTTTAATGAAGCAACTGGAAAACAAAAAGAAAAGAAAGAATTGAAATAGTCTCAGTAAATTAGACAGCTACATCAAGATTTTCTTCCCTCTCAAGCTCAGTTTAAAGGCACAGAAAAGGCACAAAATTAAGTGTTTGGCATAAAGCCATGATAGGGGATATACATGATGGAGTCACCCCAAGACATGTGTAAAATGTAATTCCTGCCAATGATTGGCAGTCTGGACTCACTACACAATGCATTCCCAGTAAAGGACCTGCTGGGGCACAACTTCCACTCGCCCAGACTGGCAGCTGTGGAGCACCTGTGGAACCAGCACAGGATCTGCTGGGAGTGCATACACAGACATTTCTAAAAACGCAATGGGTGAGAACATGCAGACTTGGGAACAAGGACATGAGCGTGTTCTGCAGTGTGGGTGCAACCCACATTCCACATTCTTTGATACGTGTCCAGGGAATAGAAAAGCTAACACAGATGTAAACAGGGACCACCAGTTGTCTCACTTTCTCTAGCTTTCATATTCACTTGTTTAGTGTTGGCTGGTGTCATCAGGAAGGGTGAGTGAATATTCATTATCAGAACCTAATTGGTATCAATTCTGATCCTGCAGTGCCTCCAGATGAAGCAGTTCTGGGTAATGGTCAAAAGAAGCAACATAATCGCTAGCTTGTTGTTAAGATTGGGCTTTTTCTTTCCTTCTCATGAGTTTTAATTAGTACTTCTACCCCTGCTACTTAGCATGGAAATGATACCAAAATTCTGAAGAAACAAAGCCTTATCTCTTTGGAAAGTAAAAATCCTTAATGCTGCACAGCTGATCTGATGAGGTGATTATTCAGATAATACAGTGCCTTCCTGCCATCTTGTGGCACTGCAGGGTTTGCAACTCCCTGTTTGTTATATTGTATAATTTTTATTTCAAATTAAGTTAACAGTTTTTAAGTTTCAGATGTCATCTAGTTAAACAACACACACACACACACACACACAGAGTGAAATCTTGGTCCAGGTAATAGCAGTGTCAAAATTCTTGTTGATTAAAAAAATTTCCAGACTGTATTACTTGTATTAATTTCAATGTTTTATTATGTTAAAAATGAAAACAAATTGAAATTAAATCATGTAAAACTGGGTTTCATTTTAACAGATTAAATTACTGTTATACTGAAATAATCTGCAGTTATGTATTAAATAATACTGTGCATTTGTATTATGAATTAATCTATATTTTTCATTTGGGATGCTTTGTTGGTTTTTGAAATAGCTGCCTCCTTTTTCAAGTCTACCTGAACAAAAGGGAAGCTGCATCTTTTATATGGCTCCAGGCAAGAGCCTGCAAGGGCTTGTTCAATGTTTACTTATTTTCCTAAAATAAAGGAACGTATGAGATTGTGCTACTGTCCGATTTCCTGCTCCTGCTTTTAGGCTGGAATCACCAACTCGATCTTTGAGCATGGATGCACCACGAGGAATTAATATCAAGGCACAAGCTGGGAATATTGAAGCTCTTTCCCAGATGGATATCAAACTACACAGCAGTGATGGTGTGGTGAGTACAAGCCCTTCTTCTCCATAACTGTGGTTGATCTACTGTGTGACTATAACTTCAGGTCTTTTTTTTCAAGTCCTGCTAATTCCTCAGGTTTTAGGTGGCAGGATATTAAAATTAATAGTGCCAATAATAAAACTTTTATTTATGTAAATAATACTACCAACAGACATAACGTTGTATTAGCTTAGAGAGGTGCTTTCTAATAAATTTTGGATAGTGCTTAGCTCCCCACTAGCACAGTGATCCCCAGGCACCCCAGTGGGGAATTTTGGCTCAGCAGCAGACGCAGCTCCAGGGTGGCAAAATTAAGGAGTGAAGCTCTGCAGACATCATTAGCAGCAGGCAACATGCAGCAGCCTATTTATCCCCTCTGCAAGGCTGAACTGTGCCAGTTCTTCCACAGAGGAACTGCAGACCAACCCATGTCCATCCTTAACAGCTGGCTCAGCGGTGAGGCCTCAGCACTCAGGCCTGGTCCAGCAGCAGCGCTTTGTCCTGCTGTTCTGTGCATGGGCAGGGACCCTGTCACTGTCTTGTGTCCTAGAGTGAATTGTGCTGGGAGGGACCTTAAAGACCATCCAGGTCCAAATTCCCTGCCATGGGCAGGGACACCTTCAATTAGACCAGACTACTTAGAGCTCAATCCAGCCTGGCCTTGAACACTTCCAGGGATGGGTCATCCACAATTTCTCTGGGCAACCTGCTCCTCACCACTAGAAGAAATTCTTTTTTATATTTAATCTAAATCTGTCTTTTTCCAATTTAAAACCAGTATCCCTGATAAAGAGTCCCTCCTCAGCTTTCTTGTAAGCCCCCTTTAAGTGCTGGAAGGCTGCAGTGAGGTCTCCCCGGAGCCTTCTCTTCTCCATGCTGAACAATTCCAATTCTCTCAGCCTTTCCTCATAGGAAAGTTGCTCCATCCCTCTAAACATCTTCATGGCCCTCCTCTGGACTCACTTCAGCAGGTCCATGTCTTTCTTATGTTGGTGGCCCCAGAGCTGGATGCAGAGGGGCAGAATCCCCGGCCTCGCCCTGCTGCCCACGCTGCTCCTGTTGCAGCCCAGGATGTGATTGATTTTCTGGGCTGCGAGCACACATTGCTGGCTCATACATAGTTTTTCATCCATCAATAGCCCCACATCTTTCCCCTCAGAGCTTCTCTCAATCCATTCATCACCCTGCTTGTATCCATTTTTGGGATTGCCCCAACACAGGTGCAGGACATTGCACTTGGTGTGTTGAACTTCACGAGTTCTCTGCTAATGAAGAGGGTGAGCACAAGCTTATCCCTGTCCCGTGTTTATGTCTGCCAAGAGCCTAGGGCACAGAGAAACTTTGTATAGAAGTCCTGGATAGAAGGCCATTCCTGAGCCTCTGCTTAGCCAAATTCCACTTGTCTCATGGCACATTACTGCTTTATCATCTCTAACAAGCCCATTTGTCCTGCTCTTTCCCACACAGCTTTTGCTCGATGCTGAAACTGTGCGACTGCCCAAGTTGCCTGAGGGTGCAAGGGGTGGATCCGGGATTTCTCAGGGGCTCTATGAAATCTGCGTGTGTCCGGATGGAAAGCTCTACTTGTCAGTGGCCGGCGTGGGCTCCACGTGCCAAGAATACAGCCGGGTCTGCCAGTGAGGCACCCGAAAAGGCCACACACCTCCTTGCGCATCTGAGTTTTGTATTACTGCTGAAGAGCATTACTGAAGGCTTATTTTTCAGCATTTTAAAAACAAAGTACTTCAATTTAGGAAACAAATCTGCATCCACGATTCTGGAATACAGGGTGTAAGGGGAAGAAGAGCACAAATGACATTTCCACTTCAGAAGAATGACTTGAATCAAATTACATGTTTTGTCAGTAACACTTGGAAAACAGCCTTACAGAGAGCATAAAAAAATAAAACAAATATGTTTCCCTGCTGAACTATTATTCAGTCAGATGATTATGTCATTGTTCATATTTTTGAGATCCGTGGGTTTTTTCTCTCACTACATGTAAACACTTACTGTATTAGTGGGTGAAATTAAATTGAGGGAACTACTTGAATTATTTGTAAGATAAAGCATTATTTGGAGAATTCAGAAAGTGCCAGCAAATGGTCTATGCAATTTTGTTCTTGCAATAACACAAGACAGAAAAATGCGGTATTTGTATAAGTTCTGTGCAAAAGATGTTAATTTGCTAATAGCTTTCTATTTTAATTTGGCAACGTATATGCTGATTTGCTTATTACTGAGATTCATATAAAAATAACTAATGCAAAAAGCTCCAGAAGTCATTAAGGCCTCCCTGTGTCTCAAATCCGATCACTATACAACAGAGAAATACGTTCGTATATTTTATAATAGCAGTTGTTTGTTCTACTGCCTGTACTGTCATATTCATTTAAATCCTTTTTTACTTTAGGACATGCTAATTCAACAAGGCAATCTGTTGTGCCAGCTGGACTAGTAAAAAGAAAAAAAAAACGTATCTTCAGATTGTCTGACACAAGGAACTACTTGGGCAGTGGGAAAAAAATCCTTTTATGCAGCCCACAGATTTCAATTAAGAGGAGTATTTCACTTTCATCTGCACCTGTTGACTGGTATTTCTGATCCTGTCAGAGTGGGACTCCATCACAAACAGAGAGAGTAAAACTGCTCTTTATTATTTTTTACATTAGGACTTTGGATACAAAATAAATGCTCACCAGAGCTGACAAACTGTTTGTTGGCCTTGTAAAGAAACACAACTGCAGACCCGTTCCCCTGTACGGTGTTGCACTGAACACAAATAAATTGTTTGCACACCTCTGGGTAGCAAGATTTGTATTTAGTAGTCTGTTGTTTAAACCTCATGGGTTTTTAATTCCTTTGATGCTGTTTTGTATATACTTTATGATCTTATCCAGGAAGGAGCTATCACATAGTGCCTTGGTGTCTATTTACAGAAGGATTTTAACCCATAGTGTTAGTAAACCACAAATATCTTCTGGAAAGAAATTAATCATCATACTTAAAACGGGAGAATCAGAACAAAATAGCAAGTTTTTTAAAACTTGCTACTTCAGCTCTGGTGCACAAGGGAAGAAAACCAACTCTCAGATGAGATCCCAGTACACACAAAAGCCTGAGCTGAGAAAGAGTCCTCAGTTAACATTTTCCATTATTATTGTGGTAAAGCCCAGGGCAGTCCCTGCTTCAAGGGCTGCCTTTGCAGTTTCTCCAGGAGTCTAATGTATAGGACTGAAACCGCCCTTCAGGAGCAGGGTGGAGCCCTCAGCAATTAATGCAAACTCAAAGAGCTTCCATATCGCGAGTAGGAAACACTTAACGTGAGCTTAAGCGAGTGAAGCAAGGTTTCAATGTCATCTGGAGAGTGCTTCAGTTGCTGTTACATTGCCTAAGGGAGAAGTAGAAAGCCACACACCTTCCACAGCTGAAATTCCCTTTTCTTGGGCTTAGACTCACTCACTTACTCCTGCCTTCAGGAGTGAGTCCAAGGCTGTTGGCCGTAAGGAGAGAAATGTTTATCTCCACAACTGTATCTCTTGCCTATATCTGTCTCTACAACCAAGCCCTCAGCTGAGGCACACTGTAGCAGAAACCTGTCTTCAATATTCCTTTAAAGTCAGTTTAGGTGGTTCCAGCTCCATGTACAAGACTTTACAAACCAAAATACGAGCAGACTTCACTTATTCATTGGATAGAAAATATGAATATTAAAATAAAGGTCAGCAAATACCCTTGCATGTGCCAGATACCTAAAAACTGCTGCTACAAGTAACTTGGAGAACTGTCATGTCACCAGTCTCTTATAGGTGTAGTATTAACAGCAAAACTGGGACTTGAGTCCTTAATTTCAGCCGTTGTTCTGACATCAAGGAACATATGCCCACTTCCATGGGGTATCAAACAAATCATTCACCTAATCTAATCCCTAAAAGTTAGCCAGATACTGCAAGATATTTACAATCTGCTTGTTCTGCTGGCAATGGAAGCACAGCATTTTAAGTTATACATTTTAAGCTTTTGTTTTGGAGGCACATTTTCAAATGTGATTTGCCAATTAATTCAGAGCAAGGGAATGAAGTGCGGCTTTCCAGGCAAGAATCACCTGACCCCTAAAGAGCTAGGAAAGTCAGGGTGCAGGCCCCTGGCTGGTAACACTACTAAACAGCACCTCATTTAGACACTGCAATAACTACCACCTTTCTTGTGGAGATAAACCACTTCTGGATGTGCTTCAGTTCACAGGTGGATTCTGAGTAGTACCGAAAACTAAAGAAGTCTGCTATATCCTCAGCGCTGCCATCACCCAAATCACCAACCTGACCCTTTTCATTGCTTAAATTTCAGTCTTCTTTTCATTATGCTACAACATTGACATCAGAAGTATTGTTGCAGTATAGAAGTTATGCACATTTTTTAAAGCACGAATAACAACATCTTGTCACTGAATATTTTTTTTCTTTTAGGTGTGGTTAGTAGAGAAACAAAATTTCTGCTAAAATTACCAGAGTGTAATCAGCTGATGCTACAATCTGAATTGCTGTTAATCTCAATATAGCTCATACATCACTAAATTATCATTTCTGATATCTCCATGTGGATGTCTATACCTCTCTAATACTTCAAAATAACTGTTTCTACATGAATCAAACTTCAGTAAATAGCTACAGATTAACAGAAAATTATGGCACAGGGAAGTGAGAGTATGCAGTTCTCTAGTTTATTTCCAAAAGTATTATCCAAATGGAGAAGAGAAAAAAATCACTACCAGCATAGTGAACTGATTTGTTTGCATATTTACTCCCTCAGAAAGAATTATTTACAGCAGTTCTTGTAATTGGTTGCAATTGTTACACAGTGGAAAAATGATAGTAAAACTTCACTGGTGATTGCCCAAACATGAGCCTTTTTGTTTCCCTTTCACAGTCCTTTAGTATTTACATTTGTCTGTCTTTATATAGCTTTATGCAAAAGGAAATTGCAAGAATTGGGAACTGAGTTCTTGAATAAACTTTATACATTTTGAAAAGTCTGCTTCTCCTTTTGTATTCAAATGAAACACAGCTTAAATGAATGTTTTCATTTTTAAAACAGAATTATTTTTCCAAGACTAAGAATGTGAAATGTACGTTACTTAAAAATACGAACAAAAGTCTTGGCCCCAACTAAAAATGTACTTTGCAGAATTTAGAAAATGCTTTACAATTAGCTTTCATTGGACAGCTAGAATTCCTTTGTCTTAATCAGTAGTAGGTGAAAGGAAACAAAGAAATTATGCCAGTGCTACTGAATTAATCATCCAGAAAACCAACCAAAGAAAAGATAAACAGTTTTGATTAAAAATTCATTGACCAATCCCTTCATGTGACAAAAATGTGTGTCTTCTTCAAATGAAAACATTTACTTTGGCTGCCAAGTTTAATTATTTTTGAACTATTAGTTCTGCCTTTGTTCCCCAAGACCAATCCAGTCTTTCTCAAAGAGTTTAGATCCAGCAACAGAAAATCTCAAAGGTGGCACTACCCTCCTCTACTTTAACTGGAGAAATTACAATAGATTTAATTACAGCCCTGTTTAAAGCAATCCAAGTATACCAGTACCAAGTGAATGGAATCCTTATGGCAAGTTTTAAATCCTATTTCACAAATCATTACAGTAACTTTACTGATAATGATCTGAGTACAAATCTTGCAAAACACAATAAACCATTTATTTTTCCTCTGGTAGTCAGCTACACAAAAATCCATTTCCTTAACAAAAAAGAACCAAAAAACCTCAAACAAACAAACAAACAAACAGTAATTTTCTTGTCACTAATTGCTGAGGCAAGTGTCCAGTGCTTTTTAGAATAGCTGTGTATGCCATTGTTTGAGAGGAAAGCTTTTAAAGCCCAAGAAGATAGTAACAAGCCTATCAAGGCTTATTCCAACTGCAGTTCCTTAGATTTAAGCTGCCCAATGTATAGTTAAATCAGCTTCCTATACCACTGACTTTTTGTTAAACTCCTCAACTGTAATCTTGGGAGACAAGACTACTGAAGCTGCTTTTCCTAGATAAACTCCTGCTACCTGTGGAAGGTAGGAGAAAGACCTCAATGAAAAGATATTTTTTCAATTGAGAACTCATTTAATGTGCAGAATTACCTGATAAATGTATTTTTCTGGAACCTACATGCTAACATTTACTTCTACAGACCCTTATTACAGAATCATCACATCCTAACTGTTCTAAGCCTCCATACCCAACTTAGACATATTGTCAAGTCTCCCAGCTGAGCCAAAAGGAAGAGTCAATTAAGCATTTTATTTATTTGTTTTTATTTTTAATCAGGAATTAACTGGCACTTACAAAATCCTGTTCTATCAGAATATGGTTTCCTGGTCTCACAAAGCCTCTTTATTTAGGCTAGCTGTTACAGTGAGTTAAGCAAATAAGAAACTAAGAGACTTCCAGCTGAGACACCACTCTTGCCTGTCTGTCTGCCATATGTAAATTTTATTGTTAGTTTCAGTTCAGGAGTAACAGAATAAGTTAGTTTTTCTGTGTCATTCAAGTTTTCTTTCTCAGCTTGGTTCAGTATTTAAAATTGCTTCAGGCCATTAGCTTCCTAAGAACTGGGACCATTTTCTTTCTCACAGTGTCAGCGCTCAACAATATATACAAAATAAACAAAATAATTATAACAGAATAGTTTAGTGGTTCTGCACAGCCATTTTAACAGTTCATAATAATAATACTGGCAAGGCAACATAAGTTGCTTATAAAACACAGTTACACACTTAGAAGATTTTCCTCCTCAAGATCTCACGTAAAAACAGGAAAGTGTTCATGGTGCTCCTGTTACACTTTTGCATGCTGCCGCGGTACCTCATGTTTTAGCTCCATTTAAAATGAAAAGCATGAGAACTGTTTCCTTTTCAAGTATTTTGCTTACCCTGAATACTATTCATCTGACTTAATGCACAAAGCAAGAACCACAAAGGAATCTGTTTTAAAAACATAGGGAATTAACTAAACTGATTTATTTCATGGCACACCGGGATTTGTGTTTTACTTACATGCTATTTATTGCAAAAAATCAGCAAAATGTACAATTTCTTTGAGAAAACTGCAAACATTTGTCATTGCAAGAAAAAAGCATTTTTTTAATAGTATTTTAATATTTGTACAATTATTTAGAATTAATCAAAAAAAGATTGTGTATTTACCTATATAAAAGCTTCAAATAATAGGTAAAGTTAGCCTACATAATAAAACCAAAACACATCAGACTGAAATATATGTTTGCATTTTTCTTTACTACATTTATGGCACTTAATTTAATAGCAGAAATAATAATAGGGTTCCACAATCAGAAGCAGTATCATTTTTCAAACATCACATTTCTTTGAGAACAAGGCCTTTATAATTTACTCAAAACTGAAGCAGACCTCACTGTGATTTTTTATTTTTGTATTACAACAGTATCACAAGCTGTGCAAGCTTGTTGTTGGTTTATTTTCCTTTGTATTCTGTAAGTTAAATTGCAGTTTCACTGTGCTGTCAAGTAGACAATTGTAACAGCATGCCACTGGAAAATGTTTAACATTTATGTTTAATGTGGCTGATCCAGCTAAGAAAAATCCTTCCATTTAGCATTGTCCTTCCATTTTTTTTTTTTTTACCTTTTTTTTACAAAAAGCTAACATTGAACATACTGCATGACATTACCAAAAGTATTACAAACTATAAAAGAAAGAGAAGAAAGAGTGTGAACTAATAATCCGATTTCTCAAGGGCTGTAGTGAATAACAAAATAAAACCAGCATTACATTGCAGCACCTTTAAACGTGTAACAAAAAACAGTGCTCTGTGTACACCAAAAATGAGTTACTGAATTGTACTATTACCAATGTTTGTGGAAAAAAATATATATATGTACACACATGAAGGCACACACGCAGGGGGAAAAAAAAGAAATTCAAGCATTTAGACATCTGAAAACTGAGTT
Organism: Ifrita kowaldi; assembly: GCA_013398055.1. NCBI lineage: Eukaryota > Metazoa > Chordata > Aves > Passeriformes > Cinclosomatidae > Ifrita > Ifrita kowaldi. The sequence goes on along the minus strand of VZRS01004393.1, from coordinate 312,758 downwards.
TTGATGTTCAAAAAGAAATCGTAAAACACCATATAATAATGTTCACAGATTTTATATCATCCACATGCATTTTTCACTAAACAAAAGACAAGAGGCTCTAAAAAAAAAGTAAATACTTCATTTTTTTATAATAAAGTAAATGCAATCGATGCATGACATGACGTGGCATGTTAAATCAAGTATCATTATTCAGCATTAAAATAACCGCACCAGTTTACAGGTACTGAACTATCCTTTAAATGTTTACAATGTGATGCTGCAGCAAATTTATAATCAGATCCAGCTGATAAGAATATTACTATGAGTGACATGAATGTCCACAGAACACAAATGAATACAGATATGCTTTGGAGCAATACCTCCAAAGTTAAACTTCCACCCCATCTCCCATTTCATTGTATGTCCAGTCTTAAGATTAGTACATTGAAAACTGACATTACCCTTTCAGAAACATTACATTAAATGAAATAAATCTAATAAGGAGTTATAATTACAGGCTTCATCTAACAGAAAGCTAAGCTTTGGTTATATAAAGTGCAGTTCAATAATATGCCAATTAATCACAATGTTGTGCATACATCTAATTTTTGCAGCTCAATTTCCTTGCAAATTCTAAAAAATATTCAGGTTTTACAGTTTGCTTTACAGCAGGCTCAGTTAAGAAAAAAATCCCATTTAAGTAAATTTCAGTTCTAAGTACCTCGGTACCATCCACCTTTGTGCACTACACTCCTGAACTGCTTGGCACCATGTAACCTGTTGGACGTTCCATAATCTGCACAATTGCATTTGTATCCCGTCACATGAAACACCTAAACTCTTGACAAAACAGTCCCCTAACCTCTTCAAATAATTTATACTTTTTGTTGTATGAAGTTTTCAAGTTTTATTATGATACAAGCAGTACATTCCATCACTCTCATAGCAACTTCTGAAGTAAACCTATCATTGGGAATCTGTGGAAAAGGAAGTAAGTCAGGATACCTAGTTTTTAAGCTGTCTACTCCATAAGCCTCCAATGTCTGAACGTCATTTGAAAGTCCTTCAAGTTGCTGACTGTACTCCTCTATTTTTTGTGCAAGGGCTGCTGGTTTTACGTCTTTGTCTGACTTGCCCTTCACAGCATAGTCAGCTGCAATCAAGGCTAGTTTAGTAGAAAGGTAGCATTTAAAGCACACCCATTCATTGGCATTTTTATGAAGGTCATTTCGTGCAGCTGAAAAGTTGGCTCGGGCCTGCCTAAGCCATCGACGTGCCTCCACAGGATTGCCAACGGATCTAAACGTAGGTGGGACGAAAAAGCGTTGGGAGTACGACGGCCCCGTGGAAGAGGGACACTTTTCTTTATACTGCTGCCTTTCAGATTTGTGGCTTGTTGCTTCCTGATTCCATGAAGTGTAAAATCTCTGAAATGAAAATTTATCTGACTGAAATCGAGAAGCAGAGGATGAAAAAGGCCTTCTTGAGGCTCTGTCCATATTTTGATCCATAAAGGCCTGTTTTTCCATCCTGTTAATCTCATTCTGTAAATGTTTGAAAACCTCATTAGCTATATCAAGATTCTCTGCATTTTTATCTGGATGCCATTTAAGATACAGCCTCCTAATAATCTTTTTTCTTTCAGATTCTGGAAGCTTCCAAGCCTGCTCAATCACAGATGTCACTTCTCTTAATATTTCTGGCAACGAGTTTGACTTTATCTTTTTTGGAGAGTGGTGTTTTGAGGACATTGTTTTGTGGCTCTCTCTACCAGTGAAGATAGGTGGAATTGCCCTTGGTCCATGTGCTGGAAATTCTGTAGGACTGGTTGGGGTAGAAGGTGTGCTATCCCTGCCTTGAGAACTTTCCTCTGGTCTGGAAAATTTGTACAAGTCAAGGGAGCTCACTATTTTATATTCACTATATCCAATATCAATCTGGTAAATCTTCCCTAGAAAACTGGGGCTTTCGTCATCTTCCCTTTCTACTTCTTGCACAATGATTGCATAGGTATAAGTAGGCTGATATGATCCATATATATCACCACCTTCAGAATCAACAAGGTAACCAACATATTCACCAGGATAAAATACATTCATAGGATCCATAAGAAGTGTATAGTGAATTTCAGCTGGTATAGGAGTGCCAGGTGTTGGTAGTTCAAGTTTTGATGGCTCAGAAGAGTCATACTTCACTCCTAAACTGTCAAGCTTCTCACTGATCCGATAAATATCGTTACAACCCAGCATGGCAATTAAATATGAGGTATCAGAAATCAGGTTGTCGGTTGCAGATTTTAAGGTCATGGCTAATGCTAAGAGGAAATTTATGTCCTTGCTGTCAGAATGTTGTATGTAAAGCAGTATTACTGCATTTCCATATCTCTTCAAGAAAGCGAATGTTTCACTTTTGCTGTGGGGAATAGGAGCAAACCCTTTAACTCTTAATGTTGTTTGCAACTTCTCAAAACAGGAAACTTTCAAACCTTCTCGCAAAGCTTTGCAAAGTCTTATTGCTTTTTCTTCATTAGCCAGAAAAGCATTGTCGTTTTCATGCTTCATAATCCTAATGAGTCCTGTGATGAATTGCTCTGAAGACAACAGTAACTGTAACCTTCCCTGCAAAGAACATAACGCTCCAAACTGACAAATTTTGGGAGACTCCTCATCCAACTGTTCTTCAAGAATACTGCTAAGTAAGCGAGGCCTCAGTTTCTGAGGGAATAACATTATCAATTTAGTGTGAAAGCCATGGTCTTTGCCTAAGTAGCACTGGCTAAGATCAACAAGCATCTGCACACCAATGTTACCTTGGATTCTGCTTTTGTAGTGGGGTGCATCGTCAAAAACTAAGATACTAGACTTCACCAACCTACCATCTTGACTGGGAAGGTAAAGGGCAAAATCTCTCATATTCTCCAGGTCATTCCTAACCTTTACAGAATCATTCTGAAGACTTTTGAACAGGCCTGAAACTACTCTTTTAACTGTGCGCATTTCATTAGGATCCAGCTGCTTTCCTTCCGAGCTCTTATATATGCGACCTAGAACTTCAACATACTGCTTTGTTGAAATAATGTCTTCAGTACCCAAATGTTTAAATAACTGATGGAAAGTACCAAGTTCTAAAGGAAGTTTGTAAAGATAAGGTTTAAAATCAGATTCATACTCAAGGTTTATTACCACTTCTTCAGGCTTTAGGAGCTTCCAACCTTCTTCCACCATTACAAAAGAAACTCCTCGAAGCTGAAAGCGGAATTCCCTCTTCTCTGTACTGAGAAACTCATAAATGCTTCTTAGGACCTTGGCCCTAGTTTTCACCATGTCCTCATCCAAAGTTGTTATATTGCATATGTTCCTGCAGTTATTGATAACTTTGTCCAGAGGAGGGTCCAAATTAACATTCAGCATGGTTAAAACTTGCTCAAGCTGTTCTTGCGCACCAAGACTACTCCCCTCTTGCTCTTTGATGCTTAAAGGTGTTGCTTTCTCAGGAAGAATGGGACATGATGTCCAAAGCAACTGCAACACATCGGTCTGCTTGAATTTAGGATTCACCTGTGCCCCATTGAATCGTATAAGAGGAAGTGTCCCATTAACTTCTTGATACTGAGGATGAAATCTCACAAATTCTGCTGGAGCTCGTTCAGGGCACAGAAAAGGAATTAAAGACAATTCTTTCAGAAAATTTCCTGAAAAAAGGTCAGTTCTTTCTTGAAATATATGATGGAGGAGAACATCCACAGTATTCTGCAGTGTTTCTTTAGACCAGTTTTCTGTATTTGCTCGCATGCTGATTTCCTTAGCAAACTGCAGTAACTGCTGCTGTGAAATGATGAATTTCAATCCGATATGTCGTAGAAAAGTTACCCATGATGGAAGGAACGCAGCTTGATTTTTTGGTTTTGTAAGTTGCTCTAGCTTCTTAAAAAAATCTTGAGGTATAAAGAATTTTTCAGGAAGCATAACTTCAAAGACTTTTACAGTCCTGTCATAAAAGTACTTTGCAGGTTTTAACCTATTGCTTGCATCATGAATGATCAAAATGCTTTCAAGCTTTTCAAACAGCTGTTCTTTCATTTCTGAAGTTTCTTCAATGCTAGTTAGCCTATTCTTTAAGTAGATCAAATGTTCTAATTTTGCATCATAAGACAGACTTTCAATTTTTGGCAAAAGATGTTTCAAGTACACTTCAAGATCATCTACAGAGACACAGCCAAGCATAGTATACAAATCTTTCAAATGAACCTTCTCCTCAAGAAAAGCCGATGAAGTCGACTGTGTCCATCTGTCTACTTCTACTGATGGGATGCTTTTTGTGAGGACGTAACATGTCCCATATTTTGCAATGCTGATGTATCGGCCACTGATTGATTTGTAACATGGAAGAGACTTTAAAATTTTAATGTCATCCTGAGATGTCAAATGACATAAGTTGCAATTGAAGTACATTAGGAGAGCCTCAAAGTCACTTTCTGCCAACTTTTCAGTCTTAAAAGTTGATGTCTGTACCATATATTGTATGGCTTTCAGAATGCTTGAGGGATTGTCTATGTTTGCTGTACGTCCTGACAACAAAGGCACTAAAGCACTGTCTTTGGAGCAGATTTTGTTCAATGCCAGCTGAATACAGCCTGTTTTCATTAAAGCATGGAAGACTTTATCACTCTGAGCATTTGGAAAGACAGCTATATGCATAATGCTGAGTGGCAGCAAAACATCACACTCTGGCACAACAAGATGATTGGCTGAGACAGTAAACTTTACACCTGGGAGCAAAGTCCAGTCCTTTAAAGTTTCAATAACACCATCGAATTTTGCTTGCGTATCTTCTTGCTCTTCCTTAATATTTAGAGACTCACTGATAAAATGCCAAGCACTTTTAAGCCAAGATTCACTTGCAAAGTTTTCCTTCCATTTCATACAATTTCTAGTTTTATATTCTCTAGGCAGCACAGATGATAACAATTCAGCAAAACTTCTGATATCAAAGACTTTTGCTACTTCACTGCTGAGCAGAATATTGTTGTATCTCAAATACAATGTGTTCATAAAGAGATCCTTGCGAGACGGAATCAGTTCATGGTATGTTGTCAAGAACTTCGGTCGCTTTGAATCAAAAACTTGCAAAACGTTGTCAAGAGTAATAAGGAGTGGCAAACCCTCAATTTGGATTTCATTTTCTTCTGCATCTTTGAAACAGTAGTCAACCAGGAGTTTGAGGCTATGGAAGAGTTTCAAATTTGTCTGCTGAAGACGACAGGGTAACTTTCCAATGTGGCAATTAGAGTCTGGAAAAGAAAATGTCATCAAAAACAATCGGACATCAGCAGGTGTCACATAGGTGACAGGAATATCTGCATCTACCAAACAGTGGTAGAGATTTGCAGTCTCATCACAGTTATATACCAAATTAAATCCAATTTCTAAGAGTAAATGCTTTAGTCTGTAAACATTTTCGGCCACTGTCTTCCGTGTTGTGATGTTGTATTCTGTATTTTTGAGGTGCTGCAATTCATCTTGTAGCAAATTGTCAAAGAATGGTCTGCCCTTGTTCGCAGTAGACATGTTAACCCATGTGATGATAACAGCAGAATGCAAATCAGAACCATCAACATTTGGAGCTCTCATAACAGGTAAAAGACGCTTCAAATCTTCATAAATGCAACTGTAAACTGCTTTCACTAAGCAATACCAATCTGGCTGAATATCAAGTCTATTAACTGGAAAAAAAGATAAGAACTTTTTTAAAGTGTCTTTCACAGCATGAATAGGTGTGTTTTGCAGCACGGATACCGCAGGGTCAGTGCCTGGAAAATACCTCTTCTTCAGCTGAATCAGCAGTTCAACATAGGCCGGTGCTATCAGCGCTGTCATTAGACTACTATTCCAGTCACTTCTCACTCCAACACCATTGTCATCACGCCACAGATTTCTTCTTGCAGAATCCAGAGCAAAGTGTCCATTCACGTGGAAAGGCAATCCAGTTTCTAATGATAAGGGTAAAAAACAGAATGCTCTGTGGGGTTTTTTGTAATTATGAGTAATGCAAGCTGCTACTCCACCACGAGGAAAAAGAGTTATGTCCTCATTCTTGTGGGCTGAAACCACACTTTTGGATACTTTTTCCATGGCAGAAAAGCCTGACCTGTTACAAATTAACCAAGTTGTGAGATTGCCTTCAGAGTCTTCAGTATCCATTGTGTAAGTAATCTGCTGCACAGGTATTTCACTTAGCTGCTTCTTTTTAGTTACGCTGTCAATAACAGATGCATGGAATTGCTTTCGTTTCAGTCTGTCTCCATCAGTGATTTTGCCTTGTACGGAATACAGGACATTCAGTGCTCCTGTTGTTTTTTCTATCTCACAAATAGAAATTTTTTCCATATGGTTCAAAAACATTAGGAGTTCTGCTCCATCTGTACGCAGCTTATCCAAAAGATTTTGGACCATTCTGTCTGAGCACGGAACTGACGAAATTTCTGATACTTTTGCCATTTCTCCATTTCGAAGAGGAAACCTAAACATAGTACAATTGTCCAGTTTAAAGTGATCTCCTAAGTAGAGGTCCAGCACATCTGAGAACTGTGTTCTGAAATCTGCATCTAAATCTCTAAACATGCGGCCAGGACTTGTTGATGTTGAACCTGGTGCGTACCTTGCATGAGGATCAAAAATGCAAAGTATATCATTGCCAGACAGGAAAGAAGGGCAATCAGTAATGTGATAAACAGAATTGAAACCTATACCATATTGTCCAGTTTTACAGGGATTTCCTACTTTTGTACCTTTTCCGAGGTTCTGGATTCCCCGAATATCATCTTCTGTAAAAGGCTGATTGTTGTAAACACACAGTGCTGGTCCTTGAAGTGGTGCCCATTTCTCATCAAATATTCTATCGGCTGGATGCTGTCTAGGATCAAACACAAAACAGATCTCCGTAGCTTTTGCATCATCTGCATTCTGAAGGAGCTCTTTCAGCATTTCTTTTTCTGAAGGGTAAGCATTCAGAATGCTTTTAATTCTACTAGTCAATTTTTCTTTCTGGCCAAATTCTGTTCCAAGCGTAGTAAAACAGATATTAGATGCGTATCTTTCTAAAGCTTTATGGCGTTTTGGTATTGCTCCAAGCTTCACTGCAACTTCTCTTGGAATATCGCCATGACAGTATTTAACAGTTGTGTCTTTAACTTTAATCCATGGACAGTCATTGTAACACAAAGATTTTGCAGGCAGAAGTGCAAGACGAGTATCTGGCAATAAAATCTCACCATACTTTTTCTCACAAAATTCCTGCTTCTTCTCTCTAATGAGGCCCCATATTCCTTCACTAATTATTCTCCTGCAGAGCTGAAAGTTGTCTTCTGTTAGTTGTTTGGTCCCTCTTTCCTGATTTATTAATTCCAGAACTACAGCAAAGTCTTCAACTGTGAAAGCCTGTCTTACACCCACACTTTCAAACAGCTCACGGAAACTATTTTTGTATTTGTTAGGCAACTGATAGAGATAGGGTGCTGCTTCAAAATTCAAGTGAAAAGACACTTTTGATGGATCAGCGTACACATTCTCAACCAAAATAAAACTACAGTTTGTTAGCTCTTCAATTATAATGGCTTTTGTTGATTCACTCTCTAACATTGCTTCATGCAAGTATTTGTAACAAGCATTAGTGATATTTTCTTGATACAATGTGATTCCATCAAACGACTTTGCAACTTCTTCTAACTGATTTATGACTAAATTAACAGCTGGTTTCTTCAGTAAACCCAAAAATTCTTTGACAGCTAATGACAAAGTACCACAACCTTTAAAAGAGTGGGAATTTTCATTAAGAATTGGTTGTGTCAGGCAAACTGTATCTTGATGATCAGCAGTGTAAAGATCATTTGCTGAAAACATCGCTTCAGGCTGAAAATCACTGCCTTTCCAGTGCAGTGAGAAGCCTGCTGGTTTGCTAAGAAAGGGAAGGAAAGGAATGTTTTGACATTTTGCAGCAAATTCTTTAGCTCTAGGATCTCTAGATTTTAGTTTTTCATCAATAAGACTCAATATAATACTGCTCCTGAGACAAGCTGCAGCATGATCAGTCTTGTTAATTTCGGCTACTGACTCTGCACGTTCTATCAGATCTTCCCATAAAATATCATCTTTAGCCATTCCCAACTGAACAAGTTTAACCAAAATAACAGGGTTAAGATAATCCTGAGTGGTACCATAAGGAAATCTCCCGTCCTCAGCATCATACAACTTTGCAACTCTTCCTTCAGGATGGATCAGTCTTGATGGTGTAACTAATGAATGTCCATCCAATGAACAGGGAATACATGGAGTAGCACGAAGAATTCCAGAGAACTCCTCAACTTTTTCATTGAGAACATAACGCATCAAAGGATCACGCAGCTCTGCATCAATCTCCTGGACATTAGGGAAAAATACGTCAGAAAAGAACTGTTTCTCAGAGAATGTGTTCTCCAATAATATGTATTTGCATCCCGCTTCTTCAAATCCTGTCTTTACCCAGGATGGGAGATCTACAGCACACAGATTTTTGGAACCAGTTTTTTTAAGGTACTTCAGAAAGATCTTGAAGGCTGATGGCCCAACATCTGGCCGTTTCAGTATGGAGTCATCTAAAAACCTTACATTCTTCATAGAAACCCAGGACGAGCCATCAGAAAACACTTTGATCCCTTCTTTGCTTTTCATATGAGCTATGTCCTCATAAAACCCTTGACAAATAACAGAAAAATCGTCGTGAACTGAATCAGGATCTGGCCACACTGCAGAGTAACTGTAGTCAACTAGCTCACCATTGATTGCCATGTCACGTAAAACACAAAGGGCTTCTATGTAGGCTTTCACAATAACATGCCTCATGAATACTGTATTCCATCTTCCTTTCGTGTCTGTTTTCCAGATCTCTTTCCGATTTGAAGTAACTGCAAAGCAGCCATTTATGTGAAGAGGTAAGCCTGTTTTTATTCGCAGAGGTAAATAGCAGAATACTTCGCCTATGTTGTTGCAATTCGGTTTCACAATCCATTTTTGATCCTGGGTTTCAGACAGCAACACTCCTACACCACCACAGGGAACTAGGCCTAGTCTTCGTCCACTTTCATGCAAAGAAAATTTCAAAGCATCTCCAACGTCCATGCAAGAACATATAAGCCACGTTGTTGAATCTACTGTTTTCTGTGGCAATTCATCACCTGATCTTTTCATCTGTCCTGATTTAGCCATTTCAAAGAAAGCAGCTGGATCATCTTCAGTGCCTCTGAAAAGTGGAGACTGTAAATCAGCAATCCGCCTAAACACATGGTGAAATTCTTCTACTACTATCTGTAGGATGCACGAGGACTTTGGTGTTTCAGTGGGAAGCTTTTTAGTACTGCTGCTGCAGACCTTCATGAGTTTAGCTGCTTCCTTTAAAACACTTATATTTGGTGCAGTCAAAGCTTTGGAAGAACACAGATTTTTTCTGATAGTGACAACATCTTGTGCCACGCCAGGATCATCTGCTTCAATTTTCAAGTATTTCAAAACCATTGAATTTACACTCTGAGAAAATATTATCAGTCTGTGACCGCAAATGCTGAATTCATCCACAAGAGAGTAAATGTCCGCTGTATTGTAAGATGCACTGCTGACTTCACTTACTTTAGCTTCCTGCTGAGTCCTGAAAGACAGCCTGAAAAGTGTTCCTTTGTAGCTGTAGGGAGATTCTACTGTCAGTGGTAGCTGGCAACCAAAAACTCCTATAAATGGCTTAAACTGATTTGGAAATTTTCGCAGTCTCTTCTGTTGTTTACTCCAGTTGATTTTGATGCCAGGGTTAGATTTATCTCTGATATGCTTACTTATATGGTTGACATTTGGATCAAACATAATCATGAACTCCCGGCTCAAAATAATAGGAACATCAGTGATATGATAAACAGAATTGAATCCCAGTCCAAATTTTCCTACTTTGTCAACTTCACTCCTTTTTAGAGACTCTCCTAATCGAGTTATGTTTAGGAAATCAGAGTCAGAAAACTCAGAATTATTGAATGACCACAAAGCCGGACCATGACATGCTGCCATTCCTGGATCCAGAAGGTTCTCTCTTATATCCATATTTCTTCTCATGTCAATCAGGAAATTACATTCCGTTGCATTAGCATCATCAGCATTTTGAAGAAGCTCCTTAAAGATATCTGAAATTGAAGGGTATTCTTCCAATATGTTTTTAATTCTCACAGTCAGAGGCTCTCTTTGCCCAGATTGCTCAAATCCCATATTTTCTGGATTAATCAGTCTGGTGCTAAGGCATGGGACATTTAACCACTCAGCAGTTTTCATTGGTATGTCTTCGTGCACCAAAATTATGGGTTCAACAGAATCCTCAAGCAAATCATTTAAATCGTCAACTTTGATGTCACAGTAACAGCACTCATGAATTGGCTTCATGGCAAGTTTATAAGGAAGTTTTCCACTGTACAGTGGCATGGGTGTATGCAGACTCGCAGGGATCTGATTGCTGTACAGCCATCTTATGATGCTCAACATAATGTGAAGGCTTTGCTTACTCTCTTGCTCCGAGAGAGGCTGCTCACTCTTCAGATATATTTTCTGAATGACCATAGAAACGTGGTCTGGTGTTAACTCCTCAATTGAACCACAACATTTAAATAACTGGTGAAACTTTGCCATAGTTTTTGGCACATAATGTAGGTAAGGTTGGAGATCAAGATCAGGAACTGACTTTATTACTGCTTGTGTGAGGGAACAAAATGTTTTACCTGTCCAAACCCAGGGAAATTTCAGGGCTTTAAAAGCTTCTTTGCCTTCCTCTAGATGATCATGCATAAATCCATAAATCTCAAGTAAGATATGCTGAAATTGATAATAGTCCTCATCACTGAATGTTTTAGAACTATGCCAATCAACTACCACCTTGAAATGTTTCAAGACTGCTTTTATGCTGGGCTTGGTGGGGATGCCAAGTGCTTTTTCGATATCCAACAGTACATTTTCCACAAGAGGAACTGAGGAACCAACTAAAATTGCATGTGATATATCACACATTTCTGGTGGTGAACACAGATTACAATGATCTCCTTTCCAAACTAAGGACCCTGGATAATTTGGAGGCCTTTCCTTACTTGCAGGAATCCATTTTATCTTTTTCATCGCAGCTTTTGTTTCAGATGAGTGAAGCAGCATATGGTTTTTGTTCAAAATCGTCAAGAGAGTTCTAGCTTTTCTTAAGAGCAAATCATGATTGGTGTTAGAGTCAGCATGCAAACTTTCAATTTTTTTTGCCACTCTCAAGATATCATTTTCCTCAAGATTAGCTTCATTTTTTAAGCCTATTTGTCTCAGTGAATGAAGAATATCTGAGGATGTAAAAATAACAGGGGGGAAGCAAGTTTCCTCCTCAGCATAAAACAAATGTTGCAAAAGTTCTACCTCAGGATCAAAGAGTTCGTTTGCTGACATTATCTTTTCCGGCGAAATCTTAATAAACTTTAGTGGTGTCAGCCAATCTATCACATCTGTATTCTCATTTTTCAGAAAAGTCAGATTTTCAAGAACCCATTGCATTATCTGTGCTGTTTCATCATATGAATAAAAATCACTTCTTATGTCTTCTATAACAAACTTCAAGCAGTCTGTGCTCTTCAGCTGTTCTATTTTCAGCAGATTAGCTAAGCGAATAGTTGCTTCATCACTGCTGTCAATTATTGGAACAGAAAATCTTAGACCAGGAGGAATTTTGGCAGTATGGTGTAATACCTTACTACCTTTTAGCCCAGTAAAAACTGGGACACTTTCATCAGATGATTTTTCAATTTTTTTAAATATTAGCAATTCCTGAATAATTCTCTTCTCTTTTTCATTTGCATCTGTTAAACTCGCCAAGAATGCCCTAAGAGCATCTTTATGTGTCGATGGGAATGATGCAACCTGATTGCATAGTTTCTGTAAGGACATTTTTTCCATTATTTGTAAAACAGCACTTGGCAATGGTGGATGAACATATTTTTTTATAAGTGGATGTTGGATAGAAATATCCAGTTTCTTAAGTACAACTCCACCGATTTTCTGAATAATATCAGCTAAATACTCTGGGAGCTGAGTCTCAGATTCATCTTCCAGAATGATAGGTGATGGATTCCTAAATCTAACCAGTTCCACTGATGTTTCATTTTCCTCCAGCAGCATCTTGGGGATAAGCGGCATTTCATCAAACACACTCAAGTCATCAGAAAAATGTATATATAGATTTTTCCAGACCATCTTCAGCCAGGAAACTGACGGGTGCTTTTTTTCTTCCAAGCCTGGATACCACTGTACAACCACGTCTCTCCCAGGCCACACGCTGTTCATAACCTCTTTAATGAGCCGGGCAAACCTTTCTGGGTTCAGGAGCTGCAGCTGGGTGCATGGCCTCCCTGAAATTACAGCAAAAGGGAAAAGCTGTGAAAATCACAGAGCAGAGTTGCTTAGCAAATGGCTTCAGGGGGCAAAGAAAAAGTAAAACAAGAAAAAAAGTCTAATTTGTGACCTGTCTTTTTGTGGGGAAAAAAAAAATGTTTGTTAAACAGGACTGCAGATACCAGCTTCCTTTGCTTTCAGGAGTTAATTAAAAGAAAATGCATTCCATATTAGTACAGAAATAGAAACAAATTGAAAATTATCAGTATGTTATTATATTTGTTAGTTTAACACAAAAGTTCTCAGGCATACATAGCAACTGGAGATTTAGAATTGAACTACCAACATATTTTTTGTTTAGTTGATTCTTTACCGTACTTATTTGCCTAGTGGTAAGTAAAAATCTAATCCATTATTTGTCTATAATTGCAAGTGTTCAAATAGGTTTGAAAGATTATTAAATATAGCAAAGTGGCTCAGGTGCAGCTGATTTCACAACTAAAACTGACAAGAAATTAGACTCAGTTGTGCAGGAAGTGCTGAAATTAAGTCTATATGCTTTTATTCTTATTATCAAAATTCTCACTAAAAGACATACGTCTTTACACTCATGTCTTAATTATCATTAGGACAGTATATACTTAAAAACTACAGAACTTCCGGGGGTAAAATATCATGGAATATAATAATATCCCAATACATCAAAACCAATGACAGAAGTGGAAGCAAGACATCCATTTGAATTTCAGATCTTTCATAGTGCATCTAGATAACATTGCCATTTTCTTGAAGGCAACAGTCCAAATAAAGATTAAGAGCACTTATAGACATCCTTCAGAAAAAATCTTTTTTCTTTCACTTCATGCCTACAGCGCTATGGATTGTGTAAATTCTATTGAACAGAAAACAGGTAAACACATCAGCTTTGTGAAAGGGAGGAAAACTTGCAGAAGGGTACCAGGAAAATAAGAATCTACTTAAAATCTAATCTTAAATTCCTTTTTTTTAATTTGAGAACAGAAGTTTAGAATATTGTTTTTAAAACTATACATGTGATCTTAAAATACTGGAAATCTTCCTGCATCTAAAATTATTAAAAATATAGAAATAAACCAATGAAAATATTGATAATTTCTATGTAACGTTATTACAATGTTTTCTTCATCAATATGCACTTTCCCCTCAGCTGTATTTAGAAATCTTTTCATCATTATCTTAGGTTGCTATATCTTGGCGGCTCTATTTGGCAAGGTTTTTTTACAAGAAAGCTGGGGTAATGAGAATAGCTAATGACCAAATTCACACAAATATCAAACTTCAATCCAAACCAGTACATCTTCAATTAATAACCATACCTGAAAATCCCCAGAGAAGCTGTTGGGCTAGAATATAATCAAATCCATTTTTAGAAAACATCCTGTGAGCTACACATTAATACACTCACTATAGAAACAGTTACTAACTAGACAAATACAGTTCTTAGTTTAGGAGATTAAAAGTAAGATGTTTGTCTTTAAAAAAAATAATACAAGAAAATTTCTATTTCTGCAACTGTATCAGAAATCTCTCTGATGTAATTTCTACTGCTATAGAAATAAAATTCTTGACAGATTAAGATTTCTAAACTTGTCAAAACCCCCTCTGATACTTATTATTTATAGCAACATACAACTTTTATGGTAGTGCAGTTGTACTTTACAATTACACAGAATCATGGAATGAAGAATAATTTAGCAGCAACTAGAATGAAGAGACAGTAGTAGGATACTTGAATCTTGTAAAGGACTGTCTAATAGTATTTAAGAATTTCTAGAACATTTAGAAGAATACTTGTCATATTTATTTACAAAAATATGTTCTTCTAATGAATGAGAGGCACACTACCAAGAATAAGTCCCTAGAAAAATATCATCCAAAGAATCTGCCAGAAGAAAAGAGAGACAAAAGCAAGACCTTAAATGTGACCTAAAATCTTCCCAGTAACTAATAAGTCTAGAAAGACTTCATTGCAGCTCTAAGACCAAGCCTGGAGGGGAAGGAATGTCCTAGAACTCAGCAAGGGACTCGTTTAATAACATAGAGGGGGGTTTTTTGTTGTTTCTGTCACCGCTGCTTTTTTAGGATGTATTCAAGGATATACCGTATGTTGTTTTGGTTGTTTTGCTCTGCTTTTTAATTTAAGCCTGCTTTTAGATTGCTTTGTGACATTCACTTGGAGGAAATTGTCTAGGAAAGTACACCTCAAAAGTCAATTCAAGGTTTCATCACACAGAACAGGCATTTTTCAGTACTAACATTGCTATCTTACCTAAAATCTTCATCCATCTAATCTCACTGTGGTTGTCTTGATACCTATATATTTCCGTTCTTTAAAAGTTACTATTAAACAGTAGCTCCTTATGGTTCTATCCTAGATCACGAATATTCCCTGTTTGGATACACAATTTGACGTAATCATTACTTTCAACACTTTATATTCTGTTTAAAAACAGTACTGAGGGAAATTAGCAGCAGGGGAAAAAAAATTAAACCAAGCATATTCTACTGCATTAATGGACACAACATCCATCATCTAATATGCTGATAGGACTTTGAAAGTTCTGCTTTTTAAAATAAAGGTTTGCTTTATAATAATTTCAAACTTGATGTCTTTCATAATCAGTTGAAGTCCCAGATTTCATATTTTCTATACATTTTTACATTGGTTTTAATATTTACATGTTTTACTCTATGCAAAAACTCACTCAATTCTTCTAATTTTTTCACAGGTGCTTTGCCATACTTCAAAAATCTATCATCTTGCCTCAGAATTACCTTATTTTTCTACTGGTTTTGATAATGAAGGAATGATCAAAACATGGACAAAGGACGGGCTTTAGAACTCAACAAAAAGAGTAATAAAGAGAACACTTAAAGGATTGAAGGGGGAAAAAAGGTCAGAACACAGAAGAAATAGAAACTGAATGACTGAAGATCATGATAAAGAATATAAAGAAAAACAAATCAAGACTGAGTTACAGTATTCTACATTCAGTTCTCATTTCTTCAGTCTAAAAAAGAACTTTGATTAATCAAGTCATTAAAAAAAAAAAAGAAACAAGAATGTTTTCCTGAAAAGTATGTTTTCTAGACATTGAAGAACAGCTTTATTTTAAATAGTATTACTATATGGTGAGCTAACAAGTGAATTGGTTTGTGAATTTTGTTTACGTGAAGATACTTCTGACATTCAGGCTTCAAATTTACCAATCAAATGGTAAACACAAGGGTGGAAATGTAAGTGCAAACAAACACTGAGAAGAATAAATGCCAAAAAAAAATTAATTGTGAACACAGTTAAACACAGAGGCATCTTATCTGTAGATACAACAAACTCCTTCAGTAAGTCTTTTGATCGTGGTTGGGAGTATTTCAGTAGGTCCACATTGACACAACCATAGACTATGAATTAAGACTCAGGATGAGGAAATTACATGATCTACAGTATGCTTGAGGCTAGACACTTAAACTCATTTAATCTGGTCTAAAACAAATGTACTGATGTGATCACTTGCAATTGTGAGATAAGAGATGATCCACAATACCAAAACCATGACACAGCTATTGCATATGCAAATCCTACAAATACAAAACAGAATTAAGACTGTCTTAAGTGGAAGAATACTATTTGAATAAAATTCTTCATCCTTGAATACCTTGGACTAAATGAGTATCTATTATTTTATCACAAATTTTCATTCTTCTTCCTTTGCCTTTTTGTTCATTTATAATTTTCATTTGTGTCATTTCCAATTCAAACAGCAAGTCTATCATATCTTAATGGATTTTTAGAGGAGCGTCTTATTTATGGGAATGCAACTTCAAGAGGCATTACTTTAAACCTGGGCTTAGAGCTAGTCTGTTTGAACCATTAGAAGTTGGTTTCGCTATAAGAGAATACAAAAGACACATTACCTCGGCTTTTGGCGGCTTCTTTCAAAGCAGCAAGAACCTCAGGCTTCAGGTCATCAGAGAGTAACTTTCCTTCCAGGCCAGGAAAGAGTGATCTAGCACACCATGAAAAGAAAAAGAAAAAAAAAAAAAGGCCCCTACACTTTAGCATTTTAGCAAAGCATCATTTATTTATGTTACTGCACAGACATTACCAGCTTGGCAATCATCATGGTAGAACAGTAGCATGCAAAGCAGAGTAGGGCTTTCAGTGGGCATTTTCTGACAAATGAAAAAATCGTACATTTAGAAGCAGAGAGTAGTAAGAAAGTAATTTTTCCAACTGGTCTTCTTTTCAAAGCAGGTCTAAGCAAGTATTCTTTTGATAGAAAAACTGGGATTAAAAAGCTATTTCCACCTCTTTGTACTGTAACAAAAAAAAGTTAAAATAGCACCTACCATTCTATGTCTCTTAGAATTCTGTTTGAAAAGTGTACAAAAAATACAACACATAATTCTGGAATGTCACACAGATCTGTGGATTTGAAAAGATTTGCAGATTTCAGAAGATCTGCGGTCAATAGTTAAAATTATTGTGCAAAGAGTAAGTCTCATCCTGCCCTTCTCTTGCTTTAGCTCTTAAAACTAGATCGGTTTTCAGGGCTTTGGTCTTTGTGAAATCAAAAATAAAATATCCAGTTTAATTCTGATCACAGGTATGTTCATTAGACAAACTAACACAGAATCTTGTTCTTCCACAGAGTTAGCAGAAAGAAAATTCCTAAGAGCTTATTTTAACTTCTTAGCAGGCTCCAAATTTGAATAAGGAAAGAGCCAGTCTCCTAAATTGAAAGGGTTTTGAAATATCTAACATCATAATTTATCATACTTAAAACATTAGAATTAAAGATACTTGATGTAGGCAAGAATAGAGGCAAAGAAAGCATTATTATTTCTGTTTTAGCACAGCTAGCAAGGAGATTTATGCCTGTTATCATATGCTTTTGAATCAGTTTTACAAGGCCTATCAAACCAAGTCCACTACCAATGGAACATGAACTGGATAGGAAAAACTGGTATCCTTAAGTTTCAAAAAAAGTATCTTATGACTAGTCTGAAGCAGGGGTCTAATTTGTTAGTCTCATCATGGGAGTGTTTTCTGTTTTAGTATACTGGCTTAACTTCTGGAAGGAGTAAAAGAACAAAAAAAGATAAATCGTCTCACAACTGATGCTAAAGAACATTTTTTTTATAAAAAGACACTAGAATTACAGGCTCTGAGTAGTTTTAATCCCCTGATAAATAACCTGAATTGTTCAGAGCAAGAAAGATTATGGGTTTATGATTATGGATTTAAATTTACGGAGCTCCTGGAGCGGGTCCGGCAGAGGGCTATGAAGATAATTAAGGGACTGGAGCATCTCTCCCATGAGGAAAGGCTGAGGGAGCTGGGCCTGATCAGCCTCGAGAGGAGATGACTGAGAGGGGACCTCATCCATGTCTATATGTATCTGAAGGGAGGGTGTCAAGAGGGTGGAGCCAGGCACTTTTTTGTGGTGCCAAGGATACAGACAATAGGACAGAGAGGCAACGGGCAGAAACCGATGCACAGGAAGTTCCAGGTGAACATGAGGAAGAACTTCTTTACTGTGCAGTGACCACACACTGAACAGGCTGTCCAGAGAGGTTGTGGAGTTCTCCCTCACTGGAGATACTCAAGAACCATCGGGACACAACCCTGTGCCATGTGCTCCAGGATGGCCCTGCTTGAGCAGGGAGGTTGGAAGGGACCACAGGGGGTCATCTGACCCATTCTGTAATTCTGATTAGAATATAGCAGAAAAAAAACCAGCACCAGACTTGAAGACATGCAGATTGTTTTCAAGAAGCACGGGAAGACAAGTTACCTGCATCCAGCTGTTTTTCTTGAAGATTGGCTGTCTATATGTATATTCAAAACACAGTTTACGTAAGGACCTCACTTGAAGCACTTTTTACCTTAATAATATCTCTATGGGCACACTCCAACCCACTTCTGCTTCCCTCATAAACAGTCCACAGAGCAGTAAAAGCAACAAAAACAGGCCAAGTGTCACGTTCTCTCAAGTTGAGTGTCTGGAAATTAGTGGAACTCCAATGCAAAGGAGAAGGTGGGGTCATTGTAGACACACATGCAGGTAGCACATTGTAAGGGGAAACAGTAAGACATCTGGTGTGTCTGAGTGACTTCAAGCCGTACAATCTTTAGAGATTATGTGGAGAATGGTCCAGATTGAACAACTATTTAATACATGCATAATCCAGCACAGACATAAAAAGCAGTAGTCATGCTTTCTCCCCAGTGACCCCATGCTCATTTATTCCAGCTAGCCTGCTCTTTGCTATCCCCTCCCCAGTGTCAGTGCAAGCTCTTTTGGCTGATGAAATGAGAAACAAATTGGAGCACTAGTGCAGCTGAGAAATAAGCAAGGAAAAAAACTAATTGGAGAGGGACTGGAAAGAACTAAAGGAGAGCAGATGTAAAAGTACTACCTCACTGAAAGTAAGTGTTGTGATTAAAAAAAACCAAAAAACAGATGTAATCTCAAGCCTTAAGTTTAATAAAAGCTCTTATCATTACCTAATTTAATGAACTTCCTAGTATGCATGTTTCTAATCTCCTCCTATTGGTAATTCCCGGAAGAAAATGGACTTGAAAAGTATCCTGAGGTATTCTCTTAAAGCGTAGATCACACAACTCTTTTATAAAGGGCTAATGGCAAATGGGTGTCAAATTTTTCAAATGCAACATATGCACACAGACATATACATATATACAAAAAATTGAGTTCTATCTATGCATTATTTCATCACAATAGAGGCTGCTGCATACCTTGTTTGTTGACAAGCAAAGAACAGTCTGAAGCTCTGTTTTAACATGTAAATTTAAAAAAAACAGTAACAAAGAAACCCCACAGTATTATAAATATTAAGCATACCTGGGATATTCTTCTGAGGTTATGTAAACTACATCCTGTTCTGACACAGATGAGGAAAAAGGAATAAAATTCCCATTCTGTAAAGGCAAAAGCTCCAATCCAATCAGTTCACTGAAGACTCCATCAGAAAGCACAAATTCTAAAAGATGAAGCTTTTCTTCAGCAGATCCACTGTGTCCAGACTTCCTTAGCACTTGCCGCACTACAGCAGGAGTCACTTTTTTCACAGCTTTAGCAGTAGAAATAGTAAGATGCACTGCACTAGCAATATTTGCTGGTACCTTGGCAATCTGCTTCCCTGAATTCTGGAGGTAGTTGAGAACAGACTGTGTGTACTCCAAACTCTCATCCATTTCAGAAAAGTGCACCTGTTCCACCTTTATCCACTGATTACTCACTGAGTAAATAACTGTATGCTGGAGCAGGTCTTTAAAGAGAGGTACTACAACTGGTTTCCAGGGTACCCTGATTTTGTTCTCATCAGGCCATAACCTATAAATTCTTTCAGCTGACAACGGAAAATCTGAATTCTTCTCAGTCTCCATTCGTTTGATAGCTTCCAAAATAAGGGTGGTGTATGCCTTAGGCACTATATTTACCACAAGAAGATCATTCCACAAAGCTGCTGGATCTCTCCACTGATCCAACTCTCGCCATTTGATACTCCTCCTATTGTCTGTGAGACCAAAGAAACCACTAACATGAACTGGGAGCCCAGTTTTGCTTTCTTCACCCGGAGGCAAAGGCAGAAAACAAAATGCTCTTCCTGAAAAGTCTGCTACAGCTCCATTTTCCTCCTCGTTAGTTGCTAAAGACATGGCTATTCCAATTGTAGGAACAAATTTCAAGTCATCAGCTAAAGAATCCAGCTCTGTACACATTCCTCGACCACCCACACAATTACACACTAACCAAGATGTTTTCTGTGCGTCCTTAACACTCTCATCTTCTACAACTATATTTACATGGTATGTCACACATGTTATGCTATTGCTTGGAACTCCCTTACAATACTGATTTATTGCAGTTCCCAGGATTTTGATAGAATTGGGTCTCTCGTGTTTCAAGGCCTTGTTCTCACTGGCGGTTACTCTAAAAACCAGCCTCTCCGTTCCATCAGCTTCCCGAACATGCAATGAAACATCCTGAACACTCTTCAGGAAAAGCAATACTGTGTCCGCATCTGCTCTGAAGGATTCAAACAGCTCCAAAACCTTCTGTTTGTCATAAACATTGCTGCTCAGTTGGGAAGGCTGCAGGCGAAGTGGGAAACGAAAAAAGGTACCAGGGAAGTTTCCATTCTTAAAGGTTTCCTTAGTGCTGCCAAATACACCAATGAAAGGTGCAAATTGGTCCGTAAGTTCATTTATTTCCTTGCTATCTTCTTTTAGATTCCAACACTGGCCTGACTCATGAGGTCCAAAAAGGGTTTGATGGGGATCAAGCATTCCAATCTGGTCACCACTGAAGATGCTAGGGACATCTGTATACATAAAAACGAACAATTATTAATATTCTAAAACAACATACTTTAAAAATACAGTGTTAAGTAACAAACTCTAAAAAGGCAAGAAACAAAAAATTCTAAAACTGTGATGAACAAAAATGCCCAGGGAAACGGCAGAGTGACCATCCCTGAAGGTATTTAAATGACACACACACATGACCCTTGGGGACATGGCTTAGTAGCGGGCTTGGTACCATTAGGCTTACAGTTGGACCCAATGTTCTTAGAGGTCTCTTGCAACCTACATGATTCTGTGAGTCTGATAACATAACTCAGTGCTTACTGACAGGGAAGAAACAAGCACACACCTATTCTGCAATTGAATATATAATTACTCATCCAACTATTTGAATTGTAGCAGACAGCGAGCAACAGGAAATACAATTTCTTTCAACTGTATACTTTTATGTTTCCAGTATTTTCAAGAAAAAAACCAACTAATTTATTACATGTGTGTTCTACTAGATTCATACTTTGCAGATCTTGAAGGCTGGCAAACAGTAATCCCGTACATTTAAAAGCACAAATTCCCAGAATTATCAAACCACTGAATGTATTAATTTTATTCATGCTGAGCTAGGCAAAATATTGCTAAAAAAATATCATGTGTAAAAATTTTTGTATCAGCAAAAATTTGCCTCTTATTCTGTACTATTATAACTGTGGAGACTGTAAACATTATTTATGTTTCTTCTGTACCACAATAAAACATTCTGGGAGAATAATATGTTTCAAGACTGAATATTACCTGCTTGTGAAACAGTATGTACTATCTCTTTCAAGTGTAAATGGGCATATACCTCTATTACATAATATCTTTTCTAGCAGTAAATAAAAATCACTACTTATTATACAAAGAACCTGCAAAAGAGTTTCAGTCTAGTGAGTAGAACTTTCACATTTCTACTTGGATATCTACCATACATTATGAGCCTCTATAAAATGAGCAGCAGTGTACAATTGAAATACCAGTGTAAAGGAATGTTCATTTCAATATAAGGGACGAAGTACATAATGATGCTAATAGAACAATCTTCTTCAAAAACATTCAAAATCAAATAGATACCTTATAGGATTGCAGAAAAATAGGAATGCTTCATAAGAAAATCTAGCCATGTACTAATTTTAAAATGCATTATAGAGAAAATATTAAATGTTTGTGAATATCTAAAGTAATTTAACTATTTAAAACTTCTACGTTTTCTTTTTAAAATAACTACTAAGAGTACCTGTTATATGATAAACTGAATTAAAGCCAATTCCAAATCTTCCAACTTTCAGGGGATCATCTTTCTTCCTGCTTCTTGCTATTTCCTGTATACCATGCCAGTCTTCAGGGGTGAAAATGGCATCATTGTACGCATAAAATGCTGGCCCTATAATAAACAGGAAAGAGTTAAGAAGATGTCAGAAGAAAACTATTTAATGTTTAAAATTTCTAGGAAATGAAGTCACAGATCTGATAAATCATTTCTTTGAGGTATGCATGTGCAAATCGAATGGGGAAGCTATGACTTAAGCTGACATCAAATTATGACTAGTAATGAAAAAAGCAAAATGCAAAAGCAAAAGCAAGGAGATGAATTTACCTCTGTACATGGTAGTTAGATTTATATTCTGATGTGGTATTTAATTCTCTCATCCACATTTTAAAAGAATGATTCTGAAAAACTGAACAAAAAGCAGAAAACAACGAAACTTCTGAAAAAAGTGCCATGTGGCACAAGACTTAAACTCAATCTGTTCAGTCTATCAAAAAGATGTCTGAAAAATGTACTAGTCACAGTCTAAAGATACCTCCACTGGAAGGGAATATAAGGCAAGATATAACAATAGCCTGTGTCTAGAAGGTAAGACAGACAAATTCACATTAGAAGACATAATAAGGCTGATTAATGACTGAAAGAAGCCAGAAGAAAGAAGTAGTGGATCATCCATCATTGAAATCTTCAAATCACAACTGAATGCCTTTCAGGATGACTATGCAAACTAATTTTCTTGTTAAATACATAACTGACCTTTATCTCACAAAGCCATAGTAAATGATGTAAAATGATGTTAAAGTTTCAAGAAGCTGTATTTGCAGTATGCAGGCAACATGGAGCAAAGCTGGGCGTAAGGGCAAGAGAAAAAGGACAGGGAAGAAAACTGAACTGCCTGGACAATTCTGAAATGTAAAGAGCTATGGTCATCTTTACCTCAAGAACTGGTGTGCTGGCTTGGGCTTCATGGTAGCTGGGGGCTGTATTTTGGATTTGTGCTGGAAACAGTGATGCTAACACAGGGGTGTTTTAGTTATCATTGAGCAGGGCTTACACAGAGCCAAGGCCTTTTCTGCTTCTCATGTGGCCCAAACAGCAAGTGGGCTAGGGGTGCATAAGGAGCTGAAAGGGGACACAGCCAGGACAGCTAACCCCAAACAACATGCATATTGAAGAACAATGGCCACATTTAACAAAAATTACATTTACCCTGATATTGTGCCATGTCCTTTGACCATAACGTTTCTGTTCCATACTGAGTTTCATCATATAGAAACCTAACCTCTGTGGCACCAGCATCTTCTGCATTCTGTATCAGCTCCTGAGGCAGAAAAAAAAAAACCCAAAACAAAGTATAATGCGTATTCTAGCAATGGCTTTTGAACTTCAAGAATAGAAAATAATAAGCAATTGTCTCAAGTTCAATTGTTTTCATACTTTTCAACCAAAATGGTTTTATCCAGTTTACCTGCATGAGAATAGGTATCCTTATAAAACAAATATCAGACAAATACTATAAATGTCATTTGAATTTGGAGCTCAAATACCACGCAAAAGCAGTCACAAAGTTGAGAAATAAGCTATTAAACTGTTACTACTATATTACCCTGAATCAGAGCTGTAGAAGTCTAAAAACAACGCAAATGTGAGAAGGAAAAAAAAGAATTTTCATACTTATCAAAGTGTATTGTTAAGCCTTTACAAACAGTTGTACAACAACAGTGAGGCAACCATCCACAAAAGGGTAATACACAGCACTCTTCTTTACGTCAACTGAATTAGGTTCAGGTTAACATTTCACAGCATGAACCAACCATTCAAGGGCCACGATGCTCACACTTCTAAACCCCTTTGACAAAGGGCTGCAGAACAGTTCTGACCAGTAGCTCCCTAAGCCATGAACCAACAGAGCAGTGCCCCTGTTGATTTAAACCCACAGACTGGAAAGAGGCTTTTATTAAGATTGAGTATTTGTTAAATAGTACTAGTAGTGGTGAGAGCTATGGAAAACTAAAACGTCAGTAAACTAGTTCTGTAAACACAACCATTAATAAAATATGCCTATTCAGTCCCGTTCTCATCAACAGCAGACACGTAAGCGTGATTATAAATACCTATGGGATTACAGCCTCACACAATGCTCTGTTTACACTGAATCATCCCCGTGTGTCAGGGCTCCAGACACATAAACACGTGTGTATGTTTATGTGGGTGTGTGCAAGCTTGGCATAAGCAAGTATTTCAGCTGAATTGAAAAGCAACAGAGATACATCACATGCAATGTATTCTTAGACATAATTTCATTCAGTTATGCATAAAAGACTTGATAGCAAGGTGAACTTGTCCTTAAAAAATGCATCAACTAGCAGCAAGTATTTCAGATTAGGTTGCATTCAAATATACTGTTGAGACTAAAATAACCTCACTGTTATCTAATATCTGGTTCCAAAATTATAACTCTTTGATTTTGCAGTTTGTGACAGTATGTTCAGTCTGTAACGCATATTATATTGTCACTTCTACATAATTTTAAAGTATTATGAGATATATCTAAAGTTAAGCATAAATAGCAAATGTTTAAAGAATCTTTACAAGATATTTATACGCAGTTCTTCTTCTAAAAGAATAATCATGACAGTCCTTCATGAAGACACAGAAAGATAGCCCAAAGTCTCCAGAAATACTAAATATTAAGTATGGAAATCACCATGTAGTCAGACTTGCATTCATGCTGTGGCACATAGGGTAACTGCTACACTCAGCTGTAACAGCATTGTATCTGAAGAATCAAAACACTGAAATAAATTTTAAGGTATCAGAAAAATTCCTGGTAGTAATCTCTCCCTAACAATCTGTTAACCCTAAATTGTAAACTATGAAAATAGCATCATTTCTACTTTTAGATTTACCTATCTGATTTCTAAGGACATTACCTTATTTCTTCATGTTGGAATGAAAGTTTGGGTTTCAAATGTTGAGGAGGTCTGAACCCTTCTTAATTCAAATGCATTTTACAGATGCAACTAGTACTGAGAAATAATAAAAATGTAAGCACCCCTCCCATCTACAGACACTGCTCAGAACACATCCAGGAAGCAGTTTGCCAAAACAGTTGAAGATAAGCTTATCTTGGGCATTCCCACTAAGCATAATCAGCTTCTAGTTCCATGGCTGCAAACAAGACAACAGACATCAGGAACTGTCATCAACTGTCAACATTTGTATTTTGTGTTTTGTATATATGTATGTATAGATAGATAACACATATCTGTACCAAAATCCATTAGTTAGAACCTAGTATTCCCATACACTAAGAAAACTAAGTTCCTACCACCCATGTGATGAAGCATGCTGGATGAGAAGTTTAACATCCAACTAATCACCCCAGATGCTCTTAAAGAAAAAAAATCAAACTACCATTTTCAGATATTAGCATAGGAAGCTATGATATATCACACAAATCATCTTCTACTGAGCAAACTCAGAAATGGTTAAAGAAAAAAAAACAAACAAAAACCACACAAAAACACACAACTCGATTTGCCTTGTCCACATAAATGGAAACGTGTATCTCCTGTACTACAGTGAATATAAGATAAAACAACCATAAGATTTGCTGGAAAGTGTTAAACTTTGGTATTCTGTCATGCATATTAAATAACTGTTAAAAATGCTATTTATTGTCTACCTTAAGAATCTGTCCTCCCTCTGGGTATCTTCTTAATATATCCTTAAGAAAATCAACAAGTGGTGGAGTTGTTTGTCCAAAACGACCTAAAACCAAAAATATAATTTTTTTAAAAACCTGTGCATTATGCTACTATGCACCTAATTTCAGATTAAAAAAAAAAAAACCACTAAACAATTACTGCGAACTTAAATAATTTCTTTACTCTAACTTAAGGCCTAATTGTAACTTACTGTAAAATCTTGTCCTTCCAAAATCAACTGTGAGAATACTATATAAATCTTATAAATTATAAATCTTTTAATTAAAAAAAGCAAAACAGCAGTTTTGATGTTAAAGTCAATGAGCTGTTTCATATCTAGATGAAATACATTTGGGGGCTAAGTCTTTGCAACAGTTATACCACAATTCCAACTATTTGATGTTCAAAAGTAGGAATTTCTAAAGGACTACTATTTTTTAAGTAGCAGAACAGTGTTCCAGGGCAGCAGTGGCTCTAAACTCTTTTACAGCCAGTGATGATCCCTACTGACAGCTACACACAGGCACAGAAGTGTAGCTTCTAGTGTACACTTCCTGTTCTGACATACTCTGGGCATGGACCTGGTGCCAGTTTTGGTGTTCCCAGAGCCTAACCCTGGAGGGAAAAGAGTCCAAGCATTATGAACATCTGCTCCAAGAGAAAAAGTCTATCACAAAACGAAAGGTTCAGTACTCTTCAATTCAAACTCCAGTTTGAGGCTAAAGGGCAGCTCCCTAAACCAAACTCTAAAACATGTGCTTCAAACAAAATAGCAATGATGCAATCCTCACAAGGAAAACAGACCCTAACGATGCCCCATTTAAAGCTTCATTTTAAAACTATTAACAAGTAATGATTCTCTCCCTCTCTTCTGCATATACGTGTGTTTATGAAGCACGCAGATTCAAACACACATATTATGTATATTCTGGAATAAAACACATGGGAAAAAAGCAAAGTAGAAAAAAGAGGACAAATAGGAGTCCTATCTGCTGAGAAAGCATCAAGTAAAAATATGAAATATTTTGTCTTTAAAATTTTCTTGTGTCACTTTATTTAAAGTAACTTAACGGCATCAATGGAAAAATAAGCAAGAAATTGCAACTGACAGCTGAATCAGCATGAAATATTTTATAACTTTTGTTAATTTTACAGTATACAGAAGTATATGAAAGTCAATATGCAATATGCATACTTCCAAAATAAGGTGAACTGATAAACAGAAACTATCTAAAATCAAGAAACTAATCTTCTCTAAGTTGGGCAGGCAGGTGGAAGTGTTTAAACAACACATTTCATTCACCATGGGAACCACAAAACCAGACAAATAACTTTTAAGTGATAGGAATGAAGATAGCCTTTGTTCTCTTTCAGTCTAAGAGCAGAGCTGCTCTATGTATGTCACAACAATTACTCTGGCTATAGATCATTATTTACTGCATCTTATCAAAGGCTGAACTGATTTTTCTTGAGTATTAAAGCTGGTCATATTTAACACAAAACTGGTACCACAAAGTTCAAGGACAAACTTGTTCTGCCATAAGGGCAGACAAGCACTTAGGAGCCCAGAGAGCCTGTGCAGTCTCCATCCTCTGAGGCTTTGCAAGCTCAACCAGATCAACCCTCAAGCAACCTGGTCTGACCTCAGAGCTGGCCACACTTTGAGCAGCAGGCTGGAGTAAAAACCTCCTGATGTCCCTTCCAACATGAATTATTCTGTGATCATATGAAAGACACCAGCAATGAATGAACACAAAGGGGACGTGGATGATATTCAAAGTACTTGAGCAACCCATGTGCTTGGTCCTACGGACCATGCACTTCCAAGTTAGAAATTCAGGGCATTTCTTGATTCATCTGCTGTAAGGAAAAATCTCTGAACTGAAAGACTCCAGAATGAACACAAAAGGCTGATACTAAAACCTTCAGATGTTTTAGATTGACTTACGTTGGAACTGTGGGCCAGGAAAAATTAAGCACTTTATCTAGACATAGACTGCTTACAGTGAAATCTCTAAGAAAATCTCCATTTCTAGGCACAAAAATACGGTGACAGTTTTTCTTTCCCATGAAAGATTTCTTAGGGCCACTACACTTTATATACTCACATGGTGGAAAAGTAAAATTCTTTTTATTTAGTCTACCATAGCCTACACACAGCAAAACATCAGAGCAAGCAGTCAAGAATGACAGAAAGAAAAGTGATATCATAGATTTTGAATTTGATATCATAGAACCGTTAAGTCCATTTTTATAGGTGATTTCTAATCACTTCAGGTTCTAGAGAATGTGAACATGAACTTCTGGCTAATATACAAACTTCCCTCTGTCACCAAAAATCCATAATCCAGTATATTCATGGCTTGAACAGGCTAAGAAATATAGTATTTTGTGATACCAAATAAAATATCTGCATGAAAAGAACAGTTTCCTTCTTCATCCTACCATCCCATTAGCATTTATTTCATTGCCTTACAATAAAGTTATTGTGAGAAGAATATTAATGCTAGCAGCCAAATGAAATAATTATGACAGATTTTAATTAGAGCATTTCTGAAGATATTCAGTTATCAAGACACCATATGAAAAGATACGCCTTCAGTTTTCTTTAATAAAAATGTAAATAACAGACAGAATCAAAAGAAAACCAAACTATCAAAGAAAAACCCCTAAAAACAACAGAAGAAATCCAGAGATTTTTACCAGTGTTATATTTTTTTACATGGTGGTTACTGAAAAGATATCCTTTCAGTATCTGAATTGTTTTCAAGTATTCAGCTTATTTTATATAAGACAAGGCAGCTACAACACTACTGAAAGGCAAGTCTTATTGATTCCAAAGGCCAGCAATAATCTAACTTCTACACATTATATTACAAAGAAAAAAACCACCAAAGCACTTAAAAAGAGAAGCCTAATTTTTCTAAAGCGGAATGAAAAGAACAAGAGACAAACCTAGGACTTACATGAAAAATAATTGCTTCACATTTAAAGAAGATAAAAATTTCAATTAACTCCATGTTGCATCAGAAAATGCTTTGAGCTTCCAGTTTATAAACAGAGACAAGTATTTTCCATACCTCCTCCTTTCAACCCTTTCGACTGAAGCTTCAGAAAAACTTGATTTTGAGACTTCTGAAGATCCACAATCTTGATACCATCAGACAACTGAAGGAAAAAATAAGACAGATCTTGGTCAGA
The DNA here is from genome assembly GCA_013398055.1 of Ifrita kowaldi. NCBI lineage: Eukaryota > Metazoa > Chordata > Aves > Passeriformes > Cinclosomatidae > Ifrita > Ifrita kowaldi. The sequence continues at coordinate 283,772 of VZRS01004393.1, read as the reverse complement.
AGTTTCAGTTTGTTAGTAACAGGACCAAAACAAATCAGGTGGAAAAAATGCCTATAGAAGCATACTAAGAGCAAGCCATGGCCTCTTGTTTGTACATTTGAAAAAGTTTAGAATGCAGGGAAGTTCTGGAAGCATAAAACTAAAGCATTATTGTTCTAAGGTGAATGCCCATAAAAAAAAATTAACATATACAGGAAGTACATAGTCTGTACTCCACAAGTACATCTGGGTATGCAATTTCATAGGGGGCTTAAACTAAGCAATATCAGCTCAAAGCAGCTAGCAAGACACAATGTGTAGAGACAAAAGTACGTCAGAGAAACACCCCTGAAGAACCTGACAGCCTCATCCCCCATTACCTCTACACGTAGATCTATCACAGCATGATCAAGGCTGAAGGAACCACTGAAAGTCACCTAATCCAACCTCCAGTGGACTCACCAGGAACATCACCGAGAAACTGAGGCAAACTAAGCAACACATTCCTTAGCAGCCATTGGGAAAACTATTCAGTAATCACAGCACATAATGGTTTTGCTGCAATTCTTATTTCATATGATGTGTGTCTCATTCATATACTAAGTGTTGCTACAAAACTCATATGTTATCCTGCGTGCAACAACAACAAATGCAGAATTAGAAGGCCACTGTACTAATTAGAATCTCTATTAAAATGTTATTATGTCAAACTATATGATTATATTAGTCTCAGTTTACAGCAAATTTTGGGACTACTTCCTCACTTTGATGGGTAAAAACAAATCACTAGGAAGCAGTTGGTGTTTACACAGACATAGATGCTCACAATCTAACTACATTTAATAAGCAAAAGACAGCCCTAGTCCAGAGTATGTAATCATTATTTAATAACATCAGTAAGAAAAAAACCTTACATACTTTTTTACTTATACCAATTTTAAATAGTGATTAAAACAACAGTGGGTTTATCAAAAAACTGCAGAAATATTGTACTTGAGTTGAACTTTCTCAAGACATAAAATTGGGTATAGCTACTCTGAAATCACTAAAATGAAAAACAATCCACGGAATGCTGTAAACTATCACCAAGCATCAAAGGGATAGAGTAACCGAATATTCTAAGTTACAATTATTGTACCAAAACACCACTAGAAACTAGGACATTGAATAGATCCAGATCAATAATTTAACACTGTAAAGAACTATGAGAGAAAGAGGTACTGGATTTTACTTAACATCTATAAATTGCACATAACAGTTCTAATGGGAAAAAAAAAAGATTTACGGATTAATATTCTACTAGTCAGACAACTAAAAAAGAATTTGATCCCAATAAACAGGAGTTCAAAAGTTTATAAAGGATTTTCAAATTTGCTACAGTACAGAATAAATATTCCCATATAAATTCTAGTTTATTATAAAAAATAACCCAAACAAACAGAAGAGCAATTACAGTCTGCTTACTGACTGTTCCCTGCAAAAGATAAGTTTTCTGTGCTAGTCAGATCTTTGCTTCCAGGCAAATTTTAGAAAGTGATACAGAGTTTGCCCTCCAAAACAGGAAGGCCTGGCGAAAACAAAACCAAGGACACACAAAATCAGACAAGAAAACAAAAGATAAACTACACAGGAAGTTTGCTTCAAACCTGAGCCCTCAAAGACTACTTCTTTTCCCCAGGTTCTTAAAAGCTACCTAAGAAATAGAACCAACACCTATATGTTTCCTTGTATCATAGAATGACTTGGGTTGGAATGGGACATTTGAAGATCATGTAGTCCAACTCCCCCCTCCCACCATGGCCATGAACAGGAATTAGATCAGGTCTCTCAAAGCTTCATCCAGCCTGATCATCAGCATTTCCAGTCATGGGGTACCCACAACTTCTCTGGGAAACTTTCAGTGTCTTATCACCCTAATCCTAAAAAATTTCTTCATGCCCAACCTAAACTTACCCTCTTTCAGTTTAAAACCATTGCCCCTTGTCCTATCACTTCAGGCCTTGGTAGAAACTTTCTTTCCGTCTTTCTTGTAAGGCCCCATTATATCTGGAAAGGCCACAATAAGGTTTCCCTAGAGCCCTCTCTTCTCTATGCATTTGCAAGTCCCGTTGCCCTATTTAACACTAATTTCCAACCTCCTCTCTCTCCCCTTCTTGCCTGTACTCATCCCATCCCACCAGGTCTCCAGGTTCCCATTTCCCAAGAGCGCAGCCGGATGCACACCAAGCAGTATTGAAAGACTGACACCAGGTTGATGCCTTCAACAGAACAAGGTCATTCATTCATTCATCCGACTGTCTCCCGTGCCCAGACCTCAGTTTTTAACTTGTCACTTTCATCTCACTGTGATGTCAGCTCTGGTCTTGAAACTGACCAGCGTGGCAGTAGGGCAGAACAAGCACATCAGCACTCTCAGGTGAATTTCTGCTCCCCCCAACAACTCCCCAAAGAAATTAGGATAAAACACACGGAGAACATCAGGGAAAGGAAAAAAAAGAAGAAAAAAAAGACACAAAAACGCAGGTAATAAAAGCTGGCACCATCAAGAGCGGTATGAGGGCCGTCCAAACGACCTCCGTGCTTCCCACGAGAGGAACACCCACGGACACGCGCACACCGCGCTGCCCACGCGTGACACGAGAGCAGCCGGGCGGGGACTTCCCGCAGCCCGGCGCTGCGAGAGGCCCCCGCACGCCCCTCACCTCTCTGCCGCGGTGCCACAGCCGCTGCTCGGCGGCGGGCAGCCCGGCCTCCGCGTCGATCCGCCTCTTCACGTCCCGCACGGCCGCGGACGGCGGCAGCTCGAAGGTCCTGCAGCCCAGGCAGTCATGGAGGACGGTCACCCGGGCCAGCCTGCGGCAACACGACAGACACCAGATGAGAAAAGGCTCGCAGCGCCGCCGCCCGCTCGCTTCCCCCTCGGGCACCACGGAGGCCCGAGACGGGCGCCGGAGCCCGCGGGGGTGCAGGGAGGGGCGGGCGGGCGCCTGTCCCGCTCTCCGAGGGGAAGCGGCGGAGCCGATCCCGCAGCCTCCCCACCCGGCCCGGCCCGCACTCACATGCCGCCGCCGCCGCCGCACACAAAGGACCGCTACTCGCCCCGCCGCCGGCGCTCCCCGCACGGGGAAGGGGTGGGGCTGCGCCGCCCGGAGATCCGCGCCGCGGAGGAGGCGGGAGGAGGAGGCGGGGGCGGTGGAAGTGCCGCCCTTAGAGCGGCGGCCGTGGCTGCGGGGCTGCGGCGGAGCCCCCCGGGCGGCTCCTCAGCCTCGGCGCACGGAGGAGTCTCCCGGCTCCCCGCGGCCCGGTGCCCCCAGGGCCTTCGGGCGAGAGAGCCCGGTGGCCTGGGGCGAGGGAGAGGCTGCAGCTTCGCGTGTACGGCGTGAGCCGTGACTGAGGGTGAGATCCAGAGCTGGTACCGCAGGTACATCCCTCCTTCAGCGGGGGAGCATGCTGGTGTTTCTCGTAATTCACAGCATTCAGGCACCACCTTATGGATCACACTGAGTTACAGCTGATAAACTTCATTGTTTGTCAAGGATGCAAAACGCAGAAGGAAACATACTTTTCCTGTTCTCTGTCGGAGAGCCTGTGATAGGTCTTACATCCTGCCCTTCCTCACAAGGGTGTACGTTAAGTCCTCCCACCATTCAAGACTTAAGGAAAATGCTCTCGCTCCTGAAAACTGAGCCTTTGCCTGTAATCCCAATAAATTGAGAGGGCAGTTTGACAACTTTATAGAAAGGGCCAGCAGAAGAGCTGCTGTTCATCAAAGTTCTGCACCCGGGGCCATGGGCTGTACATCAGTGACGGGCTGAACAGCAGCCCTGCTCCAAAGGAGCTGGGGGATACCAGGCTTTCCAGATCAAGGAAAGTGAGTGTCTGCTCAGTGCTGTTGAGGCTGGATCTAGGATACTGTGACCAGAACATAGTGGTGTTTTGGGCTTCCTTCGTTCCCAGGCAGAGGATTTCTGACACGGCCAGGGGCCCAAAGCACGTGACCTACAAGGAGCATATGAGGAGAATTGGGCTGTTTAGTCTGTTGATGAGGAGACCATAGGCTGCAGTATGGTAACATCCTGCAGGTACCTGAAGGGCAGTTTCAAAAGCCGTGGACCTGAGCTCTTCTTAGTAGTGCAAGACTAACAAGGGGCAATGGCAACAAACTGCAGCTTGGGAGGTTCACTTGAGACAGCAGGAAAAATCCTGTCACTAGGAGAGGAGTTGTCTAGAAATACTCTTCATCGGGATGTTTCAAGGCTTAGCCATGACTGACCTGGACCAATACTGATCCTCCTGCTTTGAGCAAAAGTACGGACTACAGACCTCCAGCCAACAGTTCCACTTCATTCCAGTAGGTCCTCAATTCCGGTCCCTGACTAAACTGAAAACATTTATGACTTTACTCGGTGACAGGGAGCTAAAACTGATGCTTGGCAGCCAAAGGCAACAGAGTTTCTGTGGAAGGGCAAAAAGACACAATGAACCTTTGCAGAAAGTGTATCGAGCAAAGAAAAAAAATAAGCCCACTAAAATTGATACAAGGCTGAAAAAACCGCAAAGATCAGGTGGGTCAGGATCCAACACAGTATCTAAGTAGGTGGAGTTTTGCCAGTGCTACAACAACTGGTTTCATTCATCAGCAATATTGTATATTGAATTCTACAGGATTATAAGAAAATGTTGAAAATACTGTGAGTCTGGTCATGCTTTCACCAGAAATAATACAAAAACTATTTTAACATAAACAAGATGTCTCTCTTTGCTTTTGTTTAGGACTTTGTTCATTTCTCTATCCTTTCATCTTTTTAACTTTCCTTTTTGTTACATCCTCTTCAGAGTTTGTCATCACAGAATTTTTCCTACTATGTCCAAAAGAATGAGAAGGCTGCTTTCTAATCTCTTAATGTTTATCTTTTTATGTCTTAATACCTGCAGAAGGGTATGTCATGAGGGACACAAATGTGGATGACTGGGAAAAATGGAAGGAGTTGAAACCCAAAGCAGTTCCATCCATATTAGCTACTAAAATAGTCTCCAGACCAGTTGTGAACCACCAAGCCACATGGGCAAAATCTAATTCTTCTTCTCTGCCTGGGATCACAGGAGTGATTTAGCATTTTATGAAGCATGCACAATTGTTTGCATGGGACCCTGGGGAGGAGCAAAGCTATCTCAGGTAGCAGCCACCTCTCCATGTGAAATTTTTCAAATGGTGGGACACATTCAGGGCCATGAACTGTCCTGCTGTCTGTGCCAGGCTGAAGTTCCCCAACCTATGCCACATCACATGACAAGACAACACTCGCAAATTTTATCCTGTGATAATTTAACATGGATATTGGGGGAAAAAACTTTGTGTACCACAGATTCTGTCTAGTATGGGACCTCTTTAGTAGAAGGGAAGAATTGGGAAGAACTGGTAATACAGAACTGGAAGCTTTCAAGTTTCTGGACAAAGGAGTTGGACTCTGGAGCTCTTGGAAATTAGCCATGTCTGTTCTCCTCAAAAATCTGATCCCCTTATTTTTTCCTGGTATCTAAATAAAAATATCCTAGAAACTGAGGATACAGAAATTACACTGACTGACTGAAAAAAAAAGATTACATGTTCTAGCTGGCAGATTTTTGCAACAACAACAAAAATAAATTTTAAAATCTTGCTTATCCATTTGAAAACAGAACTTGAAAGCTGGGTAATCGTAGAGAAGTTCAAGGTATAGTGTACAGATTTGCTATGAAAAACTACTGAAAATGATTTTACATCACAATGTTAAAAAAATTTCATTTGACCTTACCAGCTAGGAATTTTTTAACTACCCATGGTGGTTAAAAAAACACCCCAACTTTTATATATAAAAGGGTTGGGTCTGATTTGAAATTTTTTTGATATTATACATAGAATTTCCTGTGCTAACAATTTTATAACCCCTTTTCCATGCAGAACAGCATTTAGATTTAAAAATACATATGGAAAATTCTCCTGTGGCTATAAATAAATTTGGTTCAGAATGAAGTCATATAACCCATATAAAAAGGGACATGCAATAAAAAAAATTTAAAAAATTTTAACAGTCTCTGCAATATTAAATTATTTTTATAAAACAAAATGAAAGCCATTTTCATAGTACCATTTCCATGAAGACAGAAAATTCTGCATTGCAGAATCACCTCATATTTCCAGTTATTTAAAATAAGACTGCAGTAGCAAAAAAAAGATGGATGCAAGTCCCTTCCATCCTGTCAGTGTGATTAGAAAGATGGAATGGAGTCTGCAAAGGGGGTGTATGGTGTGATAAGAAACAGACATGACTAGGTCACTCCTGCCAGAGGAAAACCGCTGCAGTACAGTGGCTTCCAGCGCAGCAAGAAAAGTTCTGCAGTGCTGGCAGGCAAGCAGCAGTGACTCAACAACTTCATCTGGGTTTGAGACATTGCACACCAAACTTAAAGCAAAACCTTCTATGACACAGCAAGCACTTACCTCCGTTCTTAAATCAACTCCTTAACTGTTACCAGCAGATGTTTTAAACATTGCACCGTATGTATTTCGCAGCAGTCAGAGAACACAGATTGCATTGGTCTGTAGTCACTGCCAGGGGCTTGCTTTCCCCCTGCTTACTAATGCCTTTTCAAGAAGTTTGAAAATAAGCCTACCATTTGTTGATGACACATGTGCTAGTCACTGACAAGCCACCCTTTACTGTACAGTTTCTGTTTCATTGAATAGCTCCACTAATGGAAAACATCTAATTTTTTTCTAGCTAGAGTTCCATCTAGTACAAACGGCCAAAAAAACACCAACCACTGGCATGAGAAGTGTTTGATTCAAACAAAATATCTAGGTTTTGCCTCAGATCTATTACACAAATTGGGTGGTTTGATGAAACTATTCTATTTTACATTGGTGCAGTGGTTTTAAATAAATACTACTTTGCACCCTTCATGTGAAACCATTATTAGCAGTTTCTAAGCAAAATACCTGTATGATCATAGCTTAGTCAAACACTGAAGAACTGAAGTATTATCTTATTCCTTTTTCAAGCTGACACGTTTCTAAATGTCAAATATCAACAGAACAGGATACTTTTGAATACTACTGAAAATGAGCAAAACCTACAAGGGCACAGAGACCAGGAATATACATTTGTTTTCATCTAATGATTTTGATCTCTCTGTGATTTGCTTTAGTGTTCAAGTGAGTTCCTTGATGCCACTAAGCAAATTCTAATGGAAAATACTTGAAAGACCTATAAAACTTGTTTCAGTTTATTCTTTGCAAATAAAGAGCAAAGCAAGAAGGCACAAATAAATTATAAGATTTTGAAATCTCACATGCTGAAGTTGAATTTCCTCTTTGATCCACCTTTAAGAAAATACTACTTAGAGCTAAGTCCTTGAAGAGACAACTCAACTATAGCACAGTAACCATCACTCTACAAATTTGAATTGCTAAGAATCATGGAGTTTTTTATTCCAGATGGTACAAATAACAAAATACCAGTACAAAATGTTTGGCATATCAAATTATGCAAAACATTAAACCAGATGATAAAAATAAACTCCTCAATTGCTCTTTAGGGATTGCAATAGGAGGGACTACAGTGTTGCAAGAACTGCTGTTGGCATACATTTTTTAATAAGCAATATGTTAAATTACTGGTGGTATTTTGTTTTGGCCTTTGGTGCCAATAAAAGGGCCAGATTTAGAACATCCACTTTAACCTTGAAACATCAAAAGAGTGGAGCCTAAATTTGCAAATTAATTTCAGGGCCTAATGTAGGCTCCTAAACACCTTCATGAAGCCACGCCTAGGTTTTTTGCCTCCATTTAGGACACAGAGTCATCAGGTTATCGAAGAAAGGCTTTTTCCATACTACCTTAAGACATTTTTCTTATTTTAATTTCAGAGCTAATGAAGCTACTATCGTTCCACTGAGGAAAATCAACTCAATAACTAAAAGGGCCCAGATTATACATGCATTAAACATTTTAAGAAGTATTTACCGATCCCTGTTTTTTCTGAATATGGCATCTAATCATGCTCTAAAATTTCATAACATTTTCTAGACATCACTGAACAGAGTCATTTGTATATAGAGAAAATTAGGATATAAAATAGAAGGAAACTGCTACAAGACAAGTAGTTTTCCTAAATTGTGAAAAGACACAGCTTCAAGCACTTCTGCAGGTGTCTCTTCATCAGATAGTAGATGATATCCAGCAATATCCTTCCAGATAATCCTAGCTCTTTTCCACCTCTGTATCAGTTCTGTCTCACGCATAACACAGTTCCATACCGAAATACAATCTACAATTTATCCTTCAGAAAACAGAAGGACAGCCGGCACAGAAAAAGAAACATGAGTCACATGTAAGACCTACTGAGAGGAAGGTTGGAAAAGGGGAAGAAAGCATGCAGGTCATCCTCTTCTGGGTAAACACAGAGAAGTGAAAAAAACCTCAGAGATGCCCAGATGTATAAGATTTGCATTAGAAGGGCCTAGTTAACTAACCAACAAGAGAGATTCAAACCCCCACATTTTCTATCCCACAGTGACCTGGCAAAGGAAGTATATAACTTCCATGAATTTTCACCAAATTCCCCAGGGAGCCAATGGAGCAGACCCTGAAAGAGAAATCAGCTGTTGCTAACAACAACTGTCTAACACAATACAAAGCCCACCTTCTTAACACACAGGAAAAAGCAGAGGCTTTACATTAAAGAACTGCACATCAAGGGGGCTTCTGCAGATTGCAGGGCTGAGGGTGGAAGCTGTCCTCTTCCTGCAGGCCCATTGACAGCAAATATGAACACTTCTAATTACAACTTAATGTTTTGCAACTTACAATAAATAAAATATTTATCTCATAAAATTTGTTTGGACACTGTTCACACAACTTGCTTTGCATTTTAGCTGTTGGCAGGATTATACATTCATCTCAGTAAAACACTATGTTGAGTTCAGAGTTAGGCAAGCACAGGAAGGAAACTTTCACTTGTTTTCAAAAAATGCTATAGTGCATGGAGACTGTAAACTGAAAGTTGGACTATGAACCCATTAATCACAGGAGTTTTTTCAAGCAGCTCTCATTAATTTCATGGAGACAATTTGTAAGTAAATGCAGCAGAACCGGGCACCTAAGTATTATTTTGTAACTTAGGAAATTAATTTCACCTTTAAAAATAACAATTTTGTACAAACAGTAGGCAAGTTTCCGACTGCTTTAAATTACTGACCATGGATGTTTGAGCAAGAACATGCCAGCCTAACAGTAAATTCTTTCAGGAGGTTTTTTTTTGCTTTTTTTTTACCTGTTCTTATCCTCGATCTCCATTGTCTCTTTTTCTTTGATATCTTCTTGATAGAAACATGAAGCAGATATTTGATTTATAAATTAGAAAGTTATTTTTTAATCATTTTTGCTTATCATCTCTTCAGTGGACACCAGAAATCTCAAAGTCAACTCAGTATTCACTCCATCCCTTATCTCCCCAAGATGTCTGTTATCTCCCCAAGATGTCTCTGTGCCTCACCAACTGCTACTTCTCCACTTTTCCTTTAAATCCACTTGCTTAACTGTTCACAGAAGTTCATTCTCTTGCAATCAAGAACAGACGTAACAGGACAGTTTTCAGAAAGCAAGGAGGTCTTCTTCAGTTTCTTTAACTGAATTCAGGCTGTATTCTTGTGCTCTTGATTCATATTTATCTTCTAGAAAAGGAGTGGAATTCTGGAAGCTGCTGTTTCTGCTTTGTCTTCCTTTTTTTTCTGGAAGCAGGCACAGTTGGAAGAGTATTAGAGAGGCCCAAAATCTAACATGTGTTCTCCATCACACCTGCTAGAAGATACTTCTTAACATCAGCTCAGGAATTCTGGAAGAAGAGACACGAGGGAAAAGGGGAGGACCATTAACACAGAACAGAGTTGAACTGAAGGGTATGAAAAAGCCATTTCCTTTGAGGGCATAGTTGCAGTTACCAGTATTGAGTGAGTCATGATACTAATTATAACCTGCCTCGTGCGTTACTTGCAGGCACACGGAGGGAGAGCTGACACAGAGCAGGGAGGTTTCCTGCTTCTCCTCCAGTGTAATACCCTATGATCAGTATGGTGACAAGCATGCAGAGCTGTAAGTATGCTGACTGAATGGGTGTCATGGTTTAATGCCAGCTGGCAACTGAGCACCCAGCAGCCGTTCACTCACTCCCTCCCAGTGGGATGGGGAGCAGAACCAGGGAAAAAGGTAAAATCTGGGGGTTGAGATAAGAACATCTTAATAATTGAAATTATTATCGTCATTAATATTAATAAGAATGAAATAATGGAAGTGCAAAGAAATACGACAAAAAAAGAGACAGAAGTAAAACTCAAGAAAGAAAAGTGATGCACAAAACAATTGCTCACCACCCACTGACCAATGCCCAGCCCATCCCTGAGCAGAGATCCATCCCTCATGGCCAATACATCCCAGTTTATGTAGGCAGCCTGACATTCTGTGGTCTGAAGCATCCCTTCACCCACTTAGGCTCAGCTGTCCTGGCTCTGTTCTCTACCAGTTTCTTGTGCACCTCCTTGCTGTCAAAGCACAGAAAACTGAAAAGTCCTTGATTTAGAGTAAGCACTGCTGAGCAGCAGCTACATCAGTGTGTTATCAACATCATTCTTGTCCTAAATTCAAAACCACAGTGCTGTACCATCTACTAGGAACAAAATTAACTCTATCTCAGCCAAAACCAGTACACTTGGCAACTATTCTAGGATTTATATTCCTCTACCCTGTATATTACAGTCTGGATATAAAATTATGCCATCAAGGAAAATAACAGGCTGGGCAGAACATTTGTGGAGAAGGATTTTGCCCTTCCATTCAAATGGCTTGCAGCTAAGGGAAGAGATTAGCTAGCTTGCAATGACTTTCCACTGGGAGGATTCAAACTCTTCCCAGCTTATCCCNTTTTTTTTTACCTGTTCTTATCCTCGATCTCCATTGTCTCTTTTTCTTTGATATCTTCTTGATAGAAACATGAAGCAGATATTTGATTTATAAATTAGAAAGTTATTTTTTAATCATTTTTGCTTATCATCTCTTCAGTGGACACCAGAAATCTCAAAGTCAACTCAGTATTCACTCCATCCCTTATCTCCCCAAGATGTCTGTTATCTCCCCAAGATGTCTCTGTGCCTCACCAACTGCTACTTCTCCACTTTTCCTTTAAATCCACTTGCTTAACTGTTCACAGAAGTTCATTCTCTTGCAATCAAGAACAGACGTAACAGGACAGTTTTCAGAAAGCAAGGAGGTCTTCTTCAGTTTCTTTAACTGAATTCAGGCTGTATTCTTGTGCTCTTGATTCATATTTATCTTCTAGAAAAGGAGTGGAATTCTGGAAGCTGCTGTTTCTGCTTTGTCTTCCTTTTTTTTCTGGAAGCAGGCACAGTTGGAAGAGTATTAGAGAGGCCCAAAATCTAACATGTGTTCTCCATCACACCTGCTAGAAGATACTTCTTAACATCAGCTCAGGAATTCTGGAAGAAGAGACACGAGGGAAAAGGGGAGGACCATTAACACAGAACAGAGTTGAACTGAAGGGTATGAAAAAGCCATTTCCTTTGAGGGCATAGTTGCAGTTACCAGTATTGAGTGAGTCATGATACTAATTATAACCTGCCTCGTGCGTTACTTGCAGGCACACGGAGGGAGAGCTGACACAGAGCAGGGAGGTTTCCTGCTTCTCCTCCAGTGTAATACCCTATGATCAGTATGGTGACAAGCATGCAGAGCTGTAAGTATGCTGACTGAATGGGTGTCATGGTTTAATGCCAGCTGGCAACTGAGCACCCAGCAGCCGTTCACTCACTCCCTCCCAGTGGGATGGGGAGCAGAACCAGGGAAAAAGGTAAAATCTGGGGGTTGAGATAAGAACATCTTAATAATTGAAATTATTATCGTCATTAATATTAATAAGAATGAAATAATGGAAGTGCAAAGAAATACGACAAAAAAAGAGACAGAAGTAAAACTCAAGAAAGAAAAGTGATGCACAAAACAATTGCTCACCACCCACTGACCAATGCCCAGCCCATCCCTGAGCAGAGATCCATCCCTCATGGCCAATACATCCCAGTTTATGTAGGCAGCCTGACATTCTGTGGTCTGAAGCATCCCTTCACCCACTTAGGCTCAGCTGTCCTGGCTCTGTTCTCTACCAGTTTCTTGTGCACCTCCTTGCTGTCAAAGCACAGAAAACTGAAAAGTCCTTGATTTAGAGTAAGCACTGCTGAGCAGCAGCTACATCAGTGTGTTATCAACATCATTCTTGTCCTAAATTCAAAACCACAGTGCTGTACCATCTACTAGGAACAAAATTAACTCTATCTCAGCCAAAACCAGTACACTTGGCAACTATTCTAGGATTTATATTCCTCTACCCTGTATATTACAGTCTGGATATAAAATTATGCCATCAAGGAAAATAACAGGCTGGGCAGAACATTTGTGGAGAAGGATTTTGCCCTTCCATTCAAATGGCTTGCAGCTAAGGGAAGAGATTAGCTAGCTTGCAATGACTTTCCACTGGGAGGATTCAAACTCTTCCCAGCTTATCCCCACTCTCAAGGTATCTAGGTCAACATCTACCCTATGCTACCTTCGGGAACTATTTCCACTGAATTTCTGTAGCACCAGAACAGTGTATAAGTGAGGCAAGGCACGTGCTGTCAATCTGCAGAAAACAATATACTACAATATTAAGTTTTTACCCAAGGAAGATGTGTTTAAGAGAGCTGGGAGTACTGACAGTGGTGTTCCATTATTGTTCTGCATCTGTGCAAATGTAAATCCTGCTCTGAGCCTCTGACAGTGTTGGCAAGTCTTTTCATAATGTGCAGTTGCGTATGTCCCTCTTCAAATAGCAATGCACAGACATTCCTTCCTGACCCAGAAAGGAAAACAACTGTGGCTAAGTTGCAAAAGATGAATTAGATGTAAGCATGATACTGAAATACAAATGGTATGAAAGAAAGGGAAGTAGAATTTGTGGCTTGAATACAGTTTTTTCTAATACTTAAGGATTTTACCTACTCAGTAAATAAAATGTCAAAATGTATGAATTCTGAATGCATGTTTACTGTGACAAGCATCATGAAGAATTTAAGTTGGCATGTGTTATTAAGTGACTTCAATATAAATTTTTCTTTCCATAGATGCTGAGATGTATATCTACTTTATAATCCTAAGAAAACTCCACACTTAAGTCATACTTAAGTAATAAAGACTGAAGCAAAGGGCCTTACAAATCCAGACCCATTTACCCAGATGTGAATGATTTCATAGAGAGCAAAACTATTGCAGCCCTGCTGCATAATAGGTTGCAGTTTGGAGGGGAGCACTAAGGAAAGGCATTTTGGCTGCAGTGGAAATCCAGGCTCAAGAAGTCCAGGCGCTACATGTACACCCATGGTTGGAAGACAAGGGCAGCTTATACCAGTTCCCCTAAAAAGTCATTAGAAAAATCACACATGAGAAGCATTTCAAGTTATTTGAGCAGCTTCAATTGCCTTGAGGAACCATAAATGAAAAATATGTTATAATAGAAAGTAATAGAAAGCTAATTATTACTTTAAGAGACAGCCTCTCCATAATTAGTGAGTGACACACTTTCTCAGACTCCATTCTATTTCTAGGCTTGGTCTCTCAAAGATTGTCCTTTATTGTGTCGCCCCTTGATATGTTACTTTTCTTGGTATTGACACACGCTAGGAAAACAAAAATATCTTCTAGGATTTTTGACAATGACACCTTGTTCAGAAAATTGATAGGTCCAAATCACCTAAAAACAATAAAAAATTATTGATAGAATAAATAGTTTGCTTAGCAGAAAAGCATGTTTTAGCACAGTGCATCATGACATCCCTATACCAGTAAATAATTCCAATAGTCCTCAAAGGTGGTCTTGCCAGCATAGATGTGACCAAAAGGTGTTTTCAGTTTGGTACCAGATCACATTACAATCCTAGAAAGATTTCAACACCATCATGTCTGTGTTGTCTCCCATGGTAAGAAAGAGAGCCAACTTGGCTGTCAGATACCAGATACAGATTTATCCTGGCACACTTAACTTGCTGGCCTTACACTTCCCCAGTGCCTGAGCTGGTCATACAGGTTGCCTTATACTTTTATATGATACTGAGGTGCAGCATCCAAGGACATTCTCTATCTGAATTTATTACTATAGCCAACCATAAATCTCTCCTGGGGGGAAAAAAAACCCAGTTACAACCAATGCCTATGCCAATTTTCTAGTGTGGGATTTGTTACTTTTTAGGAGAAAACACATTTGCTGGAGGATTTTATGTGTCTTCAATTAAATTTTGGTGGAGAAGGTTTGGTGGTGAAAGTGCAAAAACAATCTTCAGCTTTGTGGATGCCTGTGATTAGTTGTAGGTAGGAACCAGAGGTATAGCTACACAAATACCTAATTTTGCCTGCAAACTGGGTAGGTGCATATATATATATCTATATAGATATAGATATATATATACTGCTACAGAAATTTTTGTTTTAAAAACCATTAGTGGCTATCTGATTATCTATCTGTTCACTCCTCATCCTAATTTATATTAGGATCAGTCTAAATGTTATACACAGAGTTCCTTCCTTCAATGATACCACCTAAATCAAAATTGTTAATAGTCCATCCAGCATCTTGAGAAGAATACAAGAACCATCAGGATTACTGAACACAACCCAAAGATTTGAGTAGGAAATCTGTGGACAAAGTACTGCAGTAGCAAATGCTTAATTTATGTTTTACACAGTCTCAAAGCACAAATTGTTCCTGTCAACACACAACTTATACTAGCTGAGTTAAAAATGCGTTTCTATCAAATTAAATTCAAGGCCATCACACAGCTGCAGTACCACACAAATGTAAAGAGTCGCTTCTCAGAGATACCTGTTCTGCAGAAATTTGAGACAGACCTGATACAGTGAAATATAATAATGTGCCAGTGAGCGGGAAATTATGGAAATAAAGTTGATATATCCTTAGAATGTTAATTGTCTAGACAGTTTTGGTGAAGCAAATTCAACTGAAGTGAGTAGTCCACACCATCACCAGATATAAATCAGTGCCATCAGCAAAATATATGGCTCTGCATTTATACTGTTATGCATTACAAGAGCTTTCATGCTTTATCACATAGAATTTTAAGATTTAAAATATACTGAAAGCATTCAAAAATGCCAATACTTTCATAATAATTATACATTGATAATATTAATGCTACAAATTCTATATCATTAATGCTGTCTATATTAAAAGCTATAAAAATGCTGTACTGTTGTTGATTTTAATAAAGAGAAGAGAGTGATTGCAGCTGTACAAAAGTGATTCTTTTTCTAGAATGTGATGATTTTGATGCATTTGCAAAGTAGGCATTGTTGCTTTTTGATGAAACACCACAAATGTTAAGTACAAGGAAAAAAATATTTAACAGATGAAAGTAAGGACAAATGCTGCAGTCAGTTTTTGAAGCAAGTATTGCTTGTGCAATACTTGGACCTTTCCAAGGCCACACCAGCACCAGGAAGAGCAGCAGTTACTCGTTTTAGAATGGACATGAGATGGCAAAGTGCTTTTGCAGCCCAGAAAGCCAAATGTTCCCCAGGCTGCAGCCAAAGCAGCGTGGGCAGCAGGGCTAGGGAGGGGATTCTGCCCCTCTGCTCTGCTCTGCTGAGACCCCACCTGCAGGGCTGCATCCAGCTCTGGGGTCCCAGCACAGGGAGGACATGGAGCTGTTGTAGCAAGTCCAGTGGAGGGCCATCAAGATGATTAGAGGAGTGGTGCACCTCTCCTGCAAGGAAAGTTTGCAAGAACTGGGATTGTTCAGCCTGGAAAAGGGAAGGCTTCATAGTGACCTAATTGTGGCCTTCCAGCACCTGAAGGAAGCCTACAAGAAAGATGGGAGGGACTTTTTACAAGAGCATGTAATGACAGGACAAGAGGGAATGGATCCTAAACTGAAAGAGAGTAGCTTTAGATAAGATGTTCTGAAGAAATTTCTTTACTGTGAGGGTGGTGAGGCCCAGAAACAGGCTACCCAAGGAAGCTGTGGATGCTCCATCTCTGGATGTCTTCAAGGCCGGGTTGGATGGGGCTCTGAGCAACCTGGTCTAGTGGATGTGTCCCTGCCCGTGGCAGGGGATTGGAACTAGATGATCCTTAAGGTCCCTTCCAACCCAAACCATTCTGTGATTCTATGACCTACAGCAAGGTCCTGTGGTTCCCTCAAGCTGAGTGAACACTGTCCTGCTCTTTGCCTCACAGCATGGCAGTCATTTGACAGTCACTGAAATTTATTAATTGTGAAAACTTCTTTATTGTTAAAGGAGAGAAGACGTCCAGCAGCCGTCAGTGAAGGCATAACCATAAGTAGTAGTTCTGGTGTGGATGCATTTGTAGCACATACTGGAAAAGATTTCAGAGTTACCTGAGCAAACAGAACAGCCACTAGCTCCAAAACCAGAAGCAGCCTAGCACTAACAATCCAGCACCACAGCAAACAGAACTGACAGCCCTATTGTTCTCCAGATTAATCCAGTATCTCTTCACAGCTCAATGCTGCAGGGATACATCAGCTGACCATTATCTTAAGCCATAGAGTTGAGGAAATCTGTCTCAGACATAAAAGAATAAGTAAACTGAAGCCAAAAATAGGTCCTGTACCAAACGTATCTGTTTTTTTTCTTAGGGGAACAAAAACAACACGATTCTTAAAAAGTAAATGTGCTTAACACAAGACCTGCCATACTTCACTTATGGAAAAGGTGACTCAAGTGTGATCACATGCAGCAATAGGAAAAGTGTAAAAGTTACTTGCAATAATATGGCTAAGTTTGATTCTATGCTATTCAAATGACCTTACAGTAACCATCTGGGACCGTGTGGCTGAATTACGCATAAAGAATCCTTTCATCAAATTCTGATGAAGTAAACTGAGATACCAAATGACAACGTCTCAAAGCAATTTCTCAACAATGCATAGCAGCTAGAGGAAAAGGCTTTAAAAAAACCCCACAAAATTGAGAGAAAGAGCCGTGTGGTTAAAACCTCACCGCCGTTCTCCAGAAATGTGGAGATTTTAAGACCTTTTCTCTGAAATTAAAAGCAGTGTTTGCCATAAAAAAAGGACAAGCAGAAGGAGAACCATTTGTGCTTAGTGTTGGTTCTGAATCATTTAATGGGCTGTCCAATGAAATGGGAAACTGACACTGTCTATGAACCATAATACAGAAGCCTAAAGAGCACTGCAGTCACAAAGTTATAAACATTGGGCTATTAAGCTGAGGAAAAAATAGCAGGAATGTGAGTTATGGCTTGACTGCACAATATGATACTTTTAGAGATACACAGCTTAATTGATAAGCTCTTCTTGCCCTAAAGCAAAGTACACTAAGTCTGAGCTGAACACTAATTTCTGGTGTCTGAAACAGTCTGGACCATGCACTGTAGCAACACATGGTTCTGTGCAGATTTGCCAATGCAAGAGCTCGTGAATTATCTAACAGCAGGGTGTCAGTCTCACGAATCCCTGATGAGAAACCAGAGGAAGGACAAGATAGGAACTGAGCCCTTATACAGAAAATACTAAAATCTCAGAATAATTACGTAGTTTTTGTTGAATTCAGTCTCTGTAAGTGATACAGGGCTGGAAGGAAAAGTAGTTGGTCAAGTATTCTGAAAATACAATTCCACAGGAAGGAAGGGAACTGAGTACTTTTACAGATTTCCTTCTCTCTCTATTTTTTTTTAATTAGATTTTGTTTGGATTTAGCTACAAAAATATCTCCTTCAAGTCTTTTCTTCAAGAGTAATGTGGAAAACTCACACATCAATTTTTGTTTTGCAACATTACTAGTGGCTGAAATACCAGGAAAACCAAACACCCTTGTTGGTTACATAAGGGCACTGTACTGTGCTGTACACAAAAAACCATTATAACAGATATGTGAAGTCTCAGAGTGCACCTAAAGTACACTTTGCAGATAAGCACTTCAATTGAAACAGTAACTGAACTTACTCCAAAGATGAACTTAGAAAGAATATTTATTTACTGTAAGGTCAATTATGCCCTAAATACTGAATACCTAATCCTGGTATCCAAATTCCTTACGTATTGCCTCCTCCACTGTAAGCTAACAGGCAGTTCAGGCTAAGGTATACTGAACCATACTAAATAAGTATGCTTGATTTACTTGGTTTAGATGTACACAAATAACTCTTTGTTTACATTCAAATGTTTGAAGCAGAAAAAGATACACTGAGGAAATTTTTTTACTTGTTAAGTAAATTAAACTCCAAATAATTCTAATAAGTAATACATATATATAGAAAGTTATCCTTTAACACATTGTATCTAAAATAATTTTTGTTTTTACCTGCAAGTGAAGGGTTTAGCTATGTCCAAATCTTGCTACTGATCTTACTCCAACATTTCAATTAAGAGCAGATGGGCTCAGATCTTTAAAAAAATTATTTCCAGTGAGTAAAATGAGTTGATGTTTGAAATAGGCATTACCAATCCCTGAAGGCTATTAATATGACGAGTGGCCTCACTACTTTCTCTGGCCTGGCGTCTTCCCCTTTGGTCACCTTGCAGCACAGATGGCCAGAAAGGAAGGATGCTAGCCTGATGATAAGAGTAGTTGTGTTCTTGGTTGGACTTTCAGGGTCTAAAAGGACAGTTCAGGGTCTTTTAAAATTGTTGTTGTTGTTGTTGTTGTTGTTATTATTATTGTTATTGTTACCATCATCATCATCATCATCATTATTGCAATGAAGATTGGAAAGAATTGCTTATCATAGTGATTTCAAGTGTGGAAATATTTTTTTTTGCCCTCACTAAATGAGTATCTGTTATCATATGGAGGTTCCCCCTTCTGTTTACAGTCATGTGAATTCAGAAAAGATTGGTAGCCACAAACACTAACTTGTATGAGATGTACATAAATCTGATTGATTGATTATATGGATGTATTTTGCTGTATCTCATTCTTAAAAGTTTGAGTTAGATTGAAATTCTCAGAGTACAACTCAGAAATCTGCATTTGACTGACAAAAGCCTGACGAGAGAATTTCAAGTCTACAGTTACAGAATATTCCCAACACTTCCATGGAGAGGAAGATATTAACAACTCTCAAAGGAGCATTTATGAAGCCAAACCTTCTCTAATACTTATCCTGGCCTCAATTACTCTTGTGAAGGACTTTTCTTCACACTGAGTTACTGGAAAGCTTATGATGAGGTAATCTTGATGACATCATGAGCCTGCCAAGTCGTTCTGTCCTTTGGGAGGTATGAGATATGCAGACAGTCCTAGTCTGAGGGATCTCCAGGTGACACAAATGTGTATTGCTGGCATAAATAGATCTGACAAAACTGAGCTCTGATTCATCTTGTCAGGAACAACAGTTTTGGACTGCAGGCTGTGTGCAGCGCACTTCTTCACCAAACCATGCATCTCATATCCTGCAATAGCTTCCAAGTGATTTCTGGGCACAGTTTGTGATATGGCCTTTTACTTAGAAAGCCTCGTTCACAACCTATTACAGAGCAAGGCAACAAAGGCAAGTAGCATTCCCTTCTATTTTTATCATTCAACATGGGAACCAAGATGATACAACTAGTAGAAAAAAAAGTGCAGAAACTGAAATTCCCTAACTGAAGAAGGAATTAAAGTTAATTCACTCTAACTGGAAGAAATTAGATTATCCCTGAAATCTCAGTTTTTGTAGGAAATATTTTTAGTGAATCAGAGATAAGTACTATATACTGGGAAAAAGTGTTCTGGGCAACTACAGATCCTTTGTGCATCATCAGTAGTGCACTCATGCATCTCAGATTTGCTAAATGTAAGGATATAAACCAAAAATTAATGGATACCTTAAGAAAAAATTGCCTTGGAGTGCTCTACTTAAACAGAAACTCACTGCTGTTCAGTCAGCTGGCAGAGAATTTCAATGTTGATATTGGTGATTTTGTTCTGTGTGCTTGCACCCGAGCATACCACAAGACTGCTCAACTAAAGATAGAAGAGCAAAATGCATCAATTTTGCCTTGCACCCAGACATGCCACAGGACTGTGTGATTTATGCCAGGGAGCAAAATATTTTGTAATAACTGTTTGTTTGATATAGTAGCACTGTAATATCAAATCCAGAATAAAGGAACCCAATCTGCAGCTATTAGAAGGAATCACATAATTTGGAATCTACAGATACATCACAGCCACCTGAACAAATAGACCAGACCTGTGAGGAGAGGAAAGAAGACAAAATATGACTTTGGACCAGGCTGATCCTGACCCATGGAAAAGTGTAGCAATACCCCCTCTTTTGGCCAGCTGGTGATGCTGTTTGATGCACCCTGGGATGGGGTTTGCCCTCCTGCCTGCCAGGGCTCACTGCTGACTCCCACTGAGGTGCTGCCCACCAGCATCCCCAGATCCCTCTCTGCAGGGCTGGTGTCCAGCCACTCCTCTCAGGGTTTGTACTTGTGCCTGGCATGACTTCATCCCGGGTGCAGAAACTGGCATATCAGATACACACCAACTCATCGTGCTGTAGATCAGAACCAGGCTGGATCTGGGCTACTCATCCAGTGGGTAACCCTGCTCCGAGGTCTCTGTCCCCCCTACGGCATCCCAGTGATCTTGAGAAGTTTGTGGGAGCTTTGAAGAAACAAGGTTCATTCTAGGTCAAAAGACCTGAAATAATGATGGTTACATTGTGTAAAAATGGTACTTTTATAGCACGAAGTTGCTGGCACAGACTTAACCCTGAGTGTTGTTAAGGAGAGAGGCAGGTCCATAAGTAAGGAGTGGGGAATATTTTGCAGGCTATCTTCTTTCTCCAGAGCAATTCCACAGGGTAACCAGCCAAATTTCCCTGCAAAGGACAGGGAGCTGTGTCAGAAACAGACACAAGAGTGAGAAGAGCTCTGATGAGTGCTGTTCATATACCTGACAAAGGGTATTCAGACCAACAGATAAATACTTCTGAAGTGTTTGGTGCATGGCTATTTTTTTTTTTCTTCAATTACTGATGTTAATTTAAAAATTCTTTCTCTCTTTATTTCCTCCAATGTTTTTAATAAAAAAATTAGAAAGATATTTTTGTGATCACTACGTACTTGTACAAGTACAGATAGAATTTGACAGACATGACCAGAAGTGATTTTTTCTCTATGTCATTTGTCAGCCAAAAATGATGACGGATGGTATGGCATTTTCTGTCTATGGCTAGTATGCTTTTAAGCAGGGAATCCATCTGTATTAATTTCTACTTCGTAAGCAGGGGGAGCTTGTCTCTAAACTGGGACACATTATGCTGAAAATTTTCGACTAGGAATGCCAAATGTTGCAGAAGCAAGGAGATTAACACAGATCTGGCTTGATGCAGCATACCAAGACAGTGTGGAGGAAATCTTTTAAAAGCTGAGACTACCCAAGTCATTTGCAGATGCTACAACATGTGAAAAGCACTGAAATGTCACCTGTTAATGTAGCAGGTGCCATTCATGACAACTGTTGCTGAAAAATATCCTGAAACTCTGCCAAGATTTGCTGTGCCCATGACTTGACACCTCTTCCTTCTCTTCTACTGCTCCACAACATACCCAATTCTACACAGTACTTTCTAGAAGAACATTTCAATGCCCTTTCCCCCCCCACAATAAAAATGCCAAAAAGCTGGCCTAACACTGAAAAGAAATGACCAAGGGTCTGAACATGGACTTTTCCACACACAAAACAGCCATAACATTACTCACAAAGAGCTGTATTAAGCATCAGGTGCTGCATAAATAAATACAGCTGCAGTCATGAGTGTCTGCAGAGTGTTTTGAACTACTTGATTAAACTGCACCTTATTAGTGAAAATTATGATTAATGAGGAGCTTGTAACAGCAAGCTCTCTCTACAAGCACTACAATAAAAAGAAAGAAATGAGAAGCACACTTTAGATTGCAGTTGCCTCGCTACTAATTAATAAATAAAACCATGTTGAAAGGGTATGTGGAAGATTTTTATATTATATTTATATTATATAATATATATTTTATATATTATATTAAAATATATCATATATAAATATATAATATTCTATAATTTATTATATATATTAAAATATATAACATATTTTAGGTTATATTTATATTATATATAATTATATTATGTAATAATTATTATATTATATTATATTATATTTATATTATAGAGTTTAGGTTATCCAAAAGACCCATGCACTTTGTTCTATTATTTCTTGGGGGTTTTTTAGAAAACTGTAAGACTTCATTGTTACTTGAATTTTACAACATGATGAGAGAGATGCCAAAGATCAAGATAAAGAGTCAAGCAGGAGGCCCTGGGATAAATACACTTAAGGGAGTCTAAGCAATTTTGCTGCTCCATTATGTTCCATAAATTAAGCTGGTGGCTTTTCCATCCAGCTACAACATTAATCCATTAGCTGAAGAGGAGGCAGGGTCCTTCTCGTTTATTATTTATAAGACAGAGCATGCACAACTTGTCTGACATCATCCTTGTCACAGCTAATGAGAAACTGCAATAAAACCATCTCTGTGGATCTCTCACAGAAGATATGAAAAATATCAGCTCAAATGATCCACTTTTCTGCAGTAGGGAAGGGCTTGCTAACCTACAGAACTAAATAGATTCTGGTATATGGTCGTGTCCCAAAGGGATGAGCTTTCCACACCACTGCTGCTGTTTGAGGGATGTTCCTGTGTCCATATGCATATATTGTATAAACATCAAACCAGCACGAGTCGAAGAGATGTTTTTACCATTGACAGGAGTAACCAAAGCAAACCAGAAAGCAATTTAAACAATTTAAGTTCTTCAGCTCTTACATCTACTTTACTATGGTGGATAGACAGTGCTGGGCTGAGATCCTGAACAGCACAGAGTGGGGTAACACAAGCCAGTGCCAAGACCCAGGGAAGTATTTCCAATGCCAGTCCAATATTAACATGAAGGTAGTGAGCTGAAAACTATTGGCACCTGGAATGGGGCTTTACATCACTCTATAGTGCAAAAATCATCCTCCAGTGCACAACTTGCTCTCTCTCTTACCCGTGGACTGCCCTAGACAGAGGGCCTGGCTCAGAACACGCAGGCAGGAGTTTGGCTGCACCTCTGAGCACAGAGAGCTAAGGACCTGAGCAGTTTTCAGTTCCCTACCTCTTATTTAGCAGTACATCTGTGGCCTGGAGAGCAGGAGAAACGCAAGGTGCTGCCAGAGGATTGGGGCAGGCTGGGGACATTGCTGTTATAAAAAGCCTCGCAGGAGTTGATCAGAAGTGGTGAGTCATGTAGGAATTGTCCTGGTATGGAGACAAAGAACAATATGGAGGGAGAAATTTGAGAAGGAAGGGGAAGGTTTACAGGGGGCATTTTATGGGGAAAGTGCAGGTAGCATAAGCAAGGATCGAGGGCACAGTCCTGCAGTTCCCCTTCTCTCCCAACAGGTCTCCAGAAATCTGGCATTAGCATTTTCTTTCACAGTGTGAATGTTTTTATGGGACAGGATTTGGCGACAGCTGGTGCTTTCTTATGAAGTGCATCAGACCACTCTGAAGCTACTATCACATTCCCCAGGATCTCAGCTTACATTGGTTAAAATCTGACAATAATTTTGCTGTCATTTCTGCAGAGATCCACATTTCACCATATATAACTAACAAAGAGATAGGCAAATTAGCCTGTCCTAAAATGAAAAAATGGTACAGGCTGTCCCTTTTGCTTCACTGAAGCTTTAACTAAAACTCTGTTGTGGTTTAATCCCAGCCGACAACTAAGTGCCATAGAGATGCTTTGCTCACCCATCTTACCCCAGTGGGATGAGGAGGAGAATCAGAAAAAAGGTGAAACCCATTAGTTGAGATGCGAATAGGTTAAAAATTGTAGTTAAACAACAATAATAATTATTATTTTCATACAAAGGAATACAACAAAAAGAGGGACAGAAACAAAACCCAAGCAAAACAAGGGATGCACAACACAGCTGCCGACCACTGTTCAGCCCATCCCTGGGCAGCAATCAGCCTCTCCCTCAAGCTTATGTACTGGGCATGACAATCTGCGGTATGGGACATCCCTTTGGCTAGTTTGGCACAGCTGTGCTTGCCGTGCTACCTCCCAGCTTTCTGTGCACCTCCTTGTTGGCAGAGCATGGCAAACCGAAATGTCCTTGACTTAGAGTCAGCTCTACTTAGCAACAACTGCAACATCAGTGTGTTATCAACATCATTCTCGTACTAAATCCAAAACACAGCACCATGCCAGCTACCAGGAAGAAAATTAACTCTATCCCGGACAAAACAGCTATTTAAATACTATCATTGTTATTTCCTTCCTCATGGGAGACCAGAGTGCTAAAGCTCTGACCTTTACTATTTTCCACCAGCTGTCCTATCTCAAATAAGTGGTGATTGGTATATGCAGCCAGCTGTATCATTCTCCTGTAAGAAAAAAAGAAACCAAACCTTACCACTGAGAGGAGCCTGAGGCACATTCATGCCCTCCTGTGAGGTCACCAGAGGAGATCAAAACACCTGCCCCATCCTCTCATGACTGTAATCATCACCTATAATGCCTTATTGTGGTTGCACCTGGGTGGAGAAAGTTTCTACAGGTAGTTTTAGGGAAGACAACTAAGCCTTATTTATTTCTAGTCTGACCTTCGTGACTGCATATTTTTTTGCAGATAAACACATGTAGGAGTGTCCACACAGGCAATGTGAAACCTTTCTTTCTCACGTAGGTCTGATGTACCTCCATCACAACCAACAACACACAATTCCAAACAATGACTATCTTCTGCTGAGCTGATCAAAAAGAAGATGAAAAATGCTAGTGTACTAGATCACCCCATTTAAATACTTGGCTCAAGACTGCTAAAGTGCAAATATATCCATTAAATACACACTTAGAAGAAAAATGTCAACCTACTGTACCGAACTAATGTGTGAGTTATTATATTTCTTAGCTGAGGCAGAAATAATTGCTGAATAATTGTGTGTATAACAAAAAATATTGCTGAATGAATTAACACTTATTTCAAAAAAGACGAAACCTTCCAAAGGATCAAATATTTCAAAATCTGACATGCATGTTTTGAATTCTGTGTGTTGCTCCAAGGATTCATACAGACCGAGCAACTAGACACTGTTTAAAATCTTCAAGAAAATGCTCTTTTGCCTTATCAAAGCCTACACCTTTGTATATTTTAACATAAAAATGCATCTAGTGTTCTAGAAACTCTGCTTTTGAGAATAGGGTCCAAGGAGCCCTCAAAATTGGGAAGTATAATGACGATGGGCTAGTTTTAAATATGTGATATATCATTTTCTTCTGAAAGTGCTGCTGTGTTTCCATTAACTTTACAGGGAGCATCAGGAAAATACGGTCCAACCTTGAGCAGCTTATCCTCTGTTTTATACCTTATAAATCCATGCCTGTTACCTTGGAGGTCATAAAAAAATCACATCTAAGAAGCAGGAAAACAATCAAGAAAGAAGGACAGACAAACAAAAGGTTTTTGAGTTGGCTCCAAAAATGCCAAATTAACCCCAGTGTAATTCTGCTGAAAACAATGGAAGTACACAGGAGCTGAACTTTTCCCACTGTCTTTACACAACAGTAAGCAGCTTGTAAAACAATTTTATCCAATAGTCCTTCACATTTTCAGTAGGTGAACAGAAATTTGCTGTGTGAGACTGAGGGGGTTTTTTATTATTTTTGTATTCTTGCAAACGATTACTTTCTAATTTTTGGAGATCCTGTTTCCAACCAGAGATTCTGCCTGGTGTTGAGAAGGTGGCAATCCTGACACAGAAGAGGAAGGGACAAGAATGAGCACTGACAGTACTAAGCTTCAGCATTCACAATCACTGGCAGAGCACTCCCTAGGTAACAATTAATTGCTATAAGCTCATTAAGGGATAAATTCGGCTTCTTGTAATTCAGTTCCTAGTAGCAAGCAATAAAAAGTTGTTTTGCAAATAGACAGCTAATGGAGCTCTAATACCTCTGGGAATACAAGGTGAGGGCAACTTCAAAAGAAACGATGGTAAAACCTCCCTGTGGGTTCCTCCCTCAGTGTGAGGGAGGCTCTGCCTTCCATTCCCACCAAGGTGATCAGTGTGATGGGGCAGAAGAGTACTACCTGCAGCCCTCAGCATCAGGAGCTGCAGTTCTGCCAGGTCCCAGAAGAGATGCACAAAAGAGGGCTGCTCCTTGCAACAACTACTCACCCTCCTTAATAGGCCCACACAGGCTGCTCGTCACAATTACCCCGCTGTCACCTCCCCTGACTCCGGAGTGAGATCTCCTGGAGGTTTCTGCAGGAGCTGTGTTAAGTACCAAGGTGCAGCTGCAGAGGACATCAAATAGATTATATACTCTGGCTTAGAGCTAATCACCACGGCTTTATGCAGTACTTAGACAGAAGAAAGCAAAATTAATATTCTCATAAAAGAACAAGGAAATACTCACTACTTTGGTTTTTTCACTCTGCTGATGTGTGTAGTTTTAGCTACAATAAAAAATTTTGTCTGATTACCAAAAAAAATTGCTGAAAAATGCAGTGTGGTAAACTTGCCCTAGCTCTGCTTTTTCACTTGTTTTTAAAGCTGTACTAGATCGTTAGGGCATATGCAGAATAAAAAGCAGCAAATCATTCACCAAAGAGAAAGACATTGGATTTCCATAAGAACAAAGGCTAACATTTAAAAATATATACATCTACTTCAGCTAGCAACAAACCAAAGATAAGAAAGTGTACATTCCTTTGAGTAATAAATCATACTTGGCACTCTGTTTGGGAGAGCTATGTTAAGAACTAGTCTCCCGATAGTAACACACAAAGCTATTGGAATTTCATATGCTTTCTAACAACTGCATACGTGAGAAAAAATTAAAATAAAGCAGTTAGCATGAAGCAAGTTTGTATAACAAATAATTCTAGGGTTTTTTTTTAATTAAGTCAGCCATTGGAGTGTGAAAAAATTTATTGTGTATCCCTGTGCTTGAAGGCAGAGCTGAAATTCAGCAAGAGGCCTTTGCACAGGGAGGGTGGTGCTGCAGCAATTTGATGGCATATCTACAGAGCAGAGCCCAGATAAGCCATCAGGAATGGAGTATAAGCTCATGTGCAAAGTCCCACTCTTCACCCACCCTACCCACGCACTGCAGCCTGCGAGTCACTCAAAAATCCTGTCGAGACACAGACAACAGTTATTTGCTTAAATACACTATGAAACATGTCGCAGTTAATGCTTTCTCCACCCGTAAGTGCTAAAAGCAGCAGGATACCCATAAAACATCTCCCACAAACAGCTGCAGTGACCACGGGATCTGCTCTTGAGCTCGTACTTACATTACAGCATCGGCCGGAACAAAGCTCGGCTTTTAACTACTTCTTCATAAACTGCTTCCACATGCTTGTCTGCTCATTGTGCCATTCCTTCCACTGATTGCTTGTGTTTGACAGCATCTGGACTGCAAAACGATCCTTTGCCCCCTCTTTTGCAAAATCAGCAGGCTGCGGAGAGATGCGTGACCACTGGTGCAGCCGATGTATCCAAACAGCCCAATGCAGCAGAGGCTTTAGCTCCCCCTTCCCAGCCTGGGTTTTTTCTTTCTTTGTCTGTGTGGGGTTTTTTTTAAAGAGATATGGTCCTGACTAACCTCAGGTTTCAGGAGCACAATGCAAGCTCCAGGCACGGGGCAGTCAAACAGATGTGGAAGGATACCAAGACAGAAGGCAAAAATAGCATAATTTTAAGAGATGTTGCTCAAGGCATAACATGTATTTGAACTGTTTCCTGTATCAGGTCAAATTTTGTGATTGGTTCTGTTTAATTCAAATTTTTCTTGACGTTTTGCTGCATTATTTCTTCACTTTTTGCATTTTTTTCAGCTTACACAATAGAAATTATAGGTTTTCTGCTTATTTGTTTCATTCTTCAACTCTCCTGTGTCAAAGAATGTTTACATTTTAAATGTCCACAATTTGAAGATGTCCTCTGTTAAAACTTTTGTCTGTATAGCAGTTTTAGCAAATATCTTTACTGTTCTGCCTCTGTTTTGCCCATGACATGTTATGCTCACACTCTTTAGGACTTCCTTAAATTAATTTTGTCAGTCCTGATTACATCAAGACTCAGAAGTCTGTGGGCTACCAGTAGCACCCTGAGTTTGGTTTCTCTTTTCCAAGCTGGCACAGGTAGCTGTTAGCACTTCCGTATTTTAAAACTCATTTCCTTTTTAACTTCACATTCATATTCCTATTCATGTGATCAACTGCATAAAGCAGACCTCAGCATTTAAGGTGTTTCCAAGATTTTTCATTCTCTCCCCTTAGTCACTCAAGTTAACCTGTCAGGTTGTCCTTCAGAAAGACCAAGAAACCTTTCCTTTGAGACCCCTTCTAATCTTGCCAGTCGTGTTTCTTTGAATTCCACGTGCAAGTGTAGAATGCTGCCCCTCGCCTTGATCCGGCAGCCTACTGCCAGAAACACATCATTCCAACCTGTCAGTCTTAATTTCAAGTGTTGTGCTAACACAGCAGTTCACAAGAGCTTCAGGACTGGCTGAAAGGATGAGATTAGGGATTTCTAGGTGGTCTGGATCTCTCTTTTCCCTCTGCAGTCCTGAGCTGCACAGGTGATGCACTAGAAATAGCGTCTCTACAGGGTAATGTCAGCAGAGGCAGAGAAAACAAACACAAAGTGCTAATGCAGCTTTGTACAGACAGAGGATTCCTCCTTAGACAACTCCTGGACTTCACTTTAACTCTGCTGCTTTTGGTTAGAAAAACCTGTTTTCCTGTCAAGGAGCTGAGGCTGACTACTCTCATGTTGAAGGTTACAGTAACACTGCAAACACGAAGAGGCTACTGCTCCATTGTATAAAAGGAAATATTATTCTTCCAAGGAAAACAAGTCTGTTTCACATTAAAATACATCTGATAGTAAACAAAATTACTTGTGTTATCAGAAGTAATTTACCAGAGGAAGACAACATCCTTGGATTTAAAGTCCTGAAAAGTCAAGAGGAATTGGGCATAAGTAAGCAACAACACTGTCCTTTGCAATATTGCTTTTTGTTGCATAGAGATCAAGGAAAACACATTTTTCTGGTCATCGCATCTCAGCTTTAACCACAGAAACATTAAGAAATCCTCTCTGAGTTCAAGTAAACAAAAGGACATTGTAACCAGGCAGAGCAGACTGTTTAGCCAGGAAAACATGCAGTGCCAGTCTCCAAAACATCACCCCGCTGGATAAGCTCCTGCAGCACAATGATCTCACACAGCTGTCGTGCTGCTCCTAAGTTTCACTGCCGGAAGGATTGGCCCCAATGCAGTGGCACGCCGAGAACGACCTTCCTGACCAGGGCATGCGTGTCGGCTGCAACTGCCCGTGGCCATGCTGGCCACACAGGCCAGCAGAATGGCATCAGCCCTGTTTATCAATGCCACGTTCTGAAACCAGAACAAAATCCATATAGTGGGGTGGGAATGAAGCCACAGATGACACAGGCACCGCAAGGATAGGAGGCAACGGGGGACAGGACGTTGGAATGAGAATGCTTTAAAAGCACTCTCTCACAAAGTGCTCAAATCCTTTTTAAGCAGCAGGCATTAAGAGCCCTCCTTTGAAATTCCATTCCTAGAGTGAAAATAGATTCTGAACAGCTAGCATTATTAGCAATCTTCTTATAGAAGAATGTCAGCTGAGGGCAGCCCTGTGTCTGGAAACTGAGCCTGAAAAAGCAGCTGGGCTTCCCATGTGGGAAGCAGGTGAAGGGCAAATTTCCCCTCCAGGGACATTTTAAAACAAAGGCAAAAATAAGTATTTGATTGATGTACTCAGCATCCCAGCTGTGAAAATCAAGTAAAATTAGAAGGCTCTTTGCTGCTGCTGCTGAGTTTGGTACGACTTTTTTTGGTGCTGGCATGGGTGAAGTACAGCCAGCTACTCAAATGAGTGGCCTGCAAAGCTGATACCTTATGAAGTTCACCTGCCTCCTCTTTCAGTCGGAACCATTCTTTTTATTTCTCTTCCTTTTAAATTTCACTTCCCTCCTCCTCAAATGGGACACCTTCTCTCACCCTCAGCATTAGCAGCCTCTCTGTATTGTCCGTGGAGAGAGAGGCACAAAGTCACATCCCCTTGGACATCTCTTGGACATTCACTGTGGCTGTGGCAGAATGGGGAAAGCTGGGTTCCCACTGGGCAGCACGGGGCTGGAGGCAGCCAAAAACATGTCACTCACCCTGCCGTGTACAGGGCCACTGTCACACTCCAGGATAAGCAAATGGTTTTATCTTCCAGATGCAGCCCACAGCCATCCCCGTAAAGAGGGGAGATGAAATCTTCCTCAAGTGGCAGTGTATTGCATCTAGGTAACAGACCCAGTTCAGAAGTTACAAGGACTATTTTTCCAGCTCTCTGGAAAATCTCAGAAGAGCAGATCCAACCACTATGAGAAATATGAAAAAAAAAAGCAAAATCTTAATCAAAATTAATTTGCATATTGAGCTCTATTTCCTCCACAATTTTCTTGTATTTTCCCAGGCATTGCAAGATCACACTCCTCAGCTGTAGGAGGAAGACTGGCAATT
>VZRS01004393.1:198489-250841 GCA_013398055.1 Ifrita kowaldi | reverse complement strand
ATATATATATATATATAAAATATATATATATTTTCTCTCTGTGTAAATATATATATATATATATATATATATATGCGTATTTCAAATATTTAGGTAATCGTAAGAAAAAAATATTTTTGTGCATTTGTGCCACTGTGATAATGGAAGATTTAACGTATTGTCTGTGTAGGAGGAGTCATGAAAAGACTGGATTATCAAGTAGGAATTCCAAGCAGGGAAATTAAAACAATGATGAAATTTGTTCACCCTCTGACTAAAACTTAAATGCCAGCTCAGTCAGTCCATGGCATGCAGCCAGAGCCGTGCAGTCTGGCTGACCCCATTTGCCCAGGGCAGTGGATGCATTAACCACTGCAGTGCAGTGCAGTGCAGTGCAGTGCAGCCGTCTCTGCAGCCCCAGGTGGATGCAGAACAGCTGATGGGGAGAGATGTCTTTGACACCAAGTGTTCAAATTCAGGATGGGATTTTTCTATGATAAATACTGGCAACACCAATGAGGGGCAAAATTTGACATTAAGGGCAAAAATGTCATGGAAGAGAGCTTGGTTTAGGCTATCCAGGAGAAGTGGGGCCATGAAGAACCATCTTTGTAGAAGCAGATACCTAGAGAAGGCTGAAGCCATGTCACAGCAGGCAGCTGGGCCATAGCCCTCAGGCCATCAGTGTTCAACTCAGAATTGCGCCTACACTGCATCATTGGACCTGTGTAGCATTTGTATATAGGTACATCTATAAACACACTCTGTACTCTCTCAATAATCATATGTGCATATTGGCCATTTACTGCATTTACATTTGAATTTTCTATTTTTCAATCAACTCTCCAGATGTTCATAAAGTCTTACCCTGCGACCACTTTGAATTCCTTAAAAACCTTCGGCAGTGAATTCAAATGCCTTTGGAAGTCTAGGTACACAGGATTTCCTGTATCCCTTTTTGCTGTTCCTCTCAGTTCAAGTAGGTTCGTGAGGTGGGATTTGCGCTCACAAAATTCATGTTGGCTCTCTCACAGTGTCATAGTTATTCTTGTGTCCTCTAATTTTATTCTTTATTATAAATCTTGTGGAAGTCTCCTATAGAGATAATGAACATACCAGTCTGTAGTTCCTCAGATCCCGGCTGGAAGCCTTTTTGAGAAATGGTCTCATCAGTTGCTTTCCAGCGCTGTGAGGAAGCCAAGGGTTTTGAAGCAAAAGTTACAATGTACAATCATTGAGGTATTTCCTTGAAGAGTTGTTAAATGGACTGATTTTTGAAAATGTTTAGGTCTTGGTAATTTGTTGTTCTTCATTTTCTCTACTGTACTACTTATATTTCACTCCAAGGCAGCAACTCTGTAGTTTCTGTCTGGAAGGATGCCAATGTGGATATTTTCCTGTGCTCTATTGTGGTGAAAAAAGGTGCAAATAGTTGAATCAGCTTTTCCTGTGATGGGCTTATTTGCTTTGTTTACCATGGAAGAGGTTGAAAAACTAGGTAGAATTAGTTCTGCGATTTTGCAGGTTGTTCATCAGTAATCGACTCAGAGATGTGCCACTTCCAGTCTTGGTTTATTTATTAATTCGTCTCTCCTACATGAGATGTTTCACCTAAGCACTGGTAGCTAACACCTTCTTCAACATGATATCACAGGGAGTCTAAGGTAGGCATGATTCTATGTGATTCTGATCCACATAGAATTTAGCCCCAGTTAAGCAGGATGCCAAGAAGACACAGAGAACAGATTCAGAGAAGGCCTAGCAATAGTTAGAGAAACAATGTTCACCTTGAAAGAATGTTAGTAAACCTGCTTAATTTGTTTATCAAAAGAAGGTGAAAAAAAATATGACTGGTCATCAGCAAAAGCCATGGATAGCCAGCAAGCAGAATGTCTTTTTAACCTACTGGATGATATTAATTTCTTATTTACTAAAGGTCTTCTCATTCTTTCATGCATTTTTTCTCCTTTTTTTATGTGGCTACTCCACGTGCCGCAATTTCTTTAGCAAAACTTATCTTCGAGCGTAAAGTTTAGAAGTATTTCCCTCTCAAACAGTCTTCCTGAATCAGGTTTAATGAATTTCTTGATAACCAGCTTTGCCTTTTACCTTCCATTTCAACATCCACTGCTGTATTAGCCTCTCTATCAGACAACTCACTCATGGAGAAAATCTTATTCACAGAACCTTCTGTTATCTTCTTTTTGTCTGGCTTAAGAGTTACTCCTGGTCAATTTGTAGTTTCTCTCATGTTTTATTGTGTTCAGGCACCACCTACAAGCCTTTTATTCCTGACCTCTAGTATTTCATACTAGTTAAGTACAAATGGAGCTCTCCTCTCACATTTCCTCCTTCATTTTCCTTTCTCCCTTCCCCTGAAAGCAATTAGAGGATCCAAAACAATCATTTCAGGACGCCGTTCCCAAGAGGGTGAAGACCGGATTTCTCCATGACCAGCAGAAATGCCTCAGCTCTAAACAGGATTTCCATTAGGATTTTGATTCTAACCAGCCTTGCCTTTTCTCTCCTTCTACGTATCACCTGGCTACATAGAAGGCAAAACAGAAAGGAACAGTCAATGGCCACGACAGCCATGGGCCACAGATATCCCTGAAGTTGTGCTGACCTCTGCCAGGAGTACACAGAGCCTGGCACAGCCTGGCCACGATACTACTGCCCCCAAACTTAATCTGCCCAGGGTGCCTCTGCACCCACAAATGATGGGTTGTTGCAACAAAAGACAGAACATGCACAGGCACAGTTTTCCATGATGATGTTATAGTGATGCCATCTGTCTACTTTTCATTGTCGAGGAATATTTTTATTTGCCAGGAAGAGAAGACTCTTAAGAGATTAGATGTTAGACAGTGTTCTCAAAGAAAATAAATAAATCCTACAATGATAAAATAAAATAATAAACAAATCAATAAATAAAAGAATTACTGTAGTTACATCCCCTCCTCTGTTGCAGTCACAGCCCTCAGGCTCAACACTCAGATGCATCCTACAGCTTCTTTGTAACATTTCCTAATAGCTTGTGATTCCCCCCAAAGTGAGCCAAGCAGACTCATCCCATAAAAAATGTCAGATGCAAAAGCTTCCTTTCTGTCAGTTACCTAAGACAGGTATACAAGAAAAAAATTATTTCATGGATCACCATCACTCATAGATGTGCTGATATTTTCCTTCCTTCAGCCTCACAGGCAGCAAAGGCCTGAAGGATTTGCACTGGAGCTGTTTCTAGGTCTCCTCTTGTGGCATTGCACTGCATTTCTAGCTGCTTCATAAGAATAAGAAACTTTAAGGTTGGTGCATGCTTTATTTTTCACAGGCTTTTTACTGCTTAAAAGATCAGCTACTGATTTTTGATAATGCCCAAGCCTAGTCATCCGTATAAATTTATGGATATATAAATATATTCCCTTCATCTGTGCTTTTTGTTAGACACTCTGCTTTTCTGTGACTAGCTGGACATGTTGGCAGGGGGGTTGGTTTCCAGGATCTCCAGGGGTCCCTTCTAACCCTAACTCTTCTGTGATTCTGGGAGAGGAGTCTGTGCTCTCTGCTGCTCCACCCGGCTGGAACAGTGAGAAGGGCTCGGGTGGGGCCATTGGAAGGTTCCAGTGCCCAGAAGGTTCCGGAAGGCTCTCTGCAGTTTTGGCAGTTGCCACAGCAGTTGCTGCTGCAGTTGAAGGCTGCACTTCCAGCCCGGCACCTGTGCCCTGGCTCTAATGGTGACTAAACCTCCCCCCTTGCTCCATTCCCCCAGCCCACTCTGGCTGTACTGCTGAGGCCGGGGTTTGACCCCAAATCGGGCACCTGGGGAAGTGTTGTGGCTGTATGTGGCCAGCTGGACACTGCTATGGGGTAGAAGCTGCTGGGGAAGCCGAGGGTGTGGCACAGCAGGGCCTGGTGCTGGCAGGAAATCCACAGAGAAAGCCTTGCTAGCTCTGGAGCCTTGCTCTCAGAGGCTGGGGGCATCCGGGAAATCGCTACCACATGCCTGGCCTCTTCTCAAGTTATTGTTGGGCTTCTGCTTTTGGGCATTGTCAGAGGCAGACACTCGCCTAGAAGGATGCATGGGCATGACACACCTTTATCCAAAATGAGGCAACTTGAAAGATGAGTAGTAATCATTTTAGTGGGTTCTCTTAAGACTTCTTGCTGTCTTCATCTCTGGTGAAGATAGAGCAATGGTGAGCCACAGTCACACCATTTATATTATGAGACCACTTCAGATGGAAAAGATTTATATCTATAAACTCTAAGTCACAGGGGAATCTGGTGCTGCTTGTTTCCCAAGTCTGAGGTTCTGCTTGGCAGTCAGTGAATTTTAGGGTGGAAGAAGAAAGAAGGATTTCTTACAGATTTTTTGGGTTTGGTTTTTTTTTTTGGTTTTTTGGGGGGTTTTTTTGGTTTGTTTTTTTTTGTTTTGTTTTGGTTTGGTTTGGGTTTTTTTGAGTGTGTAAATAAGGACATTTTAAGGTATGTAAATATAGTAATTATTTTTCAGTTGTCCTGGGGACCTTGAGATCCATGACAAAAGTAGTTATATCTTAAAGACTGACAAAATGACACCACGGACATCACTGCTGTATATTAAGATGTGCACTGTAAGGTACAGTACAATACATTTATCATCAGTGTGACTTGCTGCTATGTACCATCCAGAAAATTGTAAATACTGAGACTCTGGTTCTTCCAGTGCTGGTAGATAAGCTTGGTCTATGGGTTGTTGTACAGGACAGAGAGTCAGGACTGAAGACCTTATTAATTTATGTAATACTTGCATCAAGACAGTCCTTCCTCGGTCACACATGGGATTGTTACAGTTGTCTGCTTTTGGATTCACTGCAGTCGAGCAACTAAGCTTTTGCTTTTTTAATTCTGAGGGGCAGCATAGAAAATGGATGCAGAAATTTTCTGGCCAAAGCTAGGATCAGAAGGTTTTCCCAAGGGAAAGGAGGAGACAGATGTGCCCAAGAAGACCAAAAAATGGATGCATGCAGACATGCCCGGATCAGAGTTCCAGGATTAGCAGGCTTAATTCACTGCAAAAAGGACATACATGTCCTGAATTGCTCCTGACTTGCACTAGGAATATGGTGGCTGGGAGCATGCTGACACTGACAGATAATTGACTAGACCTAGCCCCTGGCTGTCTTCATGGGTCTCAGGAATGAAGGAAGGCATCAGGAGAAGGTTTTAGGCCAAAATATCCTTAGTGCTGAAAAGACAGTTGCAGGGCTGCAGCAGCTCTCCTGTGGAGACTGGCTGAGAGAGCTGGGGTTGTTCAGCCTGGGGAAGAGAAGGCTCCAGAGTGATTTTACTGCACTTTCCAGTACCTGAAGTGCCCTCAAGAGAGCCAGAGAGAGACTTTTTATGAGGGCACATAGTGACAGAACAAGGGGCAGTGGCTTTAAACTGAAAGAGGGCAGGTTGGGAAGAATTTCTTTGCTGTGGCAGTGGTCAGACACTGGAACAGGTTGCCCAAAGATGTTGTGGATGCCCTGTCCTCAGAAGTGTTCTTCACAACTGGGTTGGATACGGGCTTGTGAGCAAGATATCTTGTGGAAGGTGTCCCTGACCACAGTGGGAGGGGTTGGAGCTGGACGATCTTTAAGGTCCCTTCCAACCCAAACTGTTCTGTGATTCTGTGAGAATTGTTCCAGTGAGTCACACCAAGCTCATGAGCCACGAGATCAGCACCGTCAGAGCAGGTACATTTGGTTAGAGCTCCAGGTTCCATTCCCTCCTCTCTCAGGTGCAGTCCCTGGAGGGGCTTGGCAGCTCTATGATGAGCCTAGCAAAAAAAGAGATGCTCTGCACCATTCAGTGCTGGTGTCACCGAGAGTCTGCTGGCAAGACAAACTGAACTGCTTTAACAGTGCTGAGGCTC
The DNA here is from genome assembly GCA_013398055.1 of Ifrita kowaldi. Lineage (NCBI taxonomy): Eukaryota > Metazoa > Chordata > Aves > Passeriformes > Cinclosomatidae > Ifrita > Ifrita kowaldi. The sequence continues at coordinate 244,963 of VZRS01004393.1, read as the reverse complement.
ACAAGGCTTTTAGTCACCTGCAAGAAGAATGGGGCAGCTTGCCCCTCTCTGAGCCACCTTGACTCTGTGAACTCAGGAAAACCACCCGCAACAGTGGCACAATAGTTCAGATATTTTTTTCCTGGTCTCTTTGTCAAAACAAATTTTGTTTTCTTTTTTGTGCTTTCTGCAGGAATTGTTTGACAATTACAGCTGGCTAGGAAGTCTTTAAATGGTGCATAGGATCTTAGGGAGCAAACGTGGAGGCTATAGCAAATGAACCTCATCACTGCATCTATCAATTCACAGCCTTCACGGTAGTTACGGCTTCTGAGAATCCAGCACACTAAAAAAGAGCAAATACTGTCTATTTAGCTGTGATTAGCATAATCCTGATCCCAAACTATTAAACTCTGCTGAGAGGCAATGTCTATTAGCTTAGGCTGATTGCCACACAAACACTTGGAGCAGAAAAAGAGTGAGCAGATGTTGGTCTACAAAAACTCGTATAGCCGTATCATTTGTCTACATGCATGGATCTACTTCTAATTAAATTTTGCAGATGACACCAGTTTGGGGGGAAATGAGTGGATACACTTGAGAAGTGTCGTTCAGAAGAATGTAGACAGACTGGAAGAGTGGTCCAGCCTTGTGAAATTCAAGGACAAATGCAAAGTCTTTCTCCTGGAAAGGAAGAGCCTCTGTCACCTGTGCAGGCTCATCCTGCCTGGCTAATGGCAGGTGTGTGGAGAAGAAAGTGAGCAGCAAGATGAGCATGAGCCAGTAGTGCCCTGGCACCAAAGAAGGCCAACACATATTGTGCTGGGACAGAGCCAGAGACCAAAGGAAGAGTTTATTCCCCTCTACCCAGCACTTATTATATTAATGTGGGGCCCTGAATACAGGAGAAGCATTGACTATAACTTGATCGAGTTCAGCAGCGGCACCACTCTGGTGGGGGCTGGAGCACTGGCCCTGTAAGGAAATGCTGGAGGAGTGGAATGGTTCAGCCTGAGCCAAGATGGCTTCAGGAGACCTAATAGCTCCTGGTGCCAGCAGGGAGGTCACTGAGGAGGAGCCGGGCTCTTCACAGCAATGAAGGACAGGAAGATGGGAACCAGCAGGTATATTTTGAAAGAACAGAAGTTAAGAATGGTGTAATGGTTTGGGCTGGGATAGAGTTAATTTTCTTCACAGTAGCTGGGAGAGGCGGTGTTTTGGACTTGTGCTGGAAACAGTGTTGATACCACAGATGTTTTTCTTACTCCTGAGCAGGGCTTGCAAAGGGTTAAGGCCTTTTCTGCCTCTCACCCCACTGAACCATCAAGGAGGCTGAGAATGCACAAGGAGTTGGGAAAGGACAGAGCCAGGACATCTGGCTTCAACCGGCCAAAGGAATATTCCAGACCATATGGCATCATGCTCAGCAGTAAAACTGTGAATGGAGGTTGGCAGGGAGGCAGCTGCTCAGGGACTTGACTGTGCATTGGTTGGTGGGTGATGAGCACCTCTTTTCATTTTCATACCTAATTTTTTTTCTTGTGTTTTATTTTACTCTTTCTTTGACGTTTTGGTGTTTGGGGTTTTTTTTCCTTACAATTAAAAAAACAAAACAACTTTTTAATTATTGAACTGGTTTTATGTGAACACACTAGTTTCTTTCACACTTTTACCATTCAGATTCTTTCCCCCATCCCACTGTGGGGGAGTGAGCAAGCAACTGTGTAGTGCTTAATTGCTGGCTGGGGTTAAACCACAACAACTGGATAGAAGTTTGTCCCTATGAGGACATCCAAGCAGAGGCACGGGTTGTCCAGAGAGGTGGTGCACTCTCCATCTTTGAGGGTTTTCAAGCCCTGGCTGGATGATGCCCTTATCAGCTTGGCCTGACCTCAGAGCTGACCCTTCTGGGAGAGAAAGTTGGACCAGAGGCCTCCTATGGTCCCTCCTGCTTAAATTATATTGCAGTCCTGTGATTCCATGATCCTTCATGTCCATCCTCTTGAAGATGTGTCCCTCCAGTCCATTAAAATTCTGGGCAGACATTACAGCAACATCTCCACTTCTGTCCTGAAACACGTGCAGAGCCACCTCTTGCTGTACCTTACCTTGTACCTGCGTGGGGTCCCATCTCAGCTGCAGCTGCACTTCAGCAAGCTGGCTGAAACATATTTCTTTGGACGCTGAGTGGGAGAAGCTTATTCATCCCTTCTTACAGTAGTTCTTGGTTAAAAAAGCCCTGAACAAATAAAGAAACAAACAAAACACTGCACCTTTATCTTACTTTCATATATGCAAACAGGTAAAAAATGATTGATGAGAGCCCCTTTATCTCTCCATTAAGAAGATTAGATGGGATCCTGGGCTATCTGCCTTGAAGACACACATGTAGGTACATTTCCATAAGTTGCTCTAGAAGGTATAATAAACCCCCTTGCGAGCAGTATGTGAGTTTCATTTGTATCTGATTGTTTGCAGTTTGTCTCATGCATACTTCTGGCTGTGGCTAAAGAGTTTGCTGCCCAGACCAAATGCATTGTTCATAATGTTTTATGAAACTAGAATCTTCAAATTTCTTCAAACTCATAGTTTAGGTATTTTTGACTGAAAAAAAAACCCCAGAATGTATGAAAAAAACCAAGAAATATTGAATTACATAAGCACACACTGACACTTCTTTATCTCCACAAAACTAACACTACAGGAATAGATAAAAAATTGCAACATTACTGCCTGAGGAAGGATGAAAGCATGTCCCTCAAACTGGGATGAAAAAACTCGTGTGTTGGGTCTGCGTGTCACTGAAAGGGCTGAAAATTACATCTGCACAATGAATATAGGCACTAATTACTCAGAAAGCTGTGAATTTTCATGCTATATGTTTTTAAAATATAGGCAGGTGCTCATATTTGCACCAGCACTGGTGTTGAGTAATAGTCATAGAATCATAGCCATAGAATCATACTCATAGAAAGCCAATCATACCCTGGGCTGCATCAGAAGAAGTGTGGCCAGCAGTACAAGGGAGGTGATTCTGCCCCTCTACTCCCCTCTCATAAGATCCCACCTCAAGTGCTGCATCCGGGTCTGTGGCTCCCAACATGAGAAGGATGTGGACCAGTTGGAGCAAGTCCAGAGGAAGGCCATGAAGATGATTGGAGGGGTGGAGCAGCTCTCCTGTGAAGACAGGCTGAGACAGTTGGGGTTGTTCAGTCCAGAGAAGAGAAGGCTCTGGGTAGACCTTAGAGCAGCCTTCAAGTACCTAAAGGGAGCCTACAGGAAAGACAGGGAGGGACTGTTCATCAGGGAGTGTAGTGATAGGACAAGAGTTAATGGTTTTAAACTGAAAGAGACTTGATCTAGATTAGGGTTAGGGAGAAATTCTTCCACTGGCGAGGCAGTGGAACAGGTTTCACAGGGAAGTTGTTGCCCATCCCTGGAAATGTTCAAGACCAGGTGGGATGAGGCTTTGACCAGCCTGTCCCTCCCCAGGACAGAGGGTTTGGAATGAGATGAACATTAAGGTACCTTCCAACCCAAACCGTTCTATGGTTCTATGATAATCATGGAATCACAGAATCATTAGATTGGAAAAGATCATTATGTCCAAACTTTAGCCCAGCTCTGCCAAATCCACCAAAAAAACATGTTGCTAAGTGCCACATCCACATAGCTTTTGAACACTTCTAAGGATGGTGATTTCACCACATCTCTGGCCTGTCTCTTCCAATGCATGACCACCACCCTTTCAGTGAAGAAATTTTCCCTAATAACCAAACTAAAACTTCCTTGACACAACTTGAAGCCATTTCCACTCCTTCTGTCACTTGTTGCTTCGGAGAAGAGATCACCCCCCATGTGGCTACACTCCTTTCAGGCAGTTGTAGGGAGCGAGAAGGTCCCCCACGAGCCTTCCTTTCTCCAGGTTAAAGGAACCCAGCTCCCTCAGCTGCTCCTCGTGGGAACGTGTTCCAGACACTGCACCAGTTTTGCTGCTTTGCTTTGGACGCATTACACTCCAGCACCTCAATGTCTTGCACTCACAGCGTTGTTTAATTTCTTCTTGTTGATTTGCACTTGTATTCCCTTTTTTCTCCTCCAATCGGCTTCCGCGGGGAGCGCCGCTTTGCTGCGGGTGTCCGGGAGTAGGGGAACCGCGGGCTGCTCCCTCCGTTGCCACCACGAGAGGTCCCCCCAGCCCCGCCAGCTGAGCTGAGCTGCGGCTGGAGCCTGGCGCGGCTTCAGTCGCAACAGCCGCTGTCGTCTTGAGAAAGCCGCTTCTTCAAACGTGGGGGCCTAAAATGCGGCACCTGGCTATGAAATTTATTTATGCATTTTTCTCCCCCCACAATGGATGCATTTGTATTGGGAATAAGAACAGGAATAGTAAGATCCAGCAGAGAGCAGAGTCTGCTCATAGCTTATCCACCGAAGTGTGTAATCGTGTTTGCAGTTCTTTTACGTAAGAAGGTACTTAAAATAATGGTATTTGCAAATTCGCGTCTCGTAGTCTCATCTTTGCAGTTATATGTGCCTGTGCTTGAAAGGCTGGAGTAGTATGTGTTGTTCTTTCAATAGTAAGTTAGATAAAAGAACAGAACAAACTAATAAAACTAGAACTAGGAGAAAAAAAGACATTGACTAAATATTCGGAATAATTTAGAAAAATATTCTCTCTCTGGTAAGCCCTCAAATAAAGCCAATTGTCTCTTCTCTCCAAAGCTACTTTTAAAATTGCAAAAGGTGTGCAAACATTTTGCTGCCAGAGGTGGCCCCTAGCAAATGAATGTGCATTATACCTTTTCCCACAGCACTTGTCCCTGAATCATATTCGGAGCTGCATTTTGGTAGGCATCAAGATGGCTTCAGGCAGGGGTGTGCTCCAGCTGAACTGTGAATATGAATAAAGGTCCGTGGTAGTGAAAGTGACACATATCTCTGCAATATTCATCAACAGGAAAGGCAGGTGCAGGCAGTGGTAAATTAGCCATCCTGTTAGGTTTGGTCAATGGTGCTTCTCAATGGTTGTCACTCATTTTAAAAAAAATTAATTAAAAATCATGTGAGAGACCAACTTGTTGCAAATTAGTTGCTATTGCAAAAGGTAGTGATGGGGAACAGATTGGCCTAGTTGTACAATTAGAAAGAACCAGAGGCTAAATTTGGTGAGATTGTACCCTAGCCTTAATTCAACAAAGCATGCATTTAATTTTAAGTTCATAAGCAATTTGTTGGTATCAGTGTGATTATTCTCATGTTTGAAACTATGCACCTGTAAAAATGCCATACAGGATTGGACCTCTCCCTTCAATACCCTCGGAGTGTTCACACAATAGTGCTCTTTGTAGTGTCTGAAAATCCGGTTCCTCAGCTTCTTTTGCCTGCAGTGATACCGCCTCATATGAGAAACAGGTCATTTTGGGCCCAGTCCTACCATGAGCTCCACTCAGGCAGATGTCAAAACCATGAAGAGTCTCTATAGCCCAAGCCTCTTAAAGCCTGTTTGCACTAACTGCAGTGATGAATCCAGGTGCCTGTTGCGTTCTTTCCCCATCAGAGTTCAGAAATATGACAAAACAACTTCAGGTAATTCAAGATCATTGCTGCATCAGGGAAAGAGCTTTAGCTTGTGCAAAAATTAGGTGGTGTCTTGTCTTGACCAAATGCGCTCTTCACTTACAGCCTCAAAATTCTGTTAGTGACTTATGATTAGGACAATGTAAGAACACAGTCCCGTAGACTTAAATGTTTGTTTGCCTAAGTTCCCTAAAAGTCTTGCTTAATTCCCAGATAAAAAATGTTCAGTAAGTATATAGCACTGTCACCAAGCGAACCTGGGGAATGAGGCTCTGTCGGAATGTGTGGTGCCTCGGCACAAACCTCAGTGAGGTAGTGCAACACACAAAGCACAGTGCATGTGCTTTCATGCACCAGTCATAAAGGCTTCAGCTTTAGCACTGGAAGACCCAGGGGGAAATGAAGTGACCTTGTAAGTGGCTGATTAGAAGGGAAAAATGTTATCCTGTCATTAAAGAGTGACCGAGGAGAGGAATAACTTTCCAGACCAAAGACACGAACCGAAAGAATTTGAATTACTTTCTGATGCTAAGTATATCAGGCATTTGGACAGTGGCCATCGCTGCAAGGCTGCAAAGCTACTGTGTGGTGAGCCAGGAATCAAGTTCACCATGGAACTGTCACCACGGAGGAGTGGGTGAGGAGTGCCCTTCCCAAAAGGCACCGGCACGCTGGTAGCACGGATTTGTGCCGGAGCTCAGTCACGCAGTAAGTTAGAAGCTTTACAAAGTGCCGGGTTGATGCTTTACAGTAGTGCCATCAGCCACAGCACCAGCTTTTTCGGATATCACAGAGACAGGAAGAATATTTGTGTGCATGTGTGTTCCTACAGGCATTATATTCCACTCTGAGAAGTTAGAATCTGATCCTTAAAAGAGGCTGCTGCAGAGATCAGACCACAAATTTCAGAAGCAGTTGCCTTGAGTTTGCCAGCTTTATACCTAAACACTTAATTTCAAGTTCTCAAATTTTTGTTTAGTGGATATTTCTAATGTGAATGAAAAGTGCAAGAGAGGGCTTATATACAAACACAAATTGGGATTTTGAAGCCTAGTCTCTTCTAAAAATCTTAGCAATTGTGTAGAAAGAACTTGAACAAACCCATATGTTTGCATCAGCTTTGCAGAAAGAAAACATATGAAAACCTTCCGTTTAGGGCACACATTTCTACTTGTTATTTAACTATTTATGATCACATGTTTGTATAGAAGGGCTTTTTCATATTTTTTTCATATTTCAGTGTGTTACTTTACGACGTGGTAATTCTGGTACCAGAATTACTACAGAAATGGGGAAATTATATTACATAGAATGTATGTATCAGCAAAAATTCATGCATGGAAGCACATGAAATATGTAAATAGATACAGAGGGCATGACTAAAGTCTCAGCAGCAGAGTGTGTGCTGCACGATTGTCACCACTGCAGTTGCTCTCGGGTGCCATGTTTTTCACCCATCACTTAATTTCCGCTTTGTTTTTTTCTTCTCTTCCATAACAAGAAAACAGTGGTTCCAAGATGCAGTTGCTGCCATGGGGTGCAGAAGGTGCCTTCTGTCCTTTCTCTTCACCTTCTGCGCAACTTTGACTTTACATTAGGGAGCGACCCTCCTGCTGCTTTATGAGATGAAGTGTAGGACTGACTTCACCAAAACAGATGTTTCTAGAAATGCCCCATTATCTGCAAAACCCCCCAAGTCCCTGAATATGTTTCTTGGTGTCATAGATATTAATTCAAATCTCATCACTGCAGTACAAATTACAGCTGAATTTGGCCTTTGCTGGCTTTGAAGAAATAAGGGAAAACATGTGTGTAATCATTAACATCTGTGAATTTGCACATTTTGAGGGGCGTTTTTAAATTAAACGAATGTGCTCTCTGAAGATCTTATTAGTTGAGTAGGCATAAATCCTACAACTATATTGAAGTCTGAGGTGCAAATAACAGCAAAGCTTTGTCTTCAAATGCTCACAAGACTTTTCATAAAATATTCTACATTAGGCAGTAGCTTTATCGTAAAAACTTTCAGAAAAACCTTCAGACCACTGTGCTGAGAGTAGGACAGCTCCGGAATAAATACATGAAGACAGTGTTTTCAGGAAGAGGTAATAAAGACCGTATTTGGATAATGTAGACCATATTACCTCTATTCACATACTTCATCTCGCTTATATCCTTAAATGGTCATGGCTACTGTAGCATTAGACACTACCCAGAGACAGGATTCTGAGTTTGAGCTGCCCCTTCATTTTCTTCTTTAATACATTCAGAAAGTTTTAACTCATCTAGGAGTTCACCAGTAACCCGCCTGTGATGCAGCAGACTTTTTATTTTTTTAAATAATCATCACACATTTGAAAATGCCTAATGAATCTGCTCTGTGCCTCTGCACATTGAAAAGTGGGCCTGCACAGAAGTGTTGTTCCCAGAATCCAGCAAATGGCTCTGGACAATAGTGGAAATATTCCAGCCATTTCCCCGTCATCCTATTTAAAACTGCACCCACACACTGAGAACCATTTTAACATTTCAATCCTGTGAAATGTTTGGACCCATAGAGGACAAATTTGCACCTAAGCACTGGAGTTACCTTTGTGAAGGTTAGAGGGTTTTATTTTTAATTTTTGTAGCTCTGCCAGAAGCACAAATAGCTGCCGAGGTGCTCCATCATCTGCATCCAGCCCCCTGACTGGCCAAGTCAGGCATCTCTTGGAGTTCACTGCAGCTTTAGCCTGGCTCACACCCCCAGATGTCCTTCCTATGAAAACCAGGTATCCGAGGTGAGATGGCTGGCATGCACATGGGTTCATCCCAAAATGTGATCCAGACATGGCCTTTGTGCACATTCTGAGCCAGAAACTCAGATGTTTCCCAGTTTATGGTGTCTAGACATAGGCTTAATTCTTCTGGGACAATAATTTACGTTTTCCTGCACATAGGTTTCTCATCTGCATAGTGGAGGTAAAATGGTGCTGTCCATGTTGCTCGCTATCAGGGGTAAGAATGGTCTCCTGAGATCCTTGTTGAGGGTTGAGACATGCACACCCTAATTTCTGTTGAGCTCTCTAGCCAGTATTATAATTAATACATGCACAATAATTTGTTGTAAAGCATTAGGGCATCTATATAGAGCATAGCATACTTCATAGTATGAAAAATCAGAAGGGCAAATTAAACTGAAGTTTGATCTCTCAAGGATATGTAATGTGTGCTTCTCTGCTACAACCTGACTGTGGTGATGCCACATACCACATAAATGCAGAATGCTGATAAAAAAAAAGTATGTCCCACCACCTGTTCTCATCCAGCTTTTCTTTTTTTAACTAAAGCAACTGCAAGTGAAACGCTGACTTTCGAGCCAAAGAAACTCTTCGGCCAGCATCCAATTTCAAAGGGCTCATATAAAAATTGTATGAAGAGAAATCCAACAGGAATAACTCTGGGAATTCAAAAGCACAAAAACTGGCAGTTTCAAATTCCATTCTGGAAGATGACCTATTTTTAGAGACAAATGAAAAGTTCTGCTTCACTTTAAAACTGTTCTATTTCTGGAGCTCCAGCCAGCTGCCTTCTCAATAAAAATGAGTAATAATAATAACTACAACATGTGAACATTGGCCTTCTTCTTTAACGGCTTGCAACTTAAAAAAAAGCATTGCTGGCAGTCACTGCAGTGATTGCATCCATGGCCACACTCACCATAAGTGAAGGTAACTTTAACTTTTGGCAGCAAATTTTGTTAGGAATTATTCTAGGTAAATAAATGAAATGCAAGCTGTGAGGAAAAGTGTGCATCTGGACACCTGTTTTTCATTTAAAACATCGGATTATGTTCATCTCATCCTGAAGGCAGGAAAAGCACCACCTGAATCCATCTGTGAAAAACCAAATAAATGATAACCTATGCAAGAATGCAGAAATTCCCTTTCAACTCAAAGTACAAAATGGGTCACTGGTAATTAAATTATTGATTAACTTGGCCTGCCACCCTTTCCACAATGCTAACTGATATTTGTGCATTCAGACAACACATCTCAGCACACTTTGGCATACAGGAGCCCTGACTGTTTGAACGGGTAGTAGCCTCACAGTTAATATATGAATATTGTTTCTAAAGCTCAGTACATTCTGGGCCAGAAGGAAAAAGAACAAAAAATGGTGAGTTTTAGTTCTATAAACAGGAGGACTCTGTGATTATCTAAAGTCTTTTCTACCAGCAAATTTTCTAACAAAACTCCTTTGGCTTCACATTCAGATGGGCTGTATTGCAGCTGAAGCTGCAACGTACAAAAGAAGATGCAAGTGTGGGTGCCAGGCTGCCACACACACATGTGCATGCACACACTCACATACATGCACGAAGGTGTGTGACAACTTTTCATCCTTCTCTGTATGAACATCCCACAGCCATTGCCTTCAGCTAACATTCAGCATCCATATTATGCTGATGTCCCTAATTCATAGCTGATGAATGTGCCTTCAACCAGTAAGTTTGGCAAAACTGAGTAAATACACATATAAATACTACCAAATTAGTATCAGTTTTGCCCAAAAGTATAATAAATCACATTCTTACAACAGTGAAGAAGTAGAATATCACAATTGCTACATCACTCTAACGATTTTTTCAACAAAGGGTTACAACTTTCAAGTAAAAAGTCATTGTCATGAAAGATGACACTATTGTCTCAAAAAAAAAATTAAGGCAAATCCATCTTTACGCAATTAAATATGTATTTCTTTAAACAGTTGCATTTCTGAAGAAGACATTAATTCTGTTTGTGCACAGAAATAGCCTCAAATAAATAAAAAGGATGAATCTGGAATTAACTCTATCTCAGCTGAAACCAGGACAGTCTGTTTCAGTGCATTTGCACATAATCAGTCCTTTGACTCCCTAGTTCCTGTACTGTTACTTGCCAGTACAGCCACTCATTTTCATTACAGCAATCTAAACTGTGAAACAAGAGCAATATAATAGTTAATCAAATACTATACAAATAGGAGCATTTGTATCAGGGCCTTAAGGGCATTGGCTGATTTTAGATTGGAGTTTTATCTTGCACATCATGTCATCCAGTGTAAAATTTGAATATAAATATGAGTGGAGACATTTAGGTAAGCAATACCAAAGCAACTTCAGCAGCATCTCCAGTGTCTGGGTTTTGCAAATCATCTGCATATAAGGACACTTTTTTCTTTTTTTATTTATTCATTACACCCTAATGTTATCTAGGCTTACCCACTGCTTGTTCCAATTCCTTTTTTGCGAACATGTCAAGATGAGAAGCCAAATACAACTTCTGACAAGAATAACTCTGCAAGACTGTTCTCAGAGAGACACCCTTAGATGGGTTCATTATTTCATCCTAAGCAAAATTTGCAGCTGTTAGGTGCTGACTGAAGACCTTCCAAATTTTTCCTTTTTGTTGTGGATCTTTAGATATCATTGGTTTTGTATATATCTGCCCAACATGTCTTGACAGCTACTTGATCTCATATTATCTGATAAGAAAATGTAGAATAATTTACTGTTATTAATTATAAACTCTCTGAAGTGCTACTTTGCAAATGCAGAAGAAGCAAAGTGTACTCATTTGCAAAGTGTACTCACATAAAGTGAGCAACATTTGAGTATGCCCTGACAAGTTTACCATCTAAGTTTTGCCTTTATTGCCAGGAAAAACTCTTTTCCTCATGACTTCACTCCAGCTGTTTCTGGGGGAGGAAAGATAAAAGGATGCTGAGCTCTGCTGCACATGCTCTGCTCAGCCATAGGCACCTCTCTGAGCTCCCTCAAACCATGCAGGCAACCCAGCTGTCAAGCTGCTGAAGGCGCTCTCTGTCTCTTGGTGTCACACTTCCCAGCACCCACAGGGCTGGGAGCATCCTGGTCGAGCAATACAGCTATAATAATGAAAGGGCTGGAATAAAATTTTAAATAAAAGTAACTATGTAAAAAATCAAAAGAAAGCCGAGTCTGCCACTCTTTCTATAGCTGATGGAGGCTTGTGGGTATGTCTGTGTGCTTTGCTACCAATGCTTGCACATCTGCCAAACCCATCTCCCAAGCCTGGCAGACCTTCAAGGCATCTGTATTAACAGAGTCCTGAGTTTAAGGGAATAAGTTTTTCTGAGAAGTATTAAGTATCTCGTACTACACCGGCACCTTTGCATGGATGTCAGTCCTGAGTTGGCCCTTGTCTGGCAGGTTCAAAATGCAAGTGCCCATGCCTGCCCATACAGACACAGCACAAACATCTGTATTTTTCTGCTCTCCATATATATGCATATGCATTCCTTCCCAGTCCCTCAGAACTATTTTTCAAATGAACTTAACATTACTAGCTCTAAGATAAAGCCTTAGCTTTTTTTCTTTTTCATTAAACCGAATTCTCCCATGATGAATATGGATATAAACCTGCAAACCATTATTTCTTTCTCTAGCCTTTATGGATTAAATTCAGCCCTGGCACAGATGGCTGCGTATATCATCTTGTCCTAGATTAAAAGATTGCAGAAAAAGGGCCTGCAGGATTTTCTATTCAAAGTAGCTCAAACTCCCAGGAAAAAGGTCTCAGCTCCACTGCTTAAGGTGTTGCATAGTGCTAGAGCCTCTAGCAGTGACTTTGGAGCGGCGGGTGTGGCTGTGAAGTCAGGGATCCCCACAGCTGTGCAGTTTGCCTGGCAGCAAGACATTAAGGTCTCAGGCTGCAAATGCTAAACCACAGGCTGCTCTCCCCTAAACTCTTTGTGCTGTACCTCTAATACTGCTGCAGGAATATTTGCAATCTACCTACTCCTGACACGTTGCTGCTTAGACTTCAGTAACAGCGCTCACAGGAGCAGAAGCCTACAAACCAAAAAAAAAAAAAAAACAGTTACCAGGAGCTTTTATGATCTAATATTTCAATCTCTTCATGGATTAGGCTAACTAAATGGAAGTAANGAGCCTCTAGCAGTGACTTTGGAGCGGCGGGTGTGGCTGTGAAGTCAGGGATCCCCACAGCTGTGCAGTTTGCCTGGCAGCAAGACATGAAGGTCCAAGTCTGCAAATGCTAAACCACAGGCTGCTCTCCCCTAAACTCTTTGTGCTGTACCTCTAATACTGCTGCAGGAATATTTGCAATCTACCTACTCCTGACACGTTGCTGCTTAGACTTCAGTAACAGCGCTCACAGGAGCAGAAGCCTACAAACCAAAAAAAAAAAAAACCAGTTACCAGGAGCTTTTATGATCTAATATTTCAATCTCTTCATGGATTAGGCTAACTAAATGGAAGTAAAAAATGTCTTTGCTGCAATGTCAGTTCAGCTATGAGGTTCTGCAATTCAGCATGAAGGAGGTTTATCAAATCCCCTGCTAATACGCTACGGTACTGGGTCCCAAGCTAAGACTGATGGAATGAAACAGCTTTTGATTATGGAGCAGATTTTCAAATGAAGCCATAAGCGCCTAATTCTTTGCCTTGAGATTATATCTTGAACATTTTTTTACAGATCTCAATCCCTCTGAACTTTAAAACTTTACAATAGCATAATTGATTTTAATCTTTCCTAAGCACTTACCTGATAAATGAAACTAGATACCTTATATTGTGATTCAGCCCTCAGGCTTTAAAATTTGTAGATACAGTTACTGTGAAAAATAAAATGTAAAATCAAAAATTATATCTCTAATGATAGTGTTAGACTTCTCTGTTTATGGTTTTATTACTGTGATTAATATACAGCCCCTGAGTTTGATGTAAAAGGAGCCCACAAGGGTGAGAAGTTTTGTCCAATGTAAAAAATTTAACCAGTATTAATAACTGACTTCACTGAAACATATTGTCAAGGACACTAACTCAGCTATGCAGGATTGTTTATAATACAGGATTTACAGGATAATATTTAGGATCTTCAGCACTTCTGCCATGACTATGCCATTTTTATGCCCAGCAATATCAAACTCCACAGACTAGTTAAATGCTTGGAGCACCGCTGTGGAGTGGAGCCACATGAACATCTAGGTGATGGGGCAAAAATCAAATTCATTACCAACATTAATTAGTGAAGTGTCCACACTACCTGGTGGAGTCTGAAGCATCTACAAATGGGGTATTTACAGGAGAGCACACTGATTGTGTAGCCAAATACATGAACCAGTAGAAAATGGGGAGAGAAGGGTAGGTCCCAATATCTTCCCAGGGGTCTGAGGGTGCAGCACCCTGCTGCAAGATCTGCTTGCTACCAACTCCAACCAAAAACATATATGGATGCCTTTGATTAAAAAACAGTTGTTCAAATTGCATAAGAATTTTGGATTAGACTATCCCATCTTTCAAGTGAAAGGATTAAAAGATGGGTTGGTTTTATTCAGCCAGACTCACTGTTTCATCTACCATCAGTGGACACTTTGGGAAATTACTTGCAGCTTTCAAATTGTCTACCTAAATTTAGCCTGCTTGGGCTTGCCCACGCCAGAGAACAACCGTTGCTCATGAGATCCTCTACAACGTCAGGGCTGGCTGTGACGAGGGCAAAGTGGGGTGGCTGGAAAGCAAGAGGCTTAGGACTTTCATCAGTCTTTATGCAGTGGAGGGGTGTTAAGGAGCTTTCACCAAATACAGCTGTTCCACTCATCCAGATATTGTGAAGGCAGTTGGGGCACTCAGGTGAATCCCTCCAGGGCACATTTGGCCAATGCTTGCACGAGTAGATGTAATTTCGATCTCACGGGACAGCAGAGGTAAAGTGAAGAATGGATGTCTCTCCTGCTTTTAGGGCAGGAAGATCATGAATTATAAACTGAATGTAATGTCTACAAAAAGATAGCTCAGAGGTCTTCACATGATTTACATGTTGCAGACCTTAAAATTGTGCCTTAATACTGATTGAAAGTAGAGGCAGTGCACACCTCATAAGAAAGCAATGGGACCAAACCTAGAAAGTGCACTGAAATATTTGTTTGTTTGTTTGTTTGTTTTCGTTTGTTTTATCCGTATTTTTCTGTTTTCCTAAATTACTTTATGGCTATACACTCAGATGCCAGTCAGGAGTGGGATGAAAGGATACAAAAATAAAGCTGCAGGTTGTGCATTTGAGGACTCAGGTGCCACTCTAACGTGAGACGTTGCATTCTGACTGCAAAGCACCTCACAGGGTTTCGGACACAGAAAATAAACAGGACCAAGCGCAAACACCATGAAGACTAATTTTAGCCCTTAGCCTCTTATTTCCCCATTTTGTACTGGAACGGAAACTGCAGGAAAAAAATTCCTGAGAGCTAAATCTCCATCTTGGATGAATGGATATTTCTCTGTTATATGACACTCTCCAACCTGTCATGTTCTGCTATCACTGAAAACCATTTATAGCTTGTTAACAAGGTGGTGAAAGGGAGCTGAATATTTTCCCAGAATGGTATTTACACATTCTAATAAAGATAAATATCTTGATGATTTTAAAGCCACATAAAATATTGCAGCAAAATAGCCTTCTTTGACATCTGGAAACAAGTTCATTTGCTAGAACGTGCTAGAATGTCATGCATATATTACTCTAACCAAAATTAGGCTGACCATTGACAGGAACAAAACACATGCACAGATTTCTTGACAATTTCATAGCTATTATTAATATATTAGAAATAACATGGTAGGACAAACTCTGTGAAAGCTATACAAAACTCAGGCCAGGGAAGAATAAACCACTGTGGCCTTGACGCAGGTTTCTCCCAGGAAACGTGCATTGCTCAGTTTCTGAAGGGAAATCAGTTTGTGATTTTTACAATGCTCACATATTTTCATGATGCTTTTGGGAAAATGCCTCAAATTATGTATTTAATTATTAGGTTTATATAATGTGAGTGACTGAAGAAGGTAAATTTGGTATGTCTTGATGAATTAATGCAGACGTAAGTCCTGTCACCATGTATAAAAACTTCCAAGAAAAGGAAATACGTAATTAATAAAGAATCTGTGAAGTTTAATGAGAAAAATACAAAGTGTAATGAAAAATATAATGAATGTTAACTTCATACCTACAGTCCAGGTAGCAAAAATAATCCTCCCTAAGAGCCTTACAATGTACCTATAAAAGACTCAGTCCTGAAGCCCTGAATTAGAAGTAACTTGACATCTGTGCCAGCATTTGCTGAATCAACG
This sequence comes from Ifrita kowaldi, assembly GCA_013398055.1. Taxonomy (NCBI): domain Eukaryota; kingdom Metazoa; phylum Chordata; class Aves; order Passeriformes; family Cinclosomatidae; genus Ifrita; species Ifrita kowaldi. Next base: position 229,260 of record VZRS01004393.1, on the reverse strand, counting down.
TACACATTGAAGTGAGGTTTCCCTCTTTCCAATTTTCAGTTTTCTTTGTTTCTTTCAGCCCTCTTTTTCCCTGCACCCATCACCACACAGCCTCTTTTTTACCTTGTTTGTTGCCAGAATGCAGAAAAGTTCTTTAAGCATTTTTCCCAACCCCACCTGAGGAAAAACATCAAACTAAGTGAGATGCAAATAAAAATATCATCTGTTTTCACATGTTTTAAAGTGCCTGACATTTTTGTTTATAATTTTAAAAATTACTTAATTTTAAAACCTCAGACTTCAAACCATATATTCATTATGCCATGAAAACTAACAAAAGAGCAAAGGATGAAGAAAACAGGTCTTTAAATTAACATTTTCTTTTTCCCTGACAAGCTGTAACAGAAGCAGCTGCAAGACTGAAGAAATTAGCTGTATGATATTTAACCCTTCGGATGCCAACTTCTATCTACATTTTTAAAAGGAATCAACATGTTTTGTGCACATTCCCTACTTGCCTCCCAAGTCAAGCTTTTGGGATAAGTGCATTCTCCTCTCTTCAGCCGAAGAAAGCTCTGTACTCTCATTTTGCATGCGTTTTGCTACTGCTGTCCCAGAAGAAAAACTGAAAGAAGTTATGGCCACTGGGTCACTGGCACTCCTGTGTCCAAAAATGCAATCTTTGTGAGAAAATAAATTGCTGAGGTACCACCTGCAGGCACAACTGGGCACTATGATAAATAAATATAGAAAAACCACAAACAAAACAAAAAAACCCCCAAGGTTTTGTGGGTTGTGTCTGTGACATTCCCCGAAGTGCAATCTTGAGTTGATGTGCATCTGTAGGTGTACAAAACTTGGCTGTACAATGGTCACATTTGGTAGAGAGGAGATGTGGGTGTAGAAAACAGGGCCACTTATCCAGGCCCTTTTTCCCAGGCTCCTTGATAGCCAAATTAACCCCCAGTATCACATGTGAGTAAGTCTAACTCTACAGAGTTAGAGCAACACCACAGTAGGAGGTGCTGCTCAGGCTGTCCCACGTCCTTGGGATCCCTGTCCCAACGGGCACACGCTTTTTCACACTGTGGAAGTCCCCAGACAGCTCTTTTTTGAGCACCACGTGCAGCCTGCTAACACACAAAGGCTGAGGGAAAGACTGGAGGACTTGACCCGATTTGGGTGTACATCACTCATGCTCCCATCTGATTTCTTTAGGAGAAGGAAACTGCAGGTGCCTCAAGGCAGAGCGGGGCTGGGGCACAAAGAAGAAAGTGGCAGTGACAAGCAGCCACAAGCCTCCTCAGACGCCACCTCCCCGCAGAGATGCCACAGCTTCAGGAGCCGCAGGCCCCTCTCAGAGCTCCAGTCACTGCTGCTGCACGGGACTCCCATGGCAAAAAAAGAAAAGCTACCCACCCTTCGTTAAGAGGCATCCTGGTCATCTCCTGGGGCTATGCTTCCTGCTGCGGTGGGGTGCAACCTGCAGGGCTGCCTGTCATGCAGAGACATAATTTGCTCTTCTTTGCGAAGCAGAAGTGCCTTTGATCCACAGCCTGGATTAAAATCCAACTTTGAAGATTTTCTAAGTGGTGCTACATTTAAAACTTTCCCATAAATTAATTTTAATACCCAACAATTATCTTAGAAAAAGGATTTCCAAGCTCCACAGCTGCTTTGCAGCGACCTTCTTTCACAGAAGCTTGGGGTGGAGTAGGATATCCTTTCTATACTCCAAGTATAGGATCTCCCAATCCACATTTTACCTTGGGACACCTCTGGTAGGTTCCAAGATACTAGCTGAAGGTTATTTCCCCAAATGAATCCACCCACCTCAAAAGAAGTGGGGTCAGATGGAAATGTGGATGGCAGCCATGAGTTCCAGCACACAACCCTGGTGCCAGTGAGATGGGCTAATCCCACTCCTCCGTGAGCATCAAATACAGCCCAGGATCCTGCACAGCTCTTTTACAGAACAAGGAATTAGCCAGTTGTAGAAGAAATTGGATCCTTTGCACTACTTTGTAGCACTGTTTTTCAGGGTGTTTTTGGCAGTCTGTTTAGTTAAAGACACTCTAAAACCAGATTAGGCCTGATTTCATTACCGTGCTAGCCGCTGTACATACTTGTTGGCTGAAAACTATTACATTAATGGCAATCACTGGGAAGCAACCTGCCAAATTAGAATAAGGTCATTGCAATTTACACCCAGTAAAGAAGAAAATGTAGTAAAATATGTCCCCAGGAAAACACATCATTAAGTGGATGGCACACAAGGTTATTCAAGGGTTGCATAACCTTACAATCTAGCCGAGTACATATGCACTAAAAAATACTTGCTGATCATCTAAGGAAAAGTGCAGGAATTTTAGCAGCTTTTTAAAGCATGGTACTGTTATCTGTCAGTCCTCTGTAAACAACATTTGCAACAGTTTGTATACATCAGTGACTTGTGCCGAGCAAACGATCACTGCTGCTCCAATATGTATCATTTAGTACTTCATGTGTTTCAACACTAGTGCAACTCATTTTCACTCTACTCAGACAGGATCTGTGACCCAGATCAATATGCTGATTTCTTCCCTGTTGCCGCACAACATAAATAATCTATGACCATGCTATCTTTTTGTGTCTTCTGTGTCCATTTATCGTCTTCCTTCCACTCATTTCATATAAGAATGTAGGAAAATATGATGGGTGGTTTGGTTTTCGGCTTTTTTTTTTTTTTCAGAAGAGAAATGCTTTTTACTGTTTTCCATTTTCATGCTATTTGTTTGGCTTTTTTTACTACCCTGGTTCCTTTTACATCTTTAACTGTTTGTCTTCCAAGATCCCCATCCACCTGCCCAGTTCATGCTCCATCTCAGAGGCTACCTTTTGTCTGAAATAGTTTGTGATGCTCTATTTGTTTTGGATTATAGCTAATTCTCCTCATTCTACATAGACAAAGTGGGGTTTGTTAGATTAATATTTAACCAGGCCAGAAACGACTGAGATCATCTAACCTAACTCTCTGAATAACACTGGCCACAGGACTGCCTTGAATTAACTTCCCTCTCGACTGGAGGAGACCTCTAGAAACACATATGAACTTCATTTAAATGATTCCAGTGATGGTAAATCCACCACAACCCGTGATAAACTGTTCCAGAGTTTAATTAACATCTCTATTAAAAATGTGTGCTTTTTTTGTAGTTTACATTTATCTGCTTCATCTTGCACCAACTGGATGCTATTAAAGCCTAGTTTGTTTTAGAGTTCAAAAAGCCGTTTCAGAGCGAGTTTCTGGTTTTGATATAGGTACTTAGGCATTTGTTGAGTCTCACCCTGAGGCAAGTTTTGGAAAACTCTGGTCATCACTACAACCCTTTACCTTCTTGACATGTAGACATGAGACTGTATTTTTTTCTGTTCCATGACCATCTAAAGCCACAGACAATAATTCAGGTTGAATTTTCAGTCTACATTCGCACATCCAAAGAAAGAAATTTTGTTTTTCAATGACGCATCGTGTTCAGATGACAATTGTCTTGAAAACTCCCTGCACAGGAGACTGAGACAGGGAAACAAACATCACAGCCAGGACACCATTTATGAACTGAAGTATTACTACTAGTAGCATAAAGCTGTTCTTACTAATGGCAGGTAATGATACATTCAGGTATTGAGACACAGATGATCTTGCATTTCCAATCTGTCCGTTTCATAATTAACTTCTTCCCCAAGCATCTCAATGTCAGAACAAAGTTTCATATAAGAGCGCTGAGAATCATTTTTACATTATCTTTCACACAGATCATCTTGACAGGCGTATTAAAATATGTACATATGTTTCAGTATTCAAAGAGAATTTTCTGATTTTAAATGTTCTTCCTTCCCCCAAAAGAACTTGAAGCGAGCTTTACATATTCTGAGTCCATTACAGATGTTTAATCACCACATATCTTCATCTACTAAGATAATCATGGGTGGAAAATAAATCACATTTGTCTACAGCTCCTTGGAACTTCTAGAAACTTTGACATTTGAAATATATCAAAATTGTCTTTAAATAGTATATCATGGGTTTCTGAACTGCAAAATATCACTCGCTCATAATGTGCTCTGTAGAATATTTTATATTTTATTCTTTCATATCTGTATCAAAGCAATATTAAATTTAGAAACAAGAACAAAAATATCCCCAGCAGTAACTTTCTGCTACTTCCATGAATTGTAAACATTTTAGACAGGAACAAGTTTAGACAAACTTATCACAGATCCTCAAAGTCTACTGAAATCAGCAAAAAAACTACCCCTGACTTCAATGTCTGTGAGCCAGTCCCTTAAAACTATGACTGGAATGCTTCATTCACAAGTTTAAAAAAAAAAAAATAAAATGAGTGAAAAAAATAATTCAGTGTTGCACAAAATAGCTAGTTTTCCTGATGGAAAAGTTGTTAGTTTTAAAAAATAAATAAGTGAACTGAAACAAAACCCGAAACAGAACTGCTGAGCATGGGAAAAAGAGAATATGGATTCTCTTCTCAGAGAGTGCAGACTCCCCAACCCACAGATCAGAATTGATTCTACTTGTAAATCTCTACTGCTCACCTTAATAAACCAAACTTTTTTTATATAACTTCTCCCATATGTGCACATGTTTAAAATCAAACTGTTAACTTCGCTGAGGTGGAAGAGAATTTATTAATATTTCTGGAGCTATGTGATGCCAGTATAATATAAATTCTCCATCCTGAGGCACTCTGTTGAATTGAGCAATGTTTCTCCTCATACCTGATTGCCCCTGCAGGACTGTGTCACCTTTGCCGGGAGATATTCACATGTGGGTGTTTGTAGGACATAAGGCTCTTATACAGAGCTGTAGCAGTTTGGGTTTGAAAGTGTGTGTAGTTTTATCCAGCAAGACAATCTTCCTAGCAAGGCCTCAAGAATGATTTGCAGCTTCTTTTGGAGTCTTGGTGTGCTCTGCAGAAAGCTGGGTATTACTTTTTTTCAGGAGAGATCCCAAATTTTGCAGTATGTGAGTGAAAATTGCCAGAAATCTACGACTTCAAGGAGCCTTCAAATTTTTTGAATTTTCAAGCCTTTTCAAGTTTTACTCTGATGATGAAGCATCCATTCTATAATCCTGCTTCTGTGCTATCTGATAGTGAGTTGGTTTTTTTAATCTTTCAGTCTACATTTCATCTTTACTACGCTGTGGACTTGCCTTTTTAAGTTTAAACAAGCCTGGTACAGGGCACATCCCATCTCTCAACTTTATTATTTCTGGCTTTCTTTGTGACCTCAGGAAGGCAATTCTATTTCCCTACAACCATATAAATAAACTCACATATTTTCTCAAAATTCAGGGCCAGAAACATTTCAAAACTAGGGCTGGGAGTTTCTCTGGAAAATTTACCAACTTATTCTGGAATAATTACTTCAATAAATTCCAGTAGCTTCACAAGAGGGGGCACACCTCCAAAATGGAGACAATAATTCTGCAGTAAGGGGTAAATTCCACAACAAATCCTCTCCATAAATTACTGCCTCAGCAAGGATATAACAATTCTTCTACATCTACACATCTGGTCTTGTTTTTAATATCTGCCAAAAGATTTTGAATGGATATTTTTGATAGAAGGCAATTTTGTCCTCCTTTGTTGTTCTTATGATAATAATTCTGACCTGTTCCTTTTAAAAACTATTTGAGAATCCTCACCTGGAAAGCTTCACCAATTCAAGATATTATTATAATAATTACTCTTGTATTAATTGGAAATTTTATTCGCATTTTTCATGACGGTAAGAACAAACTGGCTCTCTTTGCTATTTTTATATCAATAGTGTGCTCTTGTTCTACAATAATTACTATATTTTTCAGCACTTCTATTACTTTGGAAGTAGTTCAGCTGTCTTTCGTGTAACTGGTTGCATTCCATACCCAGTATGCTCACCTATCGTAGCATTAATTTCTGGACTTCTTCTTGATGTTTTTCTAAGCCTTTTCAGCAGATAGATAACATTAAAAAAAAGACTTCAAAAAACAGACACAACTTTTTTCTTCCTGAAAGTGTCATGAACTTATATAAACATAACAATGTGACAAGCATGCAGTGAAATAAATGACAGCAGAATTTTGTCCCATGGTATCTGTCTGCAAGCATGCACGTATCTGTGCGTGCACAAGTGCATTTGCCAGTGTCTGCACTGGCAATTATGACATTTTACCATCACAAAGTAACAAATATTACTTTTAAGGAAATTGATCAAAGGAAAATAGTCTTGAGACATTATGTGCGCAAAGCTGATGTTTCAGTCAACCATTGAACCAAATGAAAATCATTTACACAGGGTTTGACTTAGAGCAGTGAAAAAAATTGAAAGGTGGTGTTATTAAAATACGATCAAAAGGAAGAAGTGTTCGTAGTGCATTTAAGGAAGACATAAGGAGATAGCTTTCAATTTCTTTATCTAAAAGTATTTTAAGGACTTGCCATCAGGGTGACCATCCTTCCGTACGCATTTAAAACCTTCACAGGATCAAAGGCCTTATGGCACACATTATTTACCCTGAGATCTGAAGGACACAGGAAACTCCAGGGATATTTCAGAGGATGAGGGTGATAGTAGAGCAATAGGAATTCATCTATCCTGCTGTAATTTGTGGAAGCACAGAGCACAGAGCCTGGTGTTACATTTCCTGCTGATGTTGGGTCTCCCCACCTCCTATTTGCTCACCTCCTCCTGCAGCCAGAAGCTACAGCACTGCTGGCAGCCTTCTGCTACAGTCTTATCATGTGAACTGAATCTGAATCACTTTCAAGTCACAGCTGAAAGGCTACAAGCTTCCTCACCCCAGGCTATGAGATATATGGAAGCGTTTAAACAAAGCTGGTTTCAAAAGCCAGAGTAATTTTTGGTCCTGATCCTTTTGGCCTTAGTGCAGCTCTGGAGAGCTGAGTAGTCATAAAGCGCAAGCGGTAATAATGCATTTTGTGTATCTTATCCAGTTTTACCACTTGAAGCAGTAGAATTAAAAAGCAATCGACCAAAAAGTAGTTCTTAATCACTATTCCTTGGTAGGGTGGGAAAGGGCGAGAGAAAGGAAACCATTATGAATATCAAACTAGCCAAGATCTCATTAAATGAATATGATTTTCTACAATGCTTAAACTACTGGCCCACGTCAGTGCCTTCAGGGAGCTCCTCACATGTGGCTCTTGTCACTCCACCCCCAAATCACTTGCTGCCTCCTCTGGGAAAAGAGATATTTGAGGGCGTGTCTGCCACTAACCCCTCTCTCAGGCACCTCCAGGAGAACATGTCACAGGTGGCAGAAGGCAGGATTTGCACAGCAAGAGTCAGGACTAAGAATCACACAGGGCTTCCTCCACAGGCCAAGAAGCATTCCCCAAAATAGATGTGGTAAAGCTGCAGATTGTTCTCCTTTGCACAGAGTTGGGATGTCTTTATGTCACGGAGGACAGTGCACCCCCGGGCTGCAGGCTGACATGCGAAAGGGAGATAACCCATCTTTCTTACAGGTAACTTCTCTGGACACCAACAGCAACGTAGGATGACAGCACAGTGCTCAGTTCAGGATAATTTGTTCTTCACCATGCTTTCCATTCAAACTGCTTCTCACCCTCGAGTTAGCCATACATTTCTCCAGTCACCTAGGGGTCAGCGCTCGGCTGGACCCTGGAACAAACACAAACGGTAGGGACTGACATAACTCCCAGTGAACCAAGGAGGATATGGGATATCTGCCCAGCTTGAGAGGTAGTCTCTGGGCTTACAGAATGACAAAGAAAGTACTATTTCCCTTAAGAGACCTTTTCAGGAGATTTTCACATGTGTTTCCTAACCAGGACTATATCACGTAAGTTTCACCATGGGAAGGAGAATCCCAGGGCATTCTGATAACCTGGAAAAACCTGTTTAAGACTTCTGAGCTTAGGGCATCTGTGTGTGCATATAAAATATTCCTAAAAGGTGGGTGTATGCATGGAACAACTACATCAGATTATACACACTTCCACCTCCTATGAAATTATATATGCAAAAGAGGGAGGCAACATGTAAAAGAGAGAGCTACAATTGTCTGCATCAAGACAGACACAAGTTTCAGGAAATTATTTTGGCACGAGACTTGGAATACTAAATTGAAATGCAATGATAAAGCATAGAACCATGACACATCTTTGGTTTAGATAAGGCTGCACAGCATAAAACTGCAGAACACTGTTTTTACGCCGTGGCAGGTGGCTGCAGATTCCTGCCAGACAAATGACAGCTAACAGACAGCAGCACTTAGAGAACATAAATCACACTAACCAATTGTAATATTCAGAAATTCTAACTAGTAACAGCTCAAGTTACTCTATGGATGGGCAGAACAAAATAGACTTTGAAATCCATCAGGAAGTACAAGACTTAAAATATGAGAACAGGGCTGATTTTTCATACTAATTGAAGAGCCCTCTAATTCTGCTCACGGTATCTTCTATCTTGCCCTCCTACTGAGAGGAGCAGCTACTTACTGGGAAGCATGTGAAAACGTGCTTCAGCACACTGCACATGCAATACTTTGAAGTTAAAAAATTTTATTAAGAAGTCTTCAGTTTGAAGCAGATAAATAGAAATTTTCTTTCTGGTGAAGTTCTATTTACTTCAACCAGTACATGTGGCAACTAAAAAAATTAAAAACAAAAATTCCCTTTGTTTTCCAACCTTAATACTTTCAAATGTCCTAAGTAATTAAATTTAAAACACTTACTTATTTTATTTTCCAGCATCTGTCTTGCTTGCTCAGTGATAACATTTTTGTCGCCCATGTCACAAACAGAAGCATCTTCATTTTGTTTTGTTTTCAGTCTATGTCCCCCACTTATGAAAAGAAGCTTTTAATCCAACTAAGAATTTAATGAACTTTTAATATATTTTATTACATTTTCTGGAGGGGGGGGAAAAAGGGAAAGACTACATTAAACTGAGGGATCACAATTAAGTCAGAATTTACAGCATACTGTATCTTTTGTTTGACCAAGCACCTTTTTACAAAAGAAGCCCCAGACATAATCCCTGCATTTAATGAAAATACATAGTGATTCTGCCTTAGACAGAACTGACTGCTTTATCTATGGATTATGAAACTGTTAGGATGTCAAGCACAAGTCCACTTGTGGCTTTCAGGAATTTTTGTGAGAGAAAGTCAGAGAAATGAACTCCTTGAAGAAAACTCAGCAGTCCTGTCACTGTGAGGACAGTGGGAGACTTCACAGTGTGATTTGTAGGAAATGTGGAAAAAATAAGTCCTCCAGCAAAATCAAACAAGTCCAGATTTTTAAAAACTTGTATTTATCTTTGCAAGTAATGGAGTTTTCAAATATTAGTTTTGGTTTTTTTCAAGTAAAAAGGTCAAAAAGCACAGTAGGGCAAATTTAAGAACTATTTTTTGAAATTAATTATTCTTTACATAACTCCTTATGTGTCCACCTTCTATACTATTGGTACAAATACCAAAATCATTATCATGCAAGGAGACTCCTTTGTTCTCTTTCTCCCTATTGTACTGAAAATAATTTCCAGATATGAAAAAAGGAATACACTTCAAATTAGTACCAACATAAAATTCTTACATATTGCTATACCTAGTTTTGACAGTTGGCCATTCTTGGGGGCTAAAGAATTTATTGAGCAGAACTGGATATTTCCTTGGTACAAAAATACTGGGGAAGGTCTGGGTTCTCTGGCACAGCATAATTCAAGCAATGGGAAGTAGAACTGCAAATTCTGCACCAGTTACCCCTTAACCCAAAAGCTTTTTTACCACGTCTTTGTCTGCAGTGCTGTACCACAGTAGTCTTTATGCTGTTCTGACTTTCTGCTACTTATTTTAGAGTTTCTCCAGTATTTCTATTGTAGTGGTCATCAAAGCATACATCCTCCTGTACGTCCCCAGTGTTCTTCATACTAACAAACATCTGTAAGATGCTTCTGATTCTTTCAGACAGCTAACTCAGAGAAGTTTATTATTCTCTTACGTTTATGTTGAAAGAAGGATCCCGTTGCACAAGGGGCTGAGACAGAAGAGAAGTTGCCGTGTCTCAGCTAAGCTGTGGCAGCTGCTTATGCCCGTTCTAAATGCAAACTTCAACAGAACAAAATACTCTAAGTCAAAGTATGTAGTAATGCTCTAATCTAGCAGCATGTGCAGGGAAAATTATTCTGTTTCAGCTGTTAATATAACAAGCTGTAAAGTCCAAACTACTGGCTTCAAATAGATTCAACCCACTACAGATACTACAGGTGCCACTGTTATGTGAACTGTAGCAGCAGCATCATTAGATGTGATAAACAGTTACCAACTATTTGTAGCAATTACCATTCCAGTTACCGAGATATTTGTAACTATTTGCAGGACAGGCCACGAGCATGAAATAGAAATACTGGTGCTCTACCCAGGAGACCTTGTGACAATTAAAGCTAGTCCTACCCTCAGCATGTCTGCTTGCAGCAGTCTCCTCTCTATGGGCTGAAATCGTGCAGCTGGACGGATACGGAAAGCCCTTGTGAGCTGTATCCTTCAGGTATCTCAGGGCACTTCTGACCACTACAGCAGGTCACTGAGATACACGTAAGGCCCTCTGCAGCTGCCAGAAAGGGAAGAGATGGGCTTGTGCTCCAGATCTCTGCCAGGTAGCACTGACTAACAGCACCATCTAAGGCCAACACAGACATTAAAAATCTGTTAGCTAAATGAAAGTCATTTCACCATTCCCACACGTGCTGCGATCACACCTCCCAGTGGCAACACGTACATAGCCTCACGTGTTATGTTATTAAAGACCCTTTTATTTTATAAAAGGACTTTTACAAAAGGAGTTGTTTCCATTTACAGTAGTAGTAACTTGTTACTACTTAGGGTGAAGTCTTCCTGTACTGAGGACAGCAGAGATATGGTGTAGCTTCATAGGAATACCCAAAACCTTTCTAGCTGATTCTGCTGTGGCAAAGCCACATCAAGGAGGCTTTACACTTTTCAGAGAAAGTATTATTTAAGTTCCTTGGCCCTCTCCGATCTCTCTAGAGTCAGCATGCAATTGTACTTTTCTTGTTCCTCACATTCCGGAAACTTTAGGAATGTTGGTAATTACAACTAATAGACCCACTTCCCCTACCTGAAAGCATTCACAAAGGACCAGCCACATCTGTCAAAAATGTTTAAAAATCAAGCCAGACAATATTACAAATATTAGTTTAAATGTGATCTCAGCTGTAAACTTTATTGCCTTCTAAAATAGCTGTAGATAAAACAATACTGTAAGACAGTTTTTAAAGATTCTCAATATTTCACAAAACATATTTTACAAAATTTTTACAAAATAAACTATCAAGTCTTCCAAACTCAATGAAAGCTATCCAGTCTTCAGTCTACCCCACAAGTCCAGCAAGTGACACTTAACACATACAGCCAGAACAGACCAATTTACATCCATTCTTTTTGGTTAAGGACCTCCTTTTCTTTCATTCTTGTGTTATCTCTCATGAGTATCAGCATACTTCACATGTAAAAAGAACTTCTTTGAGATGGATTAACTCCCACATGAGATTATTACTAACATATACACATATGAAGCATGAAAGAAAAGAAATAGCAGCAAACTATAAAAATACCAGTTCAGATTTATCCCTCTAGGTAGGGAAGGAAACTCATCCCCCATGAAGTGTTTTATGGGCTGGAATTTAAAACCTCCAGAGATACATCATGTAAGTATATTGCTGAGCATTCATAGTTTGAAACAACAGGAATGTCCAAGGTACATTTTTTATTTATATGGTAGGAGGATATATTGAATTTTCAAATAGTGATCATTAGTTGTGAAAGAGTGGCCCTCACTCTCACTATTTCTTCCCTTTTATAAAGACATGATTAGCACAGATGCAGGAAAATTTCATTGTGTCTGAATACCAGACATAAAACAATCTTTTCAAGAGACATTCAGGCTTGAAAAAACTCCAATTTATTTCACATACACACATTTGTCTATAGTAGATATTGTTTTTAATCATGAGGATGCAAAGATGTCATTTACCAGTGCCCCATTCTGCTTAAGAGTGCTGACAAAGCACTTCTAGTGCGCATTGCTGTGGTGACTTAGCAAACCTAGGAGCTCCAGCTCTCCGTCCCACTTCTTTGAAAGAAGAGTCCTTCAAGGGGGATCTGCAACAAAGTCTCTGCCACTTTTTGTGCCAAGTCTAGCATTTTGATAACCCCTTTATATGCACAGCTTAAATCAAGTGAAAGAAACTGTGTCAGGGGAGGTTTAGGCTGGATATTAGGAAAAGGTTTTTCACCCAGAGGGTGGCTGGGCACTGGAACAGGCTCCCCAGGGAAGTGATCACAGCACCAGCCTGGCAGAGTTCAAGAAGTGCTTGTACAATGCTCTCAGGCACATGGTGTAGTTCTTGGGCTGTCCTGCGCAAGGCCAGGAACTGGACTCAATGATCCTTGTGAGTCCCTTCCAACTCAGGATATTCTATGATTCTATGCTTCTAAGAGGTAGGTCAGGAGAGAAGCCCCCGATGCGCTGTTCCTGCTGTCTCCATTGGGAGAACACAAGCAGTCAGCTGGGAGTGGTGTGGTGACCTCTTGGAGGTGGATCTCAACATCTGTGTGAGTTCATCTGTGTGGTTTTCAGTGCTACCTCTCTTCTCTTATATCCGGTGTGTCTTCAGCTTTCACCAACTTGCTGCATTTTCTTTACATGCCAGATTTGCTGGGGGTTGTTATCTTTGTTCTCCATTCCAGAAGAATAGAAGGGAAAAAAGAACCTTCAGCTGTTTTTGCTGCCCTCCTTTTTAGAACTCCTTGGTCATGAAAACTTCTTCCCACAAGGTATCAAACAACATTATCATTATCTTTAGTTACAAACTAACCTGGTGTATTTTTATAATTAAAGGGAAGTAAATAACATTTAGAGTTTAACTGTGAGCTTCTGTGGAAGGCAGTGGTTAAGTTAAATCACTTATTGGAAATACAAAATACTATTCACAAAAGATTAAGATGAAATGGACACAACGACAGACAAATGTGAATCATATCCACAATATGTTCTATTTCAACATAAGTTTCTGCATGGTTTCAGCATGAAGAGAAAGAGCCTAGCTCTAAAAAAGTAGTTGGGGGAACCATATCATGACACTAAAATACAGCTTTGAACAGAACTATATTTCTTGTGAAATAGGGGTGAAAATTGCTGTTGGCACATCCTTAATTAAAAGGTAGCTATCAAAGCCTTTTAAAACAGAGAGATTACCGGTTTCCAAAATGTAAAGCTCATACTGTCCTCCTTCTATACAGTCTTCCAACACGAGTTTCTGTTTTCGAAGTGTGTATGCTGAGGAAGAGGCACATGAGAGCTGTGAATATCGAAATGGCAAGACACATATAGCACGTACATGATTTTCAAAGGATTAAAGACGCAGTAAGCAGTACGATTATTTATACTGATTCAGTCAATTCCAAAGTGGTGTGACATGCTACTCCCTGTGCGTCAGGCAGAAGGAACCAAGCAGCACATGGTATGCTGCACACTGCCTTTCCCACAGGATGGCAGGCACTGTCTGCTCCTTGACTCGGAGGGGATCACTGCCCCGCCAGACAGCCCAAGCCGAAGGCAGCCAGTGCTCACTAACCAGCAGCTCAGGGGCATCATCAGCCCACGCAGGCAGGGCCCCAGGGAGCCTGCACAGGCTGTGGCTTGGGACACAAGGATGAAGGGCTTTCCACTGAGCAGGATTTGCAGGCAAGCTGTTCTTCAGCAAAGGAGACAAAACCCCCACAAAAGCTTTGTGTGATCTGAGCCAGGCAGCACTGAGCTTTGGCCAGGCTGAACAAGCACAGCTGAAGGAAGAGCAGCTGTGCAGAGCTAATCTACACAGCATGTTGGTGCAGTCCAAACTGCCGGCAATTAAGTAACTTTTCCACAGTTGGCTGAAGGATAAGCTTTTAACAGTGTGAAAAAGTTCCAGTAAATCATAGTACCAATAACATACACAAACATATTTACAGCACTAAGGATTCTAAGAGGTTCTTAAAACATCAGAACCTCTCATTTTATGTTGCAAAAGATAGGGTTTTTCTTATAGCACTTGCTATTTGTAATTCTCTCTTTGAGTTGCTGTAACACTGTGCAAAGCCCTATACTTCTCAAGGTTGCTCTGCTGTAAATCTTGCATGAAAATGTAGCACTAATCTGTAAATCTTTGTGAATTTTCATAAATACCGCAGCAAACCTCTTAATTGCAGATTATCATCTTAATGCACATTTCAACACATTTTCACCTGTGTTCACCTGCCATTCTGCCCACTATCTCCGTGCTAGAGATCTTCTCCACTGATTTAGCATCTTCCACTGGCTTTCATTCGTACAGTGATGTGTGGGCCATCATCAGGAAAAGAGAGTTTTAATGAAGCTAAACTCTCTATGGAATGGGTTTTGGCCTGTGTCTGCACACTCCTATCAACAGGATGAGTCTAGGAAATAAGTGTGCTTGAAATCACACAATGCCTCAAATGACTAGCATTTGATACATCCGGATAGCAGTGGTGTTCTGAGGGTTCTTGAAGCCACACCTGTCATCAAGTATATCCTGAACCCACTGCTGGCTGAAGTTTTTTCCTGGCAGCATAAATAGCATGAACAGTACTGGACACTTCGCTATTCAGACAGGTTTACAGAACAAAAGCCTCTTGTTTTCAATCGGCCAAAATTCTAACACCATCAAGCGCCTAGTCTTTGAGTAATTAGATCTTCCACCAGGTACAGCATACAGCTTTGTGATGCAGGGCACTAGGAAACGGGCTGGGCTCTCTGAATGAACAATGAACAGTTGTCCTGTACATTCATTGGGAGGCAGCAAGATCCCCCCTTGTCCCTTAGATATATGAGTCTCAGAGATATCAGATGTCCCATCATTGCCTCCTTACTAGTGTTTGTCCATTCTTTTTCCTGTGTCTGATGAAGGGGTATGAAAGGAAGTAATACTTATTCTTTATTTTTGAATTATTTGTGTATATTTACCCAGTAGAGATAGGAAGGGAAACAAAGAGCACACATATAAAATTGATTGCTCTAGCTGTTCCCTTATCCCAGCCAGGTGTTTATTCATCGACACTGCTCATGTAGGTTGCATAAATCACAGGAATAATTGCCTCACAAATGCCCAGCAACACAGATTTTCCTTCTCCAACCAGAATATCTCCAGGTAGCACTTGACAGAAGTGCTTGCTATTCAGCATGACAGCACTGGTGGCAGCCTGCATGTAGCCTGACAACGTAGTATCAGCAAACCTGCTTCCCATCACTGTTAAGCTCAGAAGATGACACAGCTATTAAACTCAGCACCTGGTGTTTGTAATGCCCAGTTCTTAGGCAAATCTGCATATTCTCCCACCAGCCCCTCACTGAATGCTCCAGAGGGGAAGCCAAAGATCCCGACATGGGTCATCTTTCTTCCTCCTACAGAAGGAGACACTGCAAGAAAGTGCTGCTCTTGGGCAGTGGCTGTAACTCAGGTCATAGAGTGAAGTAAGACTGGGCATAGCCTTGTGTGACTTACTGAATTTAGGTTGTTGGCATGTTGAAAACACTTTCCAGCATGTGAGGGAAGGGCAAACAGGTTCTTCCATTAGACTCTGTAAGGAAATTTGAATACTGGCACAATTTTTTTTTGCACAAAAGATGCCTCTGTAGGAAGCCCAGTGTCTCACCAGGGTTGGAGAAGTCAGTGTAGCTGCAGTTTACCAGAATGTGAGTACAGCATAGCTGTACAGAGCAGGCACTTAAAGCTGATGTGAATGATTTACTTTTCCTTATCTGAACAAATCCTATACTGGGGACAGACATACAGAAGCTGATGAAATAACAAGTTTTACTCACTTTAAGTAAGCAAATACAGCAAAGATCAGTAGGAAATAAGAGCAAACCATCCTCATAAATCCTTTCATACATGTTTTTCCCATAGTAGTGATGAGTGATACTTTCTGAACCTTTCACTGATACCAGTACCAAATGAGCATCATGAAGTCATAAATGTTTTATTCTAACTACAGTCTTTTGCAAAAACAGTCAGTGCCATTCCAGAACAGTCACTTTTGTACCATGGAGGATACAGGATGTCTTCCTCTAAAATACTGTGTTCAGTTTTGGTCCCCACTACACACAAAAAGATATGAACAGGTTGGAGAAGGGACACAAAGATGATCAAAGGACTGGGAAACCTGCTGTATGAGGAAAGATTGAGAGAACTGGGCTTCTTCAGCCTTAAGAAAAGAAGGCTTAGGGGAGACTTCATCATCATGTTCCGGTGTTTAGAGGGTGGCTACAAAGAAAATGGAGACTGCCTTTTTACAAGGAGGCACATGGAAAAGATAAGAGGTAATAGGTACAAGTTACTCCTGAGGAGATTCCAATTGGACACAAGAGGAACATTTTTCACAATGAGAAAAATGAGTCACTGGAATAATATCTCCAGGGAAGTGGTGGATTACCCAACACTGGACAATTTTATGATTTGGCTGGACAGGGTTCTGGGCCATCTTGTCTAGGCCATGCTTTTGACAAGAAATGTTGGATCAGGCAATCCTTGAGGTCCCTTCTAACCTGGTATTTTATTATTGACTCTGTGATTGAAAATAACTTCTGACAGTGGGTGCTACAAAGCAGACCAGTTCTCAAAGGCCTGAGATCTACTCTGTGTTCACCTCTTCTGTCTCACGGGACCACATTTTGTCATCCTCTTCCTCTTTTAGGACATACAGATTCTCTACCGAATTCTCCAGTCTTCTCTGAGAAGAAGCAGGTGTTTCAAAGGCCAGAGAAAAGGCTGTGAAAACACAGAGAGTTTCAAAACTCTGCTTCTTCTACTGGAGAAGGGATCCTCTGCAAGTAACATCTGTTCTGGCTTGCAGGAGAAAGGCAAGGACAGTGTAGGGCCAGATGTTGCAGGTTCAGGAGGCACAGAATAAAAGGTCTGTATTGTGATCACTGCAAACTGTTACACTGACATAGCAGCAGCACCTAAAATTTCTGAAAACACTTGGTGCCGATGATGGTGACTTCAGTACCTGACCCAGCATTACCCTATAGATCTATTCCCACTCTGTAGCTTCTTGTAGACTGCATCTTCACATAGTTCCTGCTTGCAAAAAGAGTCCAGTGGGGCAGAGGGCTTAGTCTAGACATTTGCTGTGACGTTGTGGAACATATCAGGAATCCAATATCTCAGAGCTCATGGTGCCCTTCAATTGCTAGTTGTTACTACTAAGTGCCAAATGACATCGTCGTTTCCTAATAGCATTTTCAAGGTGAAAAAAAGTTAACTTAAAACAAAATCCCAAATGTTGGTATAGAACAAATTTTCCCTGTTTATTTCAGTATGAGAACTTGTGGGTATCAGATAAAACAAGTCACAGGGTCCAGAATAAACAAAAGGAGGAATTGCTTCATCCAGCATGATGTTAAGTTTCAGAACAATAGGGGCATTATCACGTTACTGATGGTTTTGGCCATTCTATGAAGTTCAGCTCATTCCTTGATAAAAGAAATATATTTTTAACACCACAGTACATAGAATAAGTCAGAAGCTGGGACATATCACATAAATAATGGATCCACATTTCTATAGCTCAATGTTTTGAGAGAGAGCAAGTATGTCACACAATAATAAATCAAGAAATAAAACATTTTGTCATGCAAGGGCATGTTCCACAGAATAAACAGGTTTCTGAGAAATTATGTTTCTGTGGAAATTCAGTAAGGAATTAAAAAAAGGCTGCCCTCTCATCACTTATAATATTACTTCAAAGATATTATTAGAACTTATGGTTGCTTTTCCTGAGTCATCTTCACTTAGTCTTTATAGTCTCTTGCTTTTTCCATTGTTTGCAACTATTTTTTTCACAGCTCATTGCTTTTTAGAAGAACACAAAGAGCTTTAAGGCGAGGAAGAGAGCAAAAATATATCTACGGAAAACATACTGGAGCTTTTCAAACCATGAGCTAGGAAATGTGTGTCAAAGTAGATACAAAACTCCAGACTAAAAACAGATGAATGTCAGAAGAAGAACATCTGCTTTGAAAAAAGTTGGCAGCAAGTATCAGTTGAGCCTGATCTCTTTTATGACCTCTGCTCTTTTGTTTATATTTTGCCTTATTCTTTTGGTATTTTTATGGCTGTAGCTAATATGGAAGATTTCTTAAGGATAGTAGGATAAAGCTGTGAGTACTTCATACAGAAAAAGTATAGTTCATCATTAATAACCAGGAAACAGAGAAAAAAAGAAAAAGAACAAATCTATCAACCCTTTCAAAGTAGAATATGCAAAAAAAAAAAAAAAGAAATGCATTGCAACTGGGACTGCAGACAATTGCTTAGAGATTAGATCGAGTTACTATTTCTTCTGAGACATTGATTCTGTTCAGATGTCTTCTTAATGATAGTGCTATTTATCAAAGCTGCCTATTCAAGAGTGGTGACAATCTGTATATCTTCTTGTCTTTAATTTCTTCAAACAAACCTACTCCTCTCTGGGAGGTGAAACTAATGCTCTACAAGTCAGTTACTATATCATCATCTGAGGACAGGTTCTTTATATCTGAATATCCAAAAATAACATGCAGGCTAGGCCTCAACTCAGAAATATGCATTTATTTATGTCCTATTGACTGTCTCCTGCTTAAAGATATGGACATATAAGCTCTTTGCTATATGGATGGAATTAAAGAAATCTCAACTCTCTACCCCTTTTGACTTTTGAATATAAATTTTTGAGTGACTAAGGTTAGGCTCTTGACTGCAGAGGGAGTAAGTGCCCACCGTTTGCAGTCATTCCATAAAGAACTTAAATTGCTCAGCACAGAAGCTTGGATTTTTGTTTGCAGTATGTGTACTTTGGAATACAGGATTTGATATAGGCACTACGGGATTTTTCATTTGAGCTACTGAAGTGAGCTCCCAGATGGCAAAGTAATGACAAACAAGGGAAAACAGAATTGTATTGTTAAGGTCTGTACTGATAGAATTCACATGTATTATATTAACATCTTGACTACTGCATTTCTACAGGTTCATTCTTTAACCAAATAGATATTGAGTCAAGGCTCTGGCAGAAAAGATTATTTTTTAAAACAATTTCAAATAAAGCACTGACTAAAAAAAAGGAAGTCAGTAAACTTGTTCTTAGTTTGTTCTTGATTACCTGTGGGGAAAATAAAGATTGGGAGAGAGGGTCAATTCTGCTTAAGACTGGCAGAAAAAAGGGAAGAGGAAGGGAGAAGTAGTATAAGATCTGTGAAATAGACTGAGTGTGTTTTATTTAAATGAGGAAAATTCTGAACTACGAAGTGAGAATAAAAGGCAAAACTGAACAAATGCTTGAAGATAGAAGTGTGATGATGTGATTGCAGTGTCTCTATGATCAGACTTGTATTTATAAACAATATTTTGTCTAAAATAAGAGCAGTCTTTTTAGTTGCAAGTAATTTCATGATCTTTTAGAAATCGTTTTGCTGCAGTTTCCTTAAGGGAATACTTCTGAAACTCTGTGTTTTGTTAACAACTAGGCAGGTGGCCAGCTGTGATCTCTACTCTGGATCACCGAATCAGACATCTCAGATTTGTTTCTCCATTCCCTTTCTTCCCACTTTGCCTGATTTCACTGCATCTTCTATAGAACAGTTAGAATTGGATTTGGAGTTTTGTGGGGGGTTTATACATGTGATCTCATGGATGAAACCTTAGCATGCTTTACAAGTAAAGGATGGATAATAAAGTGCTTTGAAGAGAAGGGCGTGCTACTAAGTACATAATTTTTCTTCAAAGTAGGATGAGAATACAGTGCTTCAAAAATATCCACTGGCTTCTGAAATACAAATTACAAAATCATGGGTTCTCCTGTTCTAGCTACATGAGCAATGCTTCTAATCAAGCTTCAACAGCCTTGGGGAAGTCAATTCACCGACAACTCCACCAGCAACTCTGGAAAGAGTGCTAGGTTATTAAAGTTTGCAGGCTGGTGCAGAACTTCACCCACCCTAACAGGCAGAAAATCACAGTGGATCATTTCAGTATAAGTGAAAAATTCTATGTAGAAGAGGGAAGAAACTTCATATTTTCATTCAATGAAACAATAAAGAACAAAGACACAATAGAAGTTTCTTTCTTCACCTCTTGGATGTGTGTG
This sequence comes from Ifrita kowaldi, assembly GCA_013398055.1. Taxonomy (NCBI): domain Eukaryota; kingdom Metazoa; phylum Chordata; class Aves; order Passeriformes; family Cinclosomatidae; genus Ifrita; species Ifrita kowaldi. The sequence continues at coordinate 209,042 of VZRS01004393.1, read as the reverse complement.
AGGACAGGTAAGGGTTGTGAAACTTCAGTGCACAGTAAAGTGAGAAGCACACTATTGCCCTAGGGGTGCTTGTTGTTCTTATTAATCTTCAAGAACACTTTCAATACAGAAACTTTTGAAGTTTCAGAACCAGATTATTTTGTTCTGAAATTCATGCAGAATTGTTTTGCATTTTTTCAGTTATGGTATTACAAATAATTATTTTTACATGATTCTAAAAGGGATAGGAAAACATACTGAGAGGAACTGGATGGCCATAGAGCATAAACTGACACTAATCCTCTGATTTAATTTTGGCTAAAACTTACACGACTGAGGATCTAACACAGTGAGAAAAAGTAACTTGCCTCCAGTCATAGCCATGTAATAGAACCAGGAATAAAACCATAACTTCTGACTCCCAATCACAAGTAAATTAGCTATTACTTCCTACAGGGTGCATCTACATTATCTTTGAGGACAACCTCAAAGCCAAATTCCCAACCTTCCACATTACCTAGATGTGGCAGTGCCCGTGAGGCTTCCCTTAAAGTGATCCACCTGATGAGCCAAGAACCAAAAATCTCCATTTTGCTTAGATCTTAAGGTACTCATAAGGGAACAAGTCAAAGCTGTCTCCCTATGAAGACCCACAGGGGGAAAAAACCCACAGGCAAACTGCAATAAAAATTCAGAACCAAAGACGGGCAAAACAAAGCTGTTTTCTCCTCTTAAGTCATGAGGTCAGAGACCTGCTATTGCAGAAGACATAAATGGCAGACAGAATTTTTCTCCCTGAAAATCAAAAACTAATGGAACTACATCCAAAACTAGTATTAACTAGAGCAAGTTGCTCTGCAATTGACTGTGCAGAGTGTTGCAGATTAGGGTAAATCTGATGACACACTAGGTGATAACAGTGAGCCAGTTTTTCAGGAAATGCCAAAGGGTCTTGATTTTTCTGCCTAAAGGTGCTGTATCTGAAGGTCTTAGCAAACATTATGACTCTCAAGGAGATTGCAAGTGCTGTAGCAGGAAGTGGGTGTAGGTATCAGCAACACCTGGACTAACAACACCCATGTGATATAGCAGAAACAAGATGTTATCTTTTATCAGGATGGCAATGCAGATAATGCGGGAGACTGGATTTGGGTACTCCAAAGCATCTCCTCCTGACCACAGGACTGACTTGCCTCATGGAACAATATCCCCCTAATGCTTTAGGAGAGTGATGATCAGCAGTTCTGACATCAACTGGGACCCGGACAGACAAACATTGTTTCGGAGACAGTGCTGATCTACCATAAAAGGTTCTGAAAATGGTCTTCCACCTCTATAAATCAGCCTCTCACCACTGATCATCAGGATACAGCAGCCCCAGCAGATGTGCATGATGAAAGTCTGTAACTGCACCAATGCTGCTGGTGTGATATTTATAATAGGACATCCAGCATTTACGCCACACTTAGAAAGGCTGCAGCAAGCACAAGCTGTGGCTGCATGGCCAGTGAGTGGGCTGCTACAATGGCACTGCTTTCCTCTGATGGTTCCTGGCCTCCTCTCTGGACATCTGTTGGAGCTCCTATGTACTGAGGAAAAGCAAAGGGAAGAGGTGCAGTGCAGAGGTGCAGACAGCCTGTATATAAAGCAATATGATAAATCATTTGATGTACATGATACAAGTGTGTAAGGCATAGCATGAATATTAGCCATGTTAAGCATGGAGCAGGGGTACAGACCCCTTTATTTGGTTTGATTGCTTCTTCCACAAAGAATTTTTACCAAGATTTAGTTGTATTTAAGAAATATCTCCTGAAAGTTCCTATTTCTATCAACTGACTATCTTTTATGCCTTTAACCCAGTTAGGTACTTTGGCTATGAATGGCAACTCTGGACTTTGTTCTGTTTCCCTAAAAATTCTTAAAGAGGAATCTAAGAGCTTGAGATCCTCAGGTGGTAAAAAGAGAAGGGTAAACCCACTAAATGGTTCTCAAGGTAGATTCTGTCTAAATTTAGAAAAATGTAAGCAAATAATTGGGAAGAGAGCATCTTTCTGTGCAGGACTTCAGAGACACCTCCCTGCTTTCGCACAGGAATCACAAGTGCTTCTTCCAGAAAAACATTTTAGATACCTAGAGAGTGAGTAAAAGGTGTGTCCCCAGTTTCAGCAATTTCAGGTCTGTCCCTACCCCAGTAATTTCAGTGATTAGAATCAAGCATCTAGAGAGCAACCTAATGGATTTCAGATCACTCAGGCTTGAATGCCTTGCTAGATTAGTGACTACAAGACAAAGCATGAGCTGATGATCAGAAAGTGTAAAAGTGAAGTGTCATCTTAGGTAGGTTCTGTTTCTGGCTCTGGTACTAGTCTGTTCTGTGCCTTATACAAATCACAATATTACCCACGTTTTACGTAAGGAGAAAAAAATCGTTACCAGCTTTTGGAAAAATATTGAACTATAGACAACTGTTGTTATAATACACACATCTGGCCAAATTTTGAGGAAGCCATAGAACAGGAAATAGCAGATAGTTCAGGCTGACAGGCTGCACAGTGAAAAGTAGTGTCACAAATGCAAAATGCAACACTTAAGCTTTGGAAGGCTAAATTGGCAATAATTAACCTTATTTCTCTTTTTCATGTGTATGAAAGAAAGATCAAAGACCTCTAATAAGCCATCAGGACTTGCTTTTGCTTAAAATCCAGAGAAATAAAAGATGCTTTCTGTGAACAGCATTGTTCTTAAAGCATTTTTGAAATTAAAGGGGTCATTTTAGTTCCGTACAGCCCACCCATAAATTTTGTTTCAGTATAAGCTTTTCCAGTTTTATCATGAAAGCTACAGATGGAGTCTTATAAAAAACTTTCTGGTGATAGAGGGTTGTATGTCACAAGAGTGCAAATCAATGTTAAAAGATAAGTAAGCAGCCTGGATAACTTTCTTTTATTTATAAGAGATGGAAGTGAAAATTAGAGAAAGAGAGAAAATTATGGTTTGTTCACATTTTTTTCCATCTGTGTCTACCTGAAAGTCAGATTCATTACCTGCACCATACTCCTTTGTACCTGCAACACCTCTTCTCCATCTCAGTTACCGGAACATCCCCCAAAGGCCTGCCTGGATAGGCGACCCAAAACAATACTTAAACTCTGTCCAGCTAGCAACAAAATTACATTCTACAGCACCCTTTGTAAGGTTCTCGAGTCTTTCTGGAAGTGCTCTTTGCCATCTCCGGGCAGCAGAGCGCTCCTCGCCGGCCCGGCGCTGCCCACAGTGCTCCATCCCACCAGCAGAAGGCTCCCTATGCCGCCGAGTGCCGCGGGAGCACCGTCCCCGAGCGGCGGGAGAGGGCGGCGGGAGCGGCGGGGCTGCGCAAGGCAAGGAGCGGGGGCCGGGCGCCGGGAGCCAGGCGGCTGCAGCCACACGCGGGGAGCACAGCGAGGGACCTCTACCAGGCACTTATCGCTCCCGCGCTCCGCTATCCAGGACCCATTATCCGCTGATTGTTTGCTTTTGTTTCAGCGCCCAAGGCAACTGTGCCTAGCATATTGCCTCGTTTTACTTTTGCCTTTTAAATGAATTCTCGGCTAGTCGGTATGCAAATATTTGCGTGAGTCTACCAGTTGACAGGCTCGTATGGCTTTCATCTGCACATGTGGTATGCCCGAAGTATGGGGCATACGTGGATGGGAACTTCACTGACATCTTCAATATGGCTGATTATCCTAAAAGCCATCCTGCTTGATATTTGTATGTTTTATTAATAGCTGAACTACAGAGGGCTGAATTAATCTCTGTGTCAAAAGCTAACTCAGCCTCAGATCACAGAATATGAAATTCAGTAGTACATTTCTTCTGCCTTTCATCTGCACTGCAAGACAGAAAATCACAGCAGCTTTGAGGATTCCCCTACTTACCAGGGCTACACAGGACCCACCAGCAATCCACGGGACTACGAACTGCAGCAGCACAGAGAATATCTGTTCATATACTTTCATGCCCCCCAAAAGCCTCCCTCTGCAGAAGTGCAATGGTGACCACTTCAAACCTACTCTAGCTAAAAAATGTCCTTACACCAAAAAAACGCTTCTGTGCATTACTTATGGCAGCCTTATGGCTCATTTATATAAAGGAATCATGAGCCACAGATGAATCAGACTCTAAAATGATTTGCAAAAGGCCACACAGTAAGCAGCAGGGAGGACGTGAGCCAGGGACTAAGAGCATGCTCCATTGTGCTTGGTTTTGCCAGTGCAAAAAACCAATGCCAGCGTGCAAAATACACCATTTTCTCTGCTCCAAATCTCGACAAAGGGACAAACAAAAGTAGTTTTCTCTCATGTCTTACAGCTGCCTGGAAAACCGACCTTCATGTTTGACTTTCAGAACTTTATGGAAAATTTTTAACTTCCTTTTGCAGGCAAAATTACAAAGCATCTTTTTAAGAAAGCTTTATTGCTACACTTTTCTCCCTTCTCGGGAGGAAACTTAAACGTAGTGAAGACTTTGAAGTGAGCCTTGGGTTTGTTACAATGGACTAACCTGATTAGAAATCATGCAAACTCTTGCTGCTCTTTAGCTGCATTCCCCCACAGGCTGTATTACAGCTCTCTAACCAGTCCCACAGCATTGAATGATGTCATGGGATCTGCAGCTCAGCGAGATGAAAGGGATGAAGCGGAACCCGCTGGCACTGGGGAAAGCTTCCAACACACAATCCACAACACAGCTTGGGAACTCAAAAGCTACAGATCCAGCCACTCAACCCCAAGCATTTCAGAATCGTGTGCATTCTCCCAGCACAAGCAAGGAGTGGGGGAAAAGAGCTAGTGCAGAATACTGAAAGGCACAATTTAAGAGCGCAACTACCTGCTGGAAAAGGAGCTCTTTTTCCTCGCCAAAGCACTGCCTTTGATGTACGGCAACTGATCACTGATCAGATTACAGGCATTTGGTCTCAGTGCTCGTCTGCCTTTGATCTGCATGGTTAATTTTATTTTCCCGGATTTGGAGTTTCGTCTGGGCTTGTGCTGACATACTTTTTTCTTCTTCTTCTTCTTTNTTTTTTTTTTTTTTTTAAGGAGGTAAAAGCATTTAATACAGAAGCTCTGGCGGTGTGAAATTAAGCTGCAGGAAGTCTGGCACTGGAAAACTTCATCAGATAACAGGTACTGAATTTCATAATTTTTTTTCAGTTTTGTGTTGCAAGATTTTAAGAAATTACAAAGTTCACATGACCAAAAATACTACACATCATTGTGTGTACAAAGTTCAAAAGATTGTTTGTAATTTATGCAGCATTTTATTTGCAACTCTTCGGCAGAATTATATTGAGAACAGACTATCTAGGATACTATATAGAAAACTGAAGCAAACCCCAGTATTTTTCAATGCTTTGGGGATACACACGATTTTGGGTTGCACTGCTCTTTCTAACTGTCTAGTTTAGTAAATTTATATTTGAATACATGTATTACATGAGTCAGGGGAGTATTTATTTTCTAAGGAAAGACCAACCACATTTCCTACACACTGTAATACTTTCTTTGCTCTCAGTGCATTTATTAAACTGTGTCTTCTTCAAACAGCACTTTCAAGCCTAATAGTTCCATACTTGAAATGAAAAAAAGGTTCCACTTCCACGAGTTATTAGAACTAAATTTATAAACAGGACATCTTTATACACAAAAGAAAATTGTTTTATTTTAAGATGAAGATTGAAGAGATGACAGTTCAGCTGTACCACATGAAATCTTGAAAATAGAAGTAACATTTTAACCTCATGGTAGAAGATTCCTCAAAGGAATGCTAATAAACATATTAAAGAAATCTTAGGTTTATCTAGAGCCAACAGCTGGTTTTGCTGAACTTCATCGAAGTTTTGCTGCATTTTAGTGATGAAGTTTCCATTCACAGTGTTTTATATTCTGTTCCTCAAATTCATATTTATGAACAGTATTGTGTTGAAGAAATTTTAAGACTTCTTCTCCAGAAATTCATTATAAGGGTACAATCTTTTGAAGATTCAGGATTATTCACACTTTTGCAATTTTAAAGGGCCAGATCTTTGTGTGAGTTTGGGCCAAATCCATGAGTGTTCTGTGCCTGCAGCTGGAGTCAGACTGTTAAAATAAGACTCCAACTCCTTCTGTAGTATTTAAATATAATTTAGATTTTCTGAAGAACTTAGAACCCATAATTGGGACCAGACTTGCAAACATTCCAGACACTGAGGTCTTTGAAGATCTAGTCTTAATGGTGGCTAGTAAGATCTTCTGAAATACTGACTTATATGTTCTTAAGTCTAAATTTTAGTGTACGCATATCTTAATTACGTTTATTAACAAATTGCAATTGAAGGTCAACATAAATGATAGCTGTTAAGCACTGCTTGAGTACTATTCTTTGAGAGGTCTACCAGTCCACAGGACCCTCAAGATGTTCATATTTCAGTATACACCATAGTGCAACATGCAAACCCAAATTTTAACAGTCTGCTTGCATCTGAGTAAGATCAAGTTATCAACACTTCCAGATAAATGTAGTTAGCTTTCATTAGTCAGTCTGCAAAATTTGTTTCTTCTAATTAAAACTGTATTTGTATATATAAAATTTCGATTTACTGACTACCAAGAGATAATATGCCAGACATAGATTAACTAGGCCTGACTTGGTATAATTTAGTTTTCTATGCCACCAATTAATTCATATTCTTACTTAACAAGTCAATTATATTATGAGGAAAGTAATTAGCACTGTATGAATAATACGTGTATAGCTGTCAAGGAAGAATATCATTGAAGGCACAGCCAAAGAAAATTTAGTATTTCTCCCCAAGTAACAGTGATGTACTAAAACACGTTCCTGTAATCCTGAAAAATGGCTTTATTCATTAATTCTATGCTTCACTGATAAGCTTCTCTGCCTTTCCAGTCCCCTCTTGCTTGTTGCTTGTTTTCTAATATGTACATTTATTTTCTGAGGAAAATTGTTTCTAAACCTTACCTCTGCTTGGTGAAAAGTAGAAAGAGAAGCAAATTTTAAAAAATAATGCAAGGATACTTTTTCCTCAGAAGTTAAAATAGCTATGCAAGCCTAATATAATTAAACTATCACTACAAGGATCTGACCCATCACACAAATGGGTGAAGTTGCACACAGAAGTAACACTGGTTAAGCAGATAGATTACACTGTAGAGTAGGATTTACATATATAATTATTTGCAACATTTGGGTCCTGAAAATGCATTTAAGAAACAAAGTTTTTTTTCATTTTGTAAAAAGTCCCTAGGATTTTAGGTAATCTCCCCCGATACTTAAACAAAGATGGGCGTCAACCCAATTAAACTGAAAAATATCTTTGCTTGTCTGTATATAAGTAAGGCTGAAATGAAAACACACTTGAACACATTCAAGCATGGTGGGAAGAGGATTTTCAGCATTTTTGTTGTTTTAAAGAACAGTTCTCTGACAGTTTAGCCTGTCATTGATCTGGTTTTTAAAGATTAAATAGTAATAATTCCTGGCACTAGTAACTTTGCTTTTTCTAAGAGCTGTATAAACATTAATTAATCCTCAGGCTTAAGCCTTCAGAAACAAAATGTTCACAATGCTTTTTCAAGCAAATCTGACTAGGAAACTCACAAGTACATAATTTATTTATTAAAATAGCTGGAGCAATTTCTGATTATAAATAGAGCCCTTTCCAAACAGGGTGTCTTAGATAACATCATAAACATATTTTAAGGTTTGTAATAGTTAAGATTATCAAAAGACATTGCACAGTTATACTGACATCAGTTTCCAACAGCTGTCATAACAAGAGTAGATCTATCTCACAGTTGACTGGGGGAACTGTGTTAGCATTTGAGATATGGAGATAACAACTTCCTATTGCTGTACAGTTTCTGCTTCCACATCAGATATGTCACGCAACTCAGTCTTATCAAAGGGGTCAGCTGAAACTGCTTTGCAAATATTTCTTTTTTGTTTTCTCTGTTGTAGTGAGAATCTCTGTACTAGTTCCTCTAACAATTCACTTCTTCCATTTCCTGAGAAGCATCACGGTTTAAAACAAAATAAACACTGCAATTTCCAACATCTTTCAAAGATGAATGGAACCAACTCATCCATTTTACATTCAGAGGACAGATTTTACATGCTACAACAAGGACTTGAACGCTTAAGTTTCAGTTACAGACAACACGTTGCTCTTAGTTCGTTAGCATAGTAACCCACTGTCTGATGAAAGTCTTAATGTTTCTTTATATGGTAATGTTCAGTGTTTAGTCAACACTTCAAGAACTCTGGGATATTTTAATACCTTTGTCTGACTATACCACTTTAAAACAAGTATCTGAAACATACATGCTGGTTCTACTAAGAAAAACTCACGCAATAGTTTCGCTGGTGGCTCCAGAAACAGACAACATACAAAAGGTTGTCTGTAAATAGTGAGACTGTGTACAATGCTCAGTGCTGTGCAGCAGCTGCTATTCACAACAGATGCGCTGCTGCTGTGCCGCAGTATGCCATTCTTCACTGAAATTCCAGCCTCTTGCAGAGCCCCTCCTGGCAAGGGTCCTGAAGCAAAACTCCTCTTTGAAGGCCCTTTAGAAGATAATTACATGAAAACCCCTGCACACTCTGAGTTGTTTGGGTTTTATAATTGAAAACAACTAGTTTTGCAGCAGTCATTTCTCTCTTTGCGTACATCTTGCTGGATTTCAATAAGCACTCCTTGTTTTTAGAGAAGCCCATGTGGCTGGTGATCTTCAAAATTTTATCTGTGAGGAGCTCCAAAAATTCTGTTTATTTGAAAATGCTTTGCCACCAAGTATAGGCATTTGTTCACTTTTTCAGAGCCTAACTCCATCCCTCATGTGTCCATACAATTATCTAGACTGTAAGTGGATCATTAACCTTTTCATTAGGAGTAAAACTAATGACCCAAAATCCCTGCAGCAGCAGTTCTTTTACCAAGGTCTCCAAGATTGGTTTCACCAATGTTGGAGCATCACTAACTTTAGGAAAGCTCCTAAATCATGTCGAAGTAAGTAGCAGTAACACCCAGTCTAGCGACTGTGAACAGCTTACTATCTGTGAAGGGCTGGATTTCTCCATTTCTCCATGGATACTGGCATTTGGTATTGATGCTGTGTTTACAGCTGGGTAACTTGTTACCTGCAGAACGGATGAAATATTTCAGGCTCTGAGCTGGCAGGAATAAAAAGCTACTCAAGTACTTCGGAAAGGAGGGTTTGCAGAAAGAAGAGTCTGCTGAAAGGAGAATTTGCAGTGTGTTGACAGAAAGCCTCCATCATGCTTTTTGGGCGGGAGAGGTGGAAAGGGCTTTGCTGACTTATGAGGACTCATTCTACACTCACCCAAACAGTGGCCAAAGGCCAGTCCCTTTAGAACAGCCCAGCAGCCATAAGCTGAACTCCCTCTGAGGGGGATCAGCAATGCCAAGGCTGCAGACCTCAAAGCCCGGGCAGCCTCTGGAGACAGGGGTGGGCACAGGGGTGCTCTGCTATCCTGTCCTCCTGGTGGGATAAAAATGACACCAGCGCCTCATTAGTGATTCACCCTGGCCTCACACCACTACGAGGCATACATCCCCACTCACGCCTGACAGTGGAGACACCCAGTGCCTGCCATCCATCCACCCATCCATCCATCCATGCATCCATCCATTCATTCATCCATCCNCGGGCACCGCTGCCCCGAGACCGCCCCGCCCGGCACCGGCAGCGCTGCCTGCCCCTAGGGCCCGCACCTCGCGGGGGAGGTGATGGCAGTGGGCTCCGCGGAAAGCGCAGGCTGCGGGGCAGCGCGGGGGCGGGGGAGGGCTCCGCCGGGCTCCTTCCTCCCCGCGGTGGCTCCGGCTCTGCCGCTCCGAGCTGCCCCCGTGCCCCGAGGCGTGCCGCGGTGGGTACGCGGGGCACGGCGCGGCCACGGAGAGCGGAGGCGGCTGCTGGTGGGTTCTGCGGGTCTCGACAGCCCTGGAGCGGCTGCTCCACGCCCCGGAGTGCGGCGAACAAAAAACCCTTGAAAGCTGGGCTTTCATGTTCACAAGCGCTTCTCGTGTCTGGTGCATAAATAAGCTGCTGTTTGCTTCAAACAATTTTAGAGCTGGACTTGAAGGAATAGGAGCTCCTAACTTTTTCTTTTGGCTGGTAAGAAGTCGAAAAGCCCCAATTATATTTCGGTTTGTTGAAAAGCTTTTGATTGTTTGACTTCCTTTCCTGATGGCTGTCCCCATTAATCTGACCTTGGACCGAAAGCTTTACTTGATGTTCGTGAAAAATAGAGATACTAAATACTTATTTATCGCCTTTATATTTACAACTACTTTAGATGGATGCTTTTAGCAAGTTCATTAAGTGGTCTAGTAGCATTTAATATGAGTAAGTGGCAAGTTGATTCAATATGTAGGTAGGNCCATGCGTCCATCCGTCCATCCATGCATCCCGCGGCGCGTGGGCCGGGTGCCGCCCATTGCCTGCCCGCTCTCAGCTGACGCGGCCCGGGGCGGGGCGGGAGCGGCGCGGCGTTGCCGGGGCGACGGG
>VZRS01004393.1:0-198378 GCA_013398055.1 Ifrita kowaldi | reverse complement strand
CGACAGCCCTGGAGCGGCTGCTCCACGCCCCGGAGTGCGGCGAACAAAAAACCCTTGAAAGCTGGGCTTTCATGTTCACAAGCGCTTCTCGTGTCTGGTGCATAAATAAGCTGCTGTTTGCTTCAAACAATTTTAGAGCTGGACTTGAAGGAATAGGAGCTCCTAACTTTTTCTTTTGGCTGGTAAGAAGTCGAAAAGCCCCAATTATATTTCGGTTTGTTGAAAAGCTTTTGATTGTTTGACTTCCTTTCCTGATGGCTGTCCCCATTAATCTGACCTTGGACCGAAAGCTTTACTTGATGTTCGTGAAAAATAGAGATACTAAATACTTATTTATCGCCTTTATATTTACAACTACTTTAGATGGATGCTTTTAGCAAGTTCATTAAGTGGTCTAGTAGCATTTAATATGAGTAAGTGGCAAGTTGATTCAATATGTAGGTAGGTTTCTTAACTACTGCATAATCTCAAGCACACCTTCACCATCAGATATAAAGCAAGTTACTTAGGTATGTTACCTGGGAGCTTGTTACCATTAAGAGAAAAGGGTTGGGGGTTTTGGGTGGGGTTTTTTGTTGTTGTTGTTTTTGGTTGGTTGGTTGGTTTGTTTGTTTGTTTTGTTGCTTTTCTTCAGACCTAGAAGTAAGCTTCTTTATTAGTTAGTGTAGTAGTAGAATGCTTAAAATGTAAGTTAAGGAGGCAATAAATTACTTTTTCTCACTTTCCACAACTTGCAATCCTAGTACAAGAGTATGATGTGAATGAATGTAACTCATGTCTGTGGTTTTTAAGACATTGCATGCCATCCAAAACTGCTCAAGGCTGGCTGGATAAATGTAGCATATTGGCATTGCACCATTGCAGTAGTTAACCAGCCCAATGCTTTATAATTCATGATCCCTAAAAATTACTTTGAAAAAGAGCTATTAGTATATTTTGGTGTAAATGAAGTATGAATATAATACTGGCATTCTCAATGTATTACTTATTCACATATCTGAGTAAAAAAGTACAAGTGCATCTTGACACTGAGCTTTCATCTAGCAAACTAGTGTCTCCTAGAACCTGAGATGGGTGAGATGTATTAAACAGAAGGAGCAACATTTTTTTTTTACCATAGTTTTGGTGTTGTATGAGTAGGCTCATCAGCTTCAGTGAGAGTGGGAGTTCTTGTGTGACTCACAGGCTCTGATCCTCTGAAAAGCTTTGTTTATGTATAGGAAAAATGTTGCCGCATTGCACCTTTGTTACAATATTTCACTCTAATGTCTAATTCACGATAAGCTGGATATGTGAAGAACACAAATGATAAACTGCTTTATCACCATTATTCTTGTAAAGACAAGTACTTCAGTTAACATAACTTGAAGCATATGGTACTCAGGAGGAGCACAAATATTTCCTGGCTGTGTCTAAATCTTCTCATCTCCCTCAGCCCCTAAAATACATCTAAGTGGTTTTGATCACCAGCAAGGTTCTAACTTTATTCTGCTACCTTTGTCTTTACAAAATTAAAAATAAATTCTTAGCTGCCTAATGTCATACAATTTCATGTATGGTAGCTTCTGTATAATACAGATCTATTCAACATGATATTTAATGTGATGAATGTGCCCTAGCTGACAGTATGAAGTTTTTTCCCCACATTTCTTGGAAAAGTTGGAGCAAATGTGGTCAGACACAAGACCTCATTTACTTCACAAAGAGGAAGAGTACAAGGGTTGTGGGCAGGGTGTAAAGGGAAGATGTTCTAGACCTGTGAGACAGAATAACAATGTGCAGCTCTATAGTGGAAGTTCTTGTCCCTAACTTGCTCCCTTTCTTTGTCTTTGTCATTGTAGCAGCGTAAGTACTTCCCCTTCTCTTATTTCTTGCCCGCGGGGCACTGACTCTGCAAAAGCCATCTGCCACTCCTTGTCGTTTTATTGCATGCAGTTGACAGCTGCGGGTGGGAAGTAGGTGGTTAGAAAGGAGCTGAGACCCTATTTGCTGGATACCAGAGACCTCTGTTGGCAAGATAAGATGATTATATTTTCATCCTTCTTTCTTACCCAGAACTTCTCGAAGTACTCTGCTGGTGTTACAGAGCGCATGAAAAGTGGTCGTCAAGTAAAAATGTCGAATCAAATATGGCAAGCTTATAAGATCTGGTTGTGATTTAACTGGGAATTCACAGGTTCAAGTAAAGTGAATGTGAAGTTGGGACTCTTCACTCTTTCTAAAGTTTCCCTTAGAAGATGGATGATGTTGACTTCAAAGTTTTGATGCTTACGTGTCTGAGAAACCTGCTAGTCAGCCATAATTTAGTCATGCTGCTTTGATTCTTGAGGTAGTGTGTCTTTCATGGTGGACCTCTAAGCGTTTTGGAGAGAAAGAAGAAATATTTTTCTGACATAGACTTTGAAATAAAATGATGACTACTATTCAGGCAAGCTGGTAAATGTAGGAGTATATTTCAGAGGACAATGGATTCTAGAACCCTGAAAGGCTGGAAGTTCTTACTTCCACATTACATTTATTACAGGTTTCTAATTTATTTTTTGATATTGCCCTCTTTATGCATACGCATAGTAGGCCCCAAACGACCTCAAAATTATGCAACTGCATTTCCAAATGGAAGTTCTCTATCCTGAGTTCAGTACATTACTGGTGATGATTGCTTTTCCCTGAGTATTTTAGGCAAGCATATTACTGTTAACCTAATAAGATTTATCTGGTATCATTTAGTGACCTCAAAAAACTCTGTCCACAGTTTTCTTTCTTCTTATAAAATTGAGTATAACTGAACGCAGCATTTTAAATATCAGTATCTGGACAAGAGCACATGATCTTTAAAGGTATGAAACCTCTGTTTACTCACACATGCTTTAGGGGCAAAAAACTTCTAATAACATCTTACTTGAAAGCATTAGGTGAATGGCTGGTGTCCAGCAGACATCAGTATAATGCCATTTGGTATCATGAGAGAAGAAATTTGCCCAATGGCAACCTATTATTCAGTGCTACAGTCTCTGCTTTTTAAGACCAAACTGGAGCTTGAAACAGGAAACACGCAGCTGACGCAGTTCTCTCTCCTTTGGGACTTTAGTTCAATACAATGAGTTATTAATGTGCCTTAATCATGAAGGTGCCTTTCAATTTTTTTAATCAAAATTTTGTCATGAAAGAAACCTTTTATTTTATTTTATTTGTACTCTTAGCAATGGTTCTTGTACACTGGCTCATTTCTTTCTCATGTTAGTCAGCATATAGTCTTTGGTGTTGTTTTGGTAGGAGTGGTGACAGGGGGCATGTTAGAGTACTATAGGCATTCATACACGTCTGCTGAAATTATTTGAATGTGTTTTGGTGCTACTAAAGTGCACTGGTACTACTGAAGTGCTCTGAAGTTCAAGGTCCACAGACCTGCAAGCTTCTTTCAGAATCTTTGTTGATTGCAGGAGACACATTATGTAAGTGATATCTCATATACTAGACCTGAAGCTATAAGATCTCATGAAACTTGTAATGATCAGTCAAAAAAACTGAAGCTTAGTTAGGTATATAGATAAGTTGGAGAAGTCCTTGATAGTTTGATGCCAGTTATAAAACATTTGATTTTGAAAATTTGCTCTGTGTTGTAGAACTCCTGGTGGCTGGACTGAGTGAGACTGCTATAAAGGCAGTAGATTTTCTTTTATTTAGAGAATATTTCATGGCTGCAATGAAATTTCATACCTAAGTGAACAAAATGTATTTTGCTACAGGATGCTTTACCATGTGCTTTTTATTTTCTAAAAGTCTTTGAGGTACTTGCTTTAAGAAGATCATCTTGATCTTAAGAAGATCATTCCAAAACTGAAATACAAGATGTCAGCATGACCAGCAAGAGGTTTAATACTGCTTGTTGTTCTGTATGACCTTCTGTTAAGGACTGGCATTTGATTTTTATTCCAGTTGTGACTCCAGAATATTAAAACACAAAAATACGTAATTAGCTTTGTTTCAATATTGATTTTGATAAGTTGTATATATACTGATTTTTTAACAATAGTAAATCTTCAAGTTATTGCATATTGTAGAAATGGTCTAGGGTTAATATACCTGAATTACATTAAGCTAATATAGTTTTATTGCAAATAACTTGTCTGCAGGGCAGTTAATTGGGCTGTTCTTAATTTTCTTAATTTTTTCATGCTTCACATGACTTGCACAGAGAAAATAGACTTCTTAGATTATGTTACAGCTCCGTATTTTGGATCATTAGGCTTAGTACAGCTCACCAGTATTGTTTGTATTGAAAATTCTATGTGAAACTTGACACAAAAATATACAATTATTACACTCTTCAGTTTCTTTTTGGTATGTTGCACATCTATTTTCAGAAGCAAAAGTAAATATTGAAATTTAAAATAAAACTTACTTTTAGCCGTAGAAAGAATCCTGGTTAAGAAGTTTTGGTAGTATTATATAGATAGTAATAATTACATTAAAACTGTACTATGCTTTACCTATTTTTTAATTATTAAGCAATATACATGACTTGGAGTAATCACTTGACATTCAAATCTAAGAAACTCAATTATATTTACAACTGTATTTCACTTGCACGCTTCTGTAAAGTTTTAGCACTCCTATAGCAATTAAGAAAGCACATGAAGTATTTATTTTTTACACTAAACAGTATTACATGAAATTAAAAAGTTAATGAGGATTTTTCTCCCAAATCCCATTAATTTCAGCATGATTCTTTGAATTAATATATAATCCATTTATTTAATTTAACTCTTAGACTTTTGGCTTTACTGTCTTGTCTTCTCTGAATCAAGTGAAGTCAAGCTTGTTTTACAGGACTGCTTTTCTGTAATACAGTGTAGAGTTGTTTATTGTATTACTATTCTTAGTTATTTTTTAATTTCTTCATATATTACTCTTGAATTTCTGTAGCATTCCAAAGGGAATGAACAGCAAAACTGAACAGGACCAAAATTAGGACTTTCTTGATCCTTATTTCAAGGGTACTGAGGTGCAAAGTCTCACAATTTTTCTCTTATCTAATCTAGTTTTACTTAGCAGATATTCAGTTACTTTTTGGCCAAAGTTATCAAGTATGATGTGTGTATTTACCCATTTTGTACCTTTCAAAAAATGGATGGGAATTGTTTCTTGAAATTTCTGAGTTCCCTTAACAGTATTTTTTACTGTCTGTCCACTGCTTGCTCTTCGCTATTACTAGAATTGTTTTGTTTTTACATACCTATTTTTTTTCAGCAGTAGAGTTGTCAGCTTCTCATGACTTAAAATTTGTTGACTCTCCTTTTTCATTTTTCTAGTTGTTCTACAGTACTTTTTACATGAAGTTGTGTTTTGGTCATCCAGAATTATTTCTGAGATTTTTCCATTTCATGTTTCTTGCCTTATTTTTTTTCCTCAGACTTAAAAAACCCCTGTGTTGAATACTATATCCATATGTATTCATATTCCTTGAGAGTATGTCTTCTTTTTTACCCATGCTGACATGCATTTAATCTGATAATTGTCATTGGCCCATAGACCGTTACCATCACTAAGTGAGAAATAACCATAAAAATGTCATCTTGGCTTTCCCGTGGAGTGCTGTCTGACACATCTCTGCTTGCTCTGTTCTTTCTAGTAGACTTTTGCTCTTTTTACACTTCAAAATACAGCTTCTCTTAAAAAATATCAATAGTGACACTGAAGTATACTTTCTTCTTATTGATTAGAATTCATTAACTAGAGTATTCATGCAGCAAAATGTGAAATGGTGTGTTAATTACATGTTCATTCTGGTTGGATATTTTTGAAAGCATATTATACTTGCAGTAGTTCCATGTTGTAAAGCATTTTGCAACTTAATGTTTTCCTCTGCTATTTTCCTTTTGTTTTGTATTCCATCCTTTCATTTGTCAGTCTCTACTCTTAACTGATGAAAACTACTTATTTTGTATTTTAAAGTAGCATAACTAAACATCAGTCCTTAAGCTCTGAAGTAGGCCAGAAATGCTTTAAACATTATTTTCCTCATGTAGCTGAAAGCAATTACATTACATGACTGTGATATAAAGTATGAACATTAGGATCAAATTCAAATACCATGTTATGTAAGGTGGATTTATTTATTCTTTTCTTGTTATTATTGGTATATAGTTTGGATTATTGAACTGAAAGTTACAGTTCCATTTTCAGGTTACCGAAAAAAACAAGAAGAAGCTAGAATTTAGCATAAATAATAAATGAAACAAAAGGAAAGTAAGTACAGAAAAAATATTCTTTGCCTACCAGCTCCTAAACAGTCATGTTAACACATCTTTAGAAGTAATATCCCTTAGGTAGGTGGTAGAAACAGAACCTGTATTTACCTCCAGCTGTTTGCAGAGTAAAGTAGAAGAGGTTGTATTAGTCAGTAGGCAAACCTTCTGCTTGACCCTGCAGTACAGAAGGAATGTTCTCAGGAACAGCTATCTCTTGTCTTGATATGTGGCATGTTTGAAGAAATTTATTTTTGTCTGTTGATCATGTACTTAGTTGAGTGTTTAATGGGCAAGAAAGGTACGTTAGGGATGTATAGGGATAAATGGTGATGTTCTCTAATCTAGACTGATAGCTATCTCTTCTTTTGAGATTAAAAACTATAGAAACTCTGTGTTTATGGTCTTGTGCTCAAAAGGCATATGATTTTTAAAGCATGTGTTTGTTGTTTAGCAGCTTCCAGGAATCCATCTGCAAATGTTAATGGCATTGACAGATTTGTATTTTGACATGCCAAGTGACATGAACTAAAATGGGCATGTGACTTCTTCAATTTAAGTGATGTAAATATAATGATTTTTAATTTTTTTTTTATATTTTTCTAGGGAGAAAGGTTTGATCACAAGAAATGGATGCTAAAGGATTACAAGGAGATGATAGATTGAAGGTGCTCGTCATTTTACTAGCATATTTGGTAAGTTAAAGATTAATATTTTTCCCCCATGTTGAAAAAATTGTATTGAACACAGAAACTGTGTCTTTTGGTTTACATATTACCGCTAACACTAAAAGTCTTAAAATGCTGCCTGAAGACAATTGCACAGAGATTTTATTGATTTGAGAGTAAGCTTGGTCCACTGATTCATGTATTTTCTGTCTGCTCCTCACACAAAATTACAAAATTTTACCTTGTGAGCCTCTTTGTGGACGAAGGAGTGGACTAGGACAGAGAATATAGGTGAATATAGTGCTGTGGAGGTGATACTGCTTCACTTCAGAGAGATGGCCATCTCTTACTGCAGTGTGCTGTATACATGCTGTATACATATGTATAGTTTGGGTGTTTGGAGTATTCAGTTTATGGGCAGAATGTAGCATAGCACACAATTACATTGCCTGCTAAGTGTGCTTAACGCTGGCTTGCTGTAGAACTAAGGGTAATTAATAATTCAGAAAGTTATTTTTAAGATCAAAACATGGAGTTATTTCTCAGATTTAATATATTTTGATGAATTACCCTTTTTTTTTTGTTTTGTTGTTGGTTTGGGTTTTTTTTTAGCTAAATAGGGTAATTTGTGAGACTGGAGACTGCAGAGAACAAGAATTTAAGGACCAGACTGGAAACTGTATCCTCTGCAAACAATGTGGGCCTGGAATGGAACTCTCAAAGGTAAGGAAATCATGCTTTCTTGAATTTGCTTTATTTCTGATAATTGCATTTATGTGTATGATCTAAAATAATGTACTTACATGAAAATATTTCCTGTTTTGGCATTCGAGCGTTTTGCAGTTTTTCAAGAACCATTTTATCTGGTTGCTTTATATAAAATGCTCAGTTCAGGAAATGATGATGCCATTAATAAAGTAGGTAGTACCATATGGATCTGGATATGGGCTCTCTAATTAATTTTTTAAAGGTGACTTAATGCTACAAAGAAGAGAAGGAACTACAATGGGGAAAAAAACTGCAAGGAGTTAAGACTGAATAACCTTACTCTGTAGAAGGGAATGTAAAAACTAATTTTAAACTAGTGATTCCTACAGACTGCTTAAATGCAGGGGCTTAATTTTTACAGTGCTGGCATTCACAATCAGTTCTGGATTTTAGGTAAGTTTAAATATTTTATATATGCCCTTGTGTCTTAACAGAATGGTTTATAATAAAAAGGTCATAAGTACGTAAATACAGAATAAGATTCAAATGAGAGCTAATACATTTCCTTAGAATAGGAGGGAGATAGGTGATTGGTTTTTTTTTTTACTAGATCAGTGGTTGGAGCACTTTAGGAAGCCAGATCCAAGTCATGCTCAATTTCTTCATTTTACAATTCATTAAAAATGCTATAAACCTAATTCTTATCTTATCTTTTATCGATTACTTGCCACGTAAAGTAATTGAAAAGGTTGAGGCCAGAAAAATACATGATAGTATTTAGAAAGCACATAAGAAATTCTTGTTAATATCATGGAGAAGGAAATACTATTGTGAATCTTATGTAATTGTATTTTGCTTTTATAACAATTACATCTCTTCCAAAAGAAAATCCCTAGAAAAGTTTTCTGAATTACTAGGTTTTTAGGACAGTGGAAGTAAATCAATGGAGATGAATGCTGGCTGTGATTGTGGGCTGGGATTCAGTAGAACTAGAAAGTTCACTTGGCAAAGTTTTCAGCAAAATTCCAAGTCTGAATGCAAGTCAGGAGGGGGATCTTAATGGTTTTCAGCTCAGAGAAAGTAGGTGCTGTGCATGAGCAGGGATGGAGAACAATGAAGGAAGACATAGCTGAAACATAGCTTCAGAGAAGGAAAGAGGGATACCTTGGGATTCACTAACTCGGTTACTGGAGGTGAAAGAGACTGCAGAATGAGTTATGTGTCTCGGGAGACTGGATGTCTTGAGGGAGCAGGTGTGTCCTGGCAGAAGTGTGAGGATGGTAAAGCAAGAGAGAGTGCAGGGTGGTGTCATGAAGGGTGAGCAGACCTACCAAGACTCATGCATGTGTAAGACTCTTCCTTCAGAGTCCACATCTTGTCCATTGTTTGAGTGTGTGCTGTGACCCTGACATAACTGTGCAGTCGGATCCATACCTGAGAGGTGGGGCCATAAAGAGCATGCCCTTTGCGTGCAGAAGGGCAAACTCTGTCTTGTACTTCTACTGATAGTGTAAAAAGGAATTTAGGGTGTTTAGGGGAATTTGAAGTGTTTCTTTTGAAAATTTTTTAACACAAACCGTTACTAAGTTTGGTGTGTATCTGTGTCCAAACTACAAGGGGAAAAAGAAGCTTTCTGTTAATGGCTTTGTAGTTCCTACTATGTTCAGCTCTGTAAAAAGCACAAGTTAAGTATTGTGGCTTGTGTGTGACTTGAAGGGATTTACTGAAATTGAGTGGCACGTTTTCTCTATCTCTTGACCCCCTGTGGTGAGTGTTCAGTGTGTTAACAGAAATATTTAGTTTCACCCTTTAGTGGGAATCACTTTGTACCTTGGACAGTATTAGTTAAGGTTTAGTCATACAGGCAATGCTGTTGAAGCAGAGATTTGAACATGACTTACGACGTGGATGTGGTTTTGTTTGGATTTTTTCAGATTGGCCTTAAATTTGAGAACTCAAAGGTTCAAGGGGGTGTTTTAATTTATAAAGGCACTTGTAAATATGGCACTGTGTAACAGTGGGCCAGTACTATGTGCATTTATGTAGTCAGATAATGTACTTACCCAGTTGGCAAATAAGACCCAAAAGTGTAAAAGCTAAGGCCCTCAGTAATTACACTCATTTTAATAAAGAAACACTAAACTAAAGCAGCAAGGTTATAGTTTGCAATAGTGCACTATTCAAGTTATGGTTTTGCTTCAGCTATTTTGGTTTACAGTCTGATAGTCCTGATTCTTAGGACTAGTTTGCTGTTTTTGAAAATAAGAATGCTTGATTAATTTCGCTATGTAAGCAATTACTTCTCACAGACAGTAATAGACTTTCAAAAATACTTTTTTCTTCTATACTAGAAATGAAATAACATATTTTTCTCAAACCAAAATGAGTGGAATCATAATTTCCTTCATAAATACAGGTACAATTTTCTGTGAATCATGGAAGGATGGGATGCTGTGGCTGTAACTGAAATGTGGTTGAAAGTAGCCATGTAGAACTACAGCTTGAAGCAACAAATATGTTAAGTCAAAGGTCAGAACGTAAAGGGAAGAGATGTTTAATGATACACTTGAAGTAATTTGCAGCCCAAGAGAAGTTTTGTTTGCTTGTTTTTTCTACATATGAGAAAGCAATGATATAATAGTGCTGTAGTTTAATAACTGTTTCTTAACGCTAAATAAAGTGTCAGTTCTCCTACCAAATGTTTAGTGCTCATGGATAAAACTAGATATGCTGCTGGATGTGTGAGCATGATTGTATATCTAAGTATATAGTAAAATAAAATGTTGGTGATGGGGTTTTTGGTTCAGTTCCCCGAGTGTTTTAAGCAATTGACTGACATTTCTTTGTGTGTGTAACAAAACACATCAGCCTATATTGCTGAATACAAAAGTCCAGCTTTTCTCATCTTGTGAATGAGAAATTACATTATCTCAGTTACAATATAAATATGTCGTTTTCTTTCTCGTCTTGACTGACTTTACAAAAATACAGGGCAAAACCCCACCTGTACAGAGTGCATAAATATATGTGTGTGTGTATATACACACTTATTTTTACAACAATTATTTACAACTTCAGTTAGATATATATATATCTTTGTTGCTATAGTATAGGAGCACTTCACCTTTCTAAATTAGGGAAATGCTGTTGCCTTTTCTCAGTTTATACATGAGACACTAACATAAATCCAGTTGCCCATGGTAATGCAGGAATTTTTTTGTGGAACAGAGTAGACAGAGGCCGTAGAATGGAACAGGTTTCTCTTAACAAGGCAGTGCATGGACAAGACAAAGGGCAATGGGCACAAATTGTACCAGGAGAATTTTTTTTTTTTTACAGTGAGAACATTCATTCACTGAAACAGCCTCCCTAGAGTCCCCATCACTGGGACCTTTTAGGATGCAAGTGGACAGGGCGCTAGATCGTCTCAGATCAGCTCAGGTCCCTGACCCATGAAAGTTTGAATCAGATGTTCTTTCAAGGTTCCTTCTAACCTGGCTGTTCTGTGATTGAATGGTGTTTTATTTTGGTTGCAAACCAGTGCTCAGTCTATAGGATTGACCTTCCTGTCTGTACAGGTGAGCAATTTCAGACACCCTTGATAGCATGAAACAAAACAAAACCAGCAAAAAACCCAGCCTTATTTCATGTAACTAATTCCGAATCTAGATTATTCTTTTCAGCTTTTGCTGTCACAGTTTAATGGGGCTCTCTTTTTCAAAAATGTTTTAAAGTAACTTTTTCTTCCATAAAGTAAGAAATAGTACACCCTCAGATTTCCTTTCTGATTGCATATCTCCTGTTCTAATAACAGTGATGTGATGTTACATTAGCTTAGAACTAAATCCATTGATCACTTATGTTAATTGTATTTTTTATTAAGTACTTTTAACATATTGCCATCAGAAGAAAGGAAGCTTTGTTACTGTATCAATAGAATTGATGGGGAAGAGAGTGAAAGCTGCTTCCCATGTTTGTTTGCTTCTATTTGTTAATTAAAAAAAAAAAATCTCTGTATAGCCTTTTCTTCTCATAAACATGTGTCTTTGGTAATGTTTGTGAAGCCTTTGAATCACTGAATAAGCTTAGTTTTCAGTGTGCACAATCTTTGTTTCAGGTTGGTTTTTTTGTTTTGGGGGTTTTTGTTAGGTTTTTGGGTTTTTTCTTTTTTTGTTAAGCAGTTCTTTCTTCTGGGATGGGAGAATGAAATAGTTGTGTCAATTCAGAACGAAGTGTTTGCTTCATGTGGCTCAGCATTATTTAGTTTCTCATTCATTTAGTAGATAGCAAAGCATCACGTAGTTAAGCACAAGTTATTTTATATCTTTCATTCTTTAAGTGTCTTCAGTTTGCCAGTGCCTGAATAGTCATTGGTGTGGCCTGATAGTAACAGCCTTTTGTCCTATCTTATATGTGTTTCTGAAATAAATCAAACCTTATATATTATTGAAATTTATATAAATCACAATTAATGCAAAAAACAAAAAAAAAACCCCACGAGGTAGTTTGTGTTTCAGCCTTTTTCTTGAAAATGTTCAAGTAAGGAAATGAAAGTCCTTCCAGTCCTTTCCCCATCTTTTTTTAAGTTCTATAACTCTATAGAAGCTTCCATGCCTTCCCTTTTTTAAAATTTATATGTGTAAAGCAATCTGTATCTCAACCTCATCATACTTACATTGCAACTCAGAGTTTAAACTGCAATTCTAGATTGTTTTGTCAACAGATCACGTCTGAGGTTGTAGTTCAGAAACACTGAAAGGACGGTTTTGGTAATAGTAAGTTCTTGGCACAGTGCCCTGCCTGTGCACTTAGGCTGACGCAGTAGACTTTTAGGATGTACTGTGGAACAGATAACTGAGCTGATCGCTTCTAACCTGGGTCAGTCCTGTGGTCAGATTTATGACTCAGCCTCCTTGTCAGTTGAGCCAGTACACTGAGGACAGTACAGGAAAAGAAAGGAATACGAAACAAAAGGTGAAAGGGGGAGTGCCTGAAGCCAGCATTGCCATCAAGTAACCCGTGATAAATACTGTCACCAAGGGACAGCTGCTGTACAGAGAGCTGGTGGGACGGAGGCTGCTTGATGGTTCCTAAGGTGGGGCTGTGTATCACAGCTTGCTTCCTTGTACAAGGTGTATGATGAAGAAAGAGGAGACCTGCATGTTGTCTCAGGAAAAGGATTTGTGAATTAAGCAGGCAGGTACTGTTTGAAGCTACTCCTGAGTGCGACAGTCCTCACACAGAACATCAGAGTGGCGTGCTACGACTGACGTGTTGTCACAGTGGATCTACTGAGAGCAGCTCTGCCATGTTTAGCAGACGCTCCTAACTTTTCAAAGCAAGAGAGCTGCTTGTGAGGAAGCCTGCCAGGTCTCTGCTCAGGAGAGGCCAACATGTTTCTGGAAACTGGAGCAGCTGCATGTAGGCATGTCAAATCATCTCCACTGAGAATGAAACTTTTGTGACCCTAACTGTGCACTTTGGCACAGTAGCTGAGTCTGATGTTTGCAGCACACTGTTGCAGCCTGTCCTGCTCAGAGACTTCTGCTGATAGATACGGCTCATTATGGGATTCTGAATGTGGCTGACCCACAGCCTAAGGTACTTTAGGAAGCTAAAACTGTGTGCTATTTAACAAGGCCATGTACTCAAAGGTATTAGGAAAAACTTCATTTCCCAGCACCCGTGTAGTGCCGCAACCTGTTACATGACCCAACACTAATTAAAAGTGTCTTAATGCCTGGAAGACTTTTTCTTGAGAATACCCAAGTATTCTTGTAATCATCATGACATAAGTGGAACTGCTCTGTGCTGTATTGTCTAGGGACTTACATAGGTTGTGGGTAATCAGTGGAACTAGAAACAAATTCTAAAATGTACTTGCAGATTATGATCTTAATGATGCCTGAAAGCATTTTTTAAATGAAATTTGAGGTTATTTTAATTGAAATAATGTTTAAAATCTAATTTACTGTTCATTTACTGTCTGTGTTGGATTCAACTTTTAGAGAGAAACCATACTACTTAACTCCAGTACCCTTTATAGTCTGCTAGACTTTTGGTCGTTCTGTCTGGATCAGTGTTTGGGTAGTACACAGTGAAAGAATATTTTAACAGTGGCCTGGTAGTACTTGAAGAGGTGTCTACATTATTCTGTGCTTTTAGTATTTTTAACTAGAAACTAAATATGAGTTTGGTTAACTAGTTTGCTACAGATTCCTAGGCAGCCTTGACCAGTCACCCCACTTGATACCTTAGTGGAACACTTCTGGCAGAGTTGTTCTGGAGACACTTATGTTAAAGGTAAAGAGATGGCACATTACTGTGCTAGTGAAAGCTGTATAGATATAAAGAAAATTGAGGTGCATTTATGTTTCGAAGATTTTTTTTTTTTTAAATTAACTTTAATTCAGTTTTCTAAAGAAGTGTTTCAGTTTTTATGGCTTGTACTGCGTATCATTTGAGAGAGACAATTTTTGTTAATTGAAAAGGGAAAGTGGAAAGTGAGGAGTGTGCTTAGTGTTGTTCACAGGAAGTTTTGCAACAGCAAAATTAAAGACAGCATATATTTGTGCTCTTTATTTTTTTTCTGGCACAAAAACATTTTTTTTTATTATTATTAATCTTGCTAATTGATATTACAAGTTTTATTTATCTTTTCTGCAGTCCTAAGGTCAACTGCCACAGGAGATGAGCTCTCTTTTAAAGTTAAGAGTGGGAGGATAGAAAGGGTGAAGGGGAGCTGGGAACTATTCAGATCTTGTCAGCCATATAACTTGACAGCTTTGTAAATAGAACACTGAGAAAACTGGTGCACATCAGTTTTGCACATGACCTGATAAAAGATGAACAGTCAATTATTTGTATCTTTGCTGGACTGCTAAATTATAAAGTCCAAGATTTCAAAGGGTTTGAATCCATCATCTAAATCATATCCTTCAGTTTAGGGAATGTGGTTAATTATGAGTGCAGATCTGTTTGAAGTTCTGCCTGGTTTACAAGCTTAAATATTTATTTGCACCTGCCAGGCAGTTAAGTACCTCAAATATTACGTGAACATAAAAAGCACATATATAAAGTTTTAGTTGTTATGAATTGGTATCTGTAGAATTCCTGGCAAGGACTTAGGAGCCATCTTTGAAAAGATGGGAGACTGTAAATTCCTTGGGCAGATTTCTTTATATTGCATCCCCTGTTTTTATGACTTTAAAGTAAACCATTCCATGATGCAAAGGATCACTAGGATGTGTCCATACATCCATCTGTAGCAAAGCAGATCCAATCTAGAAACAATTTATTCAGCTTTGGACCAGTGAGAGAAAGCATTTAATTCTAACTTTTATTTCCTGTTTGTTTTTTGATCCAGAGCTTCAAAGGTAGTCTGGAAAGGAAAACTTATAATTAAGTTAATTTAAGCCTTATATTTGAAAGTTTGATAGGACTTGGGAGAGACTGATTCCAAGTGATTTATCAAAAGATCCAAATATACATGGTTTAACTGAGCTGTATAATATATTCCATAACACTACTATTTGGATAAGCTAACTAGAAAGAGTAGGTATTTAGAAAGAATGTGTTAAAGATTAATGATATTCACTGGAAAAGTTTATTTAGACTTAGGGAGAGCAAAATCTAACACAAGTTAATCTGGTTCCAGTCCCTGGTGGTAATCATGTAGCTTTGTGTACAGTCTTACAATTACAAAAATGAAATGGAGTGTAAAAATTAACACAGGAAGATACAGCTAGAACTGACATTGGTTTGGCATTGATTCCTAGTAGAAACTTTTCAATTTGAAATAAAAAGGTATAAAATGTTCTACATCTGAAGTAAATAAAAAAAGAAAAGAAATATTTTTATCACTTTTTGCCTACCAGCTTTAATATAGTCCCAGTATGTCACAGGAGGACCACGCTGTACAGTGCATGAAACTGTAGGATGTTTTTTGTTGTTGTTACTAACTGCAATGATTTGTCTGTCTGCTTCTCAATCTGAAAAATACTCAATAGTAATGAACTATATTTCAGCTAAAAGAAAGCGAAACAAAAACGAAAAATTATTTTTTAAGTTTGTGGATCTAGAGACAGAAGAAGAAGACTATTTTTAGTGTCTTCTTGTAGCTGCTTTCATAAATTGTTCATTTTCTGTGTACTTGAGGGCTTGTTCTTCAGAGGAGAGTAAAATTTATTCTTAACATAAAGGAAAACTAAAAATTCTTAGAATGCCCTGTAAAATGCATCTGAAGTTGTTTATT
Source organism: Ifrita kowaldi (assembly GCA_013398055.1). NCBI lineage: Eukaryota > Metazoa > Chordata > Aves > Passeriformes > Cinclosomatidae > Ifrita > Ifrita kowaldi. Next base: position 182,500 of record VZRS01004393.1, on the reverse strand, counting down.
GTTACTCTGTCATTGCAGGTTAGAGGCACTATAAAATGCATGTTGGCCAGCTTGATCACAGAGCTTGTCCCATAGATGCTTTCTCAGTGCAAAGCCTTGGAGAATCCAAGTGTGTTGGATCTCGGAGAATCTGAGTGTGTTTCTAAATTTTAAAAGCTTTTTTATTGCAGCAGATTTGGTTAGGTTGTTGACTTTGGAAAGAGTTGTTTATATGCATCAAACATGTGTGTTGTAGAGGAAACTGGTGGAAACTTTGTCGGAAGCTGCCCTAGTTGAAGATTTCCTGCAGCTTTCCCACTGGGAAGACGCCCTGTTTTTCCACTGAAAACACGTACTGGAGAACAAGGTTCCCCATATTGTGCCTTTCCCAATAAGTCCTTTCTGGCAATATGTTATATTCCTCCTGCTGTTTTGTGGTGTATCACCAATGCATCCAGTCTAACTCCAGAGTACCAAACAAAATTGATAGGATATTTGGATGATAAGAGGGAATAGCAACTCCTAGTAACTTGATAACTCCTAAGAAGTTGACTGATAGTTTTTGGTAATCAATTCATAGGATTCAGTCTCCAAACTATTACATATGGTTTGGTGTTTATCTTTGCAGCTTGCCAGTTGTATTAGGTGTCCTTTTGCAAATGAATGGAAATAATGCCTTTAAACCGCTAAGTTTGGCAGAAATAACCAACCATAACAATATTGCTTGTACAGTAAAATGTCATGCCCCCCTGGGATCTGCCGATCTATTAAACTTTTCCAACAGTTTAAGAACTGTTAGAGCTGTAGTGGATTGAGTTTTTGAAATTCTTAGTGGCTAAGCAACATTTCATGCCTAGCTGATGGTTATTAACCAGCTCTGGTTTATTTGGTAACAGAAGTCCTAAGCTTTTGAAGATCAGTGCACTTTCTTTGGCAATTAACTTTGTTCACCTTAGCTATGAACCTTAATATCAAAGTGCTTCTTTGCTGTTTTTGTAACTGAGTAAGTGCCTTTATACTTCACTTGTCCCAGTTTCTTCGCTTTCACATGACTGACCTAATTAAAAAACAGACAGCTCAATAATTCTACCATAAGCTAGTAATAATGAAACTGTGGGAGTCCTTGAAGCCCTTTATCATTCAAATACACAGTGGTTTCATGAATAAAGTGGACGACTAAGGATTACTTATAGAAGTAAGGGAGATTATTAGCAGTGGAAGACACATTTGAACTTGCTGAAAGGATGGCTTTTGTCTCGAGAGAGACCTACTCTCAGTAATAATTACACTAGTTCTTCATTTTATCCCAGCATTCTCTTCTTGTTCACGCCTTCAGTGACTGAATAGCTTGCTATTGCTTGTTAATCCCTACAGGAATGCGGCTTTGGATATGGGGAGGATGCACAGTGCATGACATGCAGGCCAAACAGATTCAAGGAAGACTGGGGCTTTCAGAAGTGCAAGCCTTGTCTGGATTGTGCATTAGTTAACCGGTTTCAGAAGACCAACTGTTCTGCCACCAGCAATGCACTATGTGGGGACTGTTTACCAGGGTAAGACCATTTCTGAAGATGAGACTTGAACAAATTGGAACCTAATTCACATTAAAATTGCTGGTTCATGTTTTCTGGGTAAATGTTGGTACTCTTTGTGTACGTATGAAGGTCCTATGTTCTAATCTTGACCTTACTGTATTATCTGAGCATATAATTTCTGAATTGCAGTAATAATTATCTACAAAAATGGTTTAATAATTACCTACTTGGTCTATGAGAGTATTGTCTGTACAGTACCTGAGCAAAATACTTCAAAACAGTGGGTGTTACTGGTGACTTAGTTTATTGTTATAAAGGATTAAACATTTGGAAACATTCACAGCTACCTTCTTCAAAAGTGATCACATTATTTGCTTGGGTTTTTCCCCCTCCCTAGGTCAATGTCTCATAATTCTCATGCACATATATTCTTAAATAGAAATCAATATATATCTATTTATATTTATATAAATATTAATCAAAATCAATTGCTGTGGTTTACTGTCCAAAATTTCCTTTCCTTCCTTCAATACTCAAAAAGCATGATCCTGGCTGAGAATGATAAATTAATCTGAAAGAATTGTTTGCTGAAACTGCTGTTATAAATCAAGAGCTATGCTTACTTTGTTGTCCTGTCATACCAAACCTCTGTTGCTAATTTTCTCTGTTTGTAATATTAAATTTTAGGATCTCTAAAAGGCTATTCTTTACATTGTTGCCAAGTTCTGATATTGTAAACACCTGCCATGAATTTGTAAAAAGACATTTCTGTTGCTTTTATGAACTAATAATTTAACTGATAGGAGTAGTGTATGAGAACCGTTTTGCAATTGTAACAGCCTTTGTATTTTCAGAGTATACATTTCAGACATGCTTGAAAGTTCATACATTTGTTTAGTATCTATATTTCAGTTGCTTTATTTCATTTATTTTATTTACATATATATATATTTTTTTTAATACCAACTATCAAATACCTGAACACTGTTGAACGTCCTGCTATTTATTATTCCTTCTCAAGCCAGAGGTGAAATCTCTTAATTTAAAAACACTTAGTAAAGCTTTGGTAACTAATCTTAGATTAAGTCACTGTACAAGAAGGTGAAGCCCCAGGCATTATAGGTGTCACTTGCAACCACTTTTGATACTACTTGCAGCGACATGGTGAGTTGATTTATGCTCTTACTGCATATTAATATATATGTATTGTAGGTCTTACTTGGCTGTCAGCAGGGAGAAGATTTTCTTCTTGTGTAAACAATATAAGCTGAATTTTGGAAGATGAGAAAGGAATAAAAAAGAAGCCACATTAAAACATGAATTAAGGGTAAAGCTAAACTGGAGGACCTGGGGCTGCTTCTCAGTATTCTGGTCTAGAATGCATCCTGGATAGGTGTATTGAGTATGTTTTAAAATGAGAGCTGTGTATTCAGTGTGTATTAAAATGAGAGCTGCTTCCACAACCTGAATTTTCTGGCAGCAAAGTTGGAAACAGGAGGAGGGAGGCAGTCATGGCCATGGCGAGGTTAGTCACGGGACATCTGTTCTGGATGCTTTGGGTAACAGAACTGTAGAACACACCTCCACTCATGACCGTCCTTTAGTTTAGATGCTGCCTAAGTGAATGGAGGATATAGCCAGCCTAACCAAATGGTTTAGCTGATATTTTACCTCTCAGCAGTCTTATTTATTTCTGTTTTGCATGAGTTTCCAACATGCCATTCTCTATTGTTCAGCTTCAAAACACGACAGTGAGCATGTCAGCTAAAAACAAGTATTAATACATTTTGTTCAGAGTGAATGATCACAGTGACCCCTTCAGTCTTGCAGCCTATGGATCTGTTTCTGTTCACATTGTTAAAGCACGAGTTTCTTAAGCAGCTGGAAAGCTGTTTGCTTTAGCTGATAAAAGCTTCATACTTCAATGGCATTTGCAGTGTTAGAAATATAACATCAGTAGGGTTAGTACCTCTTATTTAATGTGCCACTACCACTACAGAAAACAATTTGTGTACTCATCTTGAAAAGGCCACTGCTGCTGATTCTGTCTTAGTACTAATGAATGGTTGAAAGACAGACAGACCTACTTGATGAGGAGCTGTAGGTAAGTTCTTTAGAGGCTATCATACAAAAAAATTTGCAATATAGCATTCTAAAATTTTGGTTTTTTGTTTGGTGCTACTCTTGTTCCCTGCTTTAGGAATGTACAGTTTTACCAGTCACCAGTAAGCTCTTCAAAGGTAAATTCAGTCATAAAGTTCTTGAAGGGTCTTTAAATAAGATGTCACTGATATCTGGCCTGCTATATATTTTTAGAGGTGGTAATTACCTTGTAATATATAGATCAATCACTTCACTTTTATTTTTCAGACATGCAACTAAGCTTGCATAAGATAAGTTCTTCATGCATGTCATGTATGTTGTGATCTGTGTGGAAAATGGGATATTGATTTCTGTCTGAAATCTCCAGAATTGTTTATTTCTTCTGTGAATATAAGATTATAGTGACAACGCACTTGGACTAACAGATTTAAAAGTTTTCCTCAGTTTATTTTAGATCTGTCTTGTACTATTAATTAATATCCACTCTACTTTTATTTATTTTTATTTACTTCTATTTCCCAATAGTTTGCATTGTACACAGATTGACAAGATTTGCAATTATAGATCTTGTTAAAACACCTGATTAATTTTGTGAGGAAGAATAACTGGTTTTGATTAACTGTTTTTTCACATTCTTTTATCTTCTAGATTTTATAGGAAGACTAAGCTTGGAGGCTTTCAAGACATGGAATGTGTTCCTTGTGGTGATCCTCCTCCTCCATATGAGCCTCACTGTAAGTGCTGGTTTTGTTTTAGAGTGTTTTCTCTTTTAACTTCAAAGCCTGGCAAAAAAAAATACAGTCACAGTTACAAACTCCTTTTAAAACTCCTTTTCTTGTTAGTAAATGATTTTGTTCATACATTTCAACAGGTCCAGTACTATTATTGACAAGTTCCTACAAATAGCCAGTCCCTTGCAGATAAACATTCCTGTCACACCACATGGTCAGGGAGTCTTGACTCCACTTCTGATGTCGTCTTACAATTTTTTAATTTCTGTGTTAATGCCAAAAGAAAGGCAATCTTCCTAGACTTTCTGCCAACTATCAGGTAGGGTAGTATCTTTTCCTGACACCCAGAAAGGTATTTGTTGATACCTTTAAAAATAACCTTTATACTAAGGTTACAGTGAGAAAGAACAATATAGATAAATAACTTTATGGTCCTGTATACTGTTAGAAGGAAATAAATAATTGGTTTTTCTATTTTTCTTTTGCCAATGAGAGAATTAGAATCTCTTCAAAAGGAGAGAACCTCTTTATTCTGCAGCAGAAGCCTTGTTACCACTTCTTCCAAGACTGTTGATGGTCCCATCATGTTTTAATTCACGGAAAGGAGTGAACTATTCTTTTTGTGTTGATTGCTGTCTACCTTACAAAGTGAAAAATACTTGTAATTCAAGATAATTATGTCGAAAACCCTGGGTTTACTTGTTTGTTTCTGTAACTGTGAAGTTGTGTTTTAGTTTTTTCCCCTAGTTGAAAGAGAAACATTTGTTTATAGAAAGAATAAATCATCAGGTTCCTGAAATACTTTATGCTACTTTAATAAATACACACTGTTTCTGATAAATATCCTTTCTTTTTTTAATTGTATAAAATTAAAATATAACCAAGAATATACTATTGTGCCTTAAACCCATACTTTTCAATAGTTTTATATTGTATTAACTTCAATGAAATAAGCATTCTTCAGCATTTCATATATTGCTTGGATAGTCTTTTTTCAGATGAGCCAAACTTTCTTCTTTTGTTTCCATTCTAGTTTTAGTGCCTTTTGGGTAATAAACTTATAAAACCAGATTTTCAGACATTTTCCACATTTATAAAAACTTTTGCTTTTAAGGACTGCAATATTCAAAGCTGGTAAATCAGATTTCTATGAAGTCTATATTTCTAAGTCAAATAAGTTCCAGTGTTTGCAGCAGTCACTCCTGCCCATGTGTAATATAAGCCTAGAAAGTAAATTCAAAAATGTTCAACTATTTTTGTAGTCTAGACAGTATCTTAGAAGTGTTTAGAAAGTATGTTCTTCATATCAAACAATGTCAGGTTTGATGCCAAGAATGAAATGCTGATCTCAACTTACTGAAGTAAATCACTCGAATTCAATGAGTTATAGAAGTTATTTCTAGACAGAGTTTGAACACAAACAGGCCATTTCATATGTACACGTATTTTAATTCGTTCAATTGGGCAAATTCAGTATTATCCCTTCCATGTGTTTTTACTCTCTTTTTATCTGCAAAAAAAAGAAAATTAGTGAAATGTGAAGTGCAACAGTGTTATTCTAAAGGAGGATCTCTAACTCATGAATTAATTTTATGGGTTTTTTTCTCTTTTCTTGTTTGTTCCCTTCTAAGAAAGTATGCTCTTCAAACATGAATTCTGTTCTCTAGCATGATCGAAGACAGGAAGAAGAAATTATCTCCCTTATCATTCAGCTTTGACTGTAATTAGTGACTTGTGTATTTCATATTTTTCAAAGTCACAAATTATTGTTTGAAAAAGTCATGAAAGAACAGTTACCGAGTCTTCTGAAATAACTCAGAATTGTTTAGTTTATAGTGATTTGGCTTTTGTAATTGAGCCTCAGCTTGGATCCTAAATTGAACCATTAGGAAGCTATTACTCATTTTAAGTGGACAACAGGCAACCCCCTGGAAAAGAGCATTTTCTCTGGCATATGCTGCAGTGGTAAATCCAGATTAGAGGTGGTTTTGTTCCCTACTCTCATGGCTGGGAAAACACCTTTGGCTAAATAACAGAAGTGGTACCTGCAAAGTTGTGGGAATTGGCAAGTATTTCTAGCTTTTACAGAAGCTATATAATAAAAGATTTGAAATCATTAAAATGTTTGTTATTTGCATACTAACCTCCCATTAAAATCCTAAATAACAGAAATCCTACCATGAAGTACAGTTGCCATATGTCACTGTGGTTTTCAGAAGGCTTTTGTTCAGAATTTTTGTGTTGGTTCTTCAGGTTCTAACAGCAGCTGCCTCAGTTTTGGAAAGTGTACTTGCCTTCCTCAAGCAGCCTAGGCAGTTTTTCCTACAATAGTATCTAAATGAACTGAAATACTTTTGAGTTTTACTTCACATCAGATAGGGGGAAATTTAGGTCCAAGTCAAAAACATAATTCTGTAAGGAAGCATAAATAATGGTATGTGGAAGCAAACATTTTCCACATAATGCTGAAAATGTTAGTGGTCTCTTTCAATAATGGATGTATTTTGAGAGTTAAGACTGCCTTACTTGAAGCTAAGTGGAGACAGACCATTAGGTGTGTGGGACAAGCTCTCAATGATCAGAGAACTAAGTTCTAATTCTCTGCCTTTCTTATCCTTCTCTCTTTCCACTGTGAAACAGAAAGTTAAATATTAGTGCAGCTAGCTCTTATGTTACAGATGAAAAGGAAAAGTTTAAATGTCCTGTTTCAATGAATTAATTGTCCTCCGAGGTGTGTGGCAATCTTTTGTTTGCTTAAGAACATTACCATAAGGGCACAAAGGCTCACAGCCCCCTACCTGGGCTACAGGCTCATGTTAAAGCTGAGACATGGATCAAATTCTTTCTGGTAGCAGTTGATTATTACCCAGTTAGCTATAAATCTAAATACTTGCTTTTATCTCCTTTCTGTAGACATTTTAAAACAGATCTGGTTTAAATATTTACTCATGAAAAAATAAGTTTGTGAATTGCTAGAGGCAAAGTTGAAAGGATTCTATAATGAACAAGTAAAGAGAATATTAGAGGCCAGGAGAATTGCTATCACCTTTGTACAAACTTTACAGGGGGACACAATGACTTATGTGTGTTTTTAAAACGTCAGAAAATTAAATACACAATGAAATAGTTATATTTTAATTTACTTAGTTCAGGTAAATAAACTGTAAATACCAATCTTACGTAGAAGTTCAGCATCTAAACATTAGAAATGAAAGCATGTTTTTAAAATTGCTGTTTATGCTCACTTTGTAAACTGAAGACATTTTTCTCACCTGAAAACATTTTTTTTTTCCTCATCTGAATGTCAGAAAAAAAATCCTTTAAACTGGGAATTAGAGTGGAAACCTAATCTATCAAAGATGTAAATTCTGAAGTAGAAGGTAATATAGACTGTCCAAAAGTAGTGAAAAAGTGACAGTGATATGGTTGATTGATTCTTTTTTCTTAGTACCAGTTTAGATTTGCAGAGTTCACTCTCCTGTCTGCTCAGGCCAGTGTTGTGCTTTCCCAGTGGTTATGCTTAAACTGTTACTGAAACTGCTCAGTAAGATAGATTGTGAATCTATCTGTGATAGAAAAATAATTAAAATAACTCCCTTCTTAAGGTTATTTTTAAATCTAATGAGCTCATTAACCTCAAAACACTTGTGGTGGCAGAAATTAAGGAGAGATGTGGGAATGGTTCAGGTAAGGAACAGATTTTCCAAAGATACCACTGCTTTCTTGGAACAACCATTATGTTTTCAGCTAGTCTGTCTTAGTAAATAAACAACAACAACAAAAAACATTAGAAACCATACTTCTTATCTTCTTTTGGTCATCAGAAAATGGCAGATTAAAGCAGTGGAATTATTATGTCAGCTATTCTTACAAGTGGTTCCTGTTGTATTGTTCAACTCAAAAAGCAGAAAAGCACCAGAGTCACAAGAATCCTTTAGTTTCTGGACAGGCTTTCTACTAAGCAGAAGAGCCTGTGATGTGGAACTTTTTTGAAATGTATTACAAAAATAGTTCCTAGAACTTCCACATTACTGTTCCTTTCTGGATCAATCTAAAATCAGAGATGTTCCCCTTTTATGTGCAAATCCAGTGTAGAATTTGGCTGTACAAACAGTTCAGTGGGAATAAATTGCGGGAGTCAAGGAAATGAGGAAATTAACACCTGGGCACAAGAGAGTATTTTACAGCCAAACGGCTACCAAAAGAACAGACTTGTCCTTTCCCCCCCACTAATAACCACACTGTTATATTTATAAAAATAATAATTTTTTACACCATAAAAAATTGCACAGGTTGTCCAGCAAGAAACATTCTTCCTTCTCCAGGACTACTTCTGTTTGTCTTCATGGCATAGATCAAGGAGCATGGGAAGCTGGGGGAGGGATACCACTCCGTGTGGAGCTTGGGAAACTAGCCTCTACATGTTCCAGGAAATAAACACATTCTTTGCTTCAATGAAGCAGAAATGTTTCGTTGAATAAGTCACAGGAGTAGAAATATCTGTAGTTTGATTGTAACATCATGTGCATTTGAAATAAACTGGCACTCAGGTCTAAAACTTCTACTTTTTTTTGCCATGAAGCATTTCAATTATAAAGAATGTGTCAAACTAGAAAATAAACAGTTTTTTACTAAGATGAGGAATAAAAGTAAACACTATGGCTTGTTGAGACAAAATACATAAAGAAGATCATTAAATGTAAAAACATTACATTTTCATGAGGCATCCATATCTTACCTGCCCTAAATTTTGTTCCTTTAAAGAACTCCTATGACATCTTGATTGCCTTAACTAAGATTGATCACAAAGCTCCCTTTAAAGTTTTCTTGTGTAGATTTTTTAGTATTTACTTTCTGTATGTTTACGGTATTGTTTTTTCTGGGTACTAAATATAAGTGTCCTGGAGCTGTCTCACTCTTCAAATCTACAAGGTATGTTGTTTCACTAGTGAAGAGTACTGTTTAAGGGATAAAATCTGGTGTTATTTCCTTTTTCCTGGTGCTAAAAGTAGACGGTGTAGGAAAAGTAAGATTTCATATGAACCTACTTATTTACATTAATAAGATTAGGATCTGTGACTTTGTAAACTTTCATGTGAGTGTAATGGGTATTGGGGGTGTGCAAGGACTAAATATCAGAAGAAAGAAGATAAAAAGCTAGAAATTGTAGTCTGCAGGGTTATAACTTACATTGTTTTGTAAGGGGGGAGCTGGAAGCTTGTTGACTACATGTATATTCTGTAAAATACTTTCACTAGTGGTAAAAGAGAAAAGAAATCCTGCTGTCTCAGCTTTGCTGAAGCTTTTTATATTATTTCATTAAACATAAATACAGCTTTTTAAGTTGAGAGTAATTTTTGGATGACATTCAATTCCACATTAGTTCCACTGTTTATATAGTGGGATTTTAATTTATTTATGTCACTTTCTTCTTTCTGTTTACAGAATTTTGTGACTTTAAAGCTGTCAGACTCCAGATAATGTTTTTCCAGCAATTAAGTTTTTCTGTAATTTTTATTTGGTTGCTTTGTACAGTAAACTTGGAATTACTAATGTAAAGCAGCCTTTGAAGGCATGCACATGAGGCAACTGGCAGCTGAAAGTACATAGAAAATGAAATTATTCTTAATTATTTGGTTCTGTTCCAACATATATCTCCTTCTTATTTCAGTGTTTGTTCTGATTTGAGGTTACCTAACAGCATCTCTCATATTTCTCTTGACCGTGTTGAACATCATGATAGAAAGCAGCTGGAATATTGTATAAACCTTTCACAAAAGTCATAAGTAGTGACAGCTAATTTAAGTACAGATAATAGCATTATTAGCTTATAAATATCAATACTGTTTTATTACAGAGACATTACCTTCCCATTATTTCAAAACTGAAACGTACACTTTTGTAAAAATATAGTAAGTCAGTCTGATATTTTCCATATGTGACCTGATGGTAGAGTAACTTATCTTCAGGAAGTCTGAAACAAATTCCACAAGGTATTTCAGAGAGATGAGAATTGCTATTCATGTCTTACAAAGTTTTATTACGATTTTATTTCTTTCACACATCATAAAGAGAGTTAACCTAGAAAACCTAAACGTTTTCAATTCATTGTCCTTGATAATTGAGGTGCTTCTGACCCACTGGAGTTCATGTATAACTTAGAGTCAAACAGCTCCTTTTCATACTGTTCTGAATGTGCTTTATATGTTGGGCTCCTCTTCTAAAAAAAGTTGCAAGCAAAGAGAGGGCAGATTTTTCTTTATTTTAATAACATAGGTGATACCACTAAAATGAGTTTAAATAGTTCTGAAGCATTACTTAATGGAGAGGAAATTCAGACACATTGCTCAGTTAAGTCATGTTCTAAAACTTCCCCAACTTACTCTCATCAACTTTCCTTGTGTGTACCTCTCGTTTCTATGCCTATATGTATAGAAGTACTTCATTGTGTAGCTTGTTACCACTATGTATGTATTATGGTTAGTAGACAGAAATGTCAGAAGTGTTTCCCTCATTTCTATCTGCTATCCTGTCTACTCTCTTCAAAAAAAAAAAAAACCCAACAACAAAAAACCCCAAGCCTACACAAACCAAAGAACACCACAAATTGTCCATAGAATAAAATTTAGCTTTTAAATTGAAATGACATTGCAAGGATGTGCAACTCTCAAACCCAAGAGAATTTCTGTTAAGTAAGCCAGACACTTTACCAAGGAATCAAGATTTGGAAGCTGAACTTCTCAGGGCATCTAGTCAGTCTAAACTGTTAAACTCTTGTCCTCTTTGTTGCATTATCCTTAAATGTTTTCTACCATTCTGTTTATTTTTTACAGTGGAAAATTTGTTTTATCAGAAAGTTTTATCAAATCACATCTAATACAGCTTAATTCTGCAAAAACTGTAGGTGTGAGGGCTCTTCCAATAAATTGATTCACTTACTGGTAACTTCTGTAGAACAGAAGTACTCAGTATACCATGTCTGCTCTATTATGAAAGTCTACAGTAACCTCAACTAATGAGCTTCTGAAATTTCTTGATCTTCTTTGAAGCTCTTATAATAACAGTAAGCAAGGTCCTTATTTTGTGCCTGCAACCTAAAATCTAACTTAGATTTCTTTGCACAGTGAAATTTTATTTCACCAAGTGTGTTTCAAGTAACCCAGTTCAAGCTACAAACTGAAAGAACTAGGCCAGTAGTGAATGCTGTAGGAATATCTTAGTATAGGTAACATTAGCCCTGTCAAGTATCTAGAGGTACATAAGGCTTAAATATTCAAATAGACCCAGGATTCTGACTCCAAAATTGCATCACCAACCGTCCTGCTTGACAGCTACCTAATTGTGTGCAAACACTTGAAAGCCCAAGGGACCTACAACATTTCATTTGGTCTCCAGGAGTATTCCACTCATTCTGGCTCCCGGTGGCTTGGACACATTGCAGCTTTAGTTTAGGCCGAAAGTTTTGTGATTTACTTGCTGTGCCCTGACTGCTCTGGAGGGAAGTACATATGCATGGACTGGGCTGGGTGCTCTTAATAGGTGTATAATTGGAGAATACAGACCCATTTTTTTATCACAGTTGATTCAAGAGGTAATGGAAATGAAATTTAAGGAGGCACCTACAAACTTTTCTGTACCCTTCAGTGGTCATCCAAAAATTTTTGCAACACTGAGCAGTTACGTGCCCAGCTGGCGCTGAAGCCATCAGGATCTACGAGCTGATTGGTCTGTTGCTCATCTCTGAACAGTCTGTTCTATGGTGCTTTCTAATGTCAAACTCAGCAGAGCAGGTTGGGATAATGTCTGGGAGCCCTTTCCTTGGTGACTTTTTTGAGTCCAGAATTCATCCCTTATCATGTGTACTGATGGTGTGTTGGCTCCCTGCCATTCCTTTTTGGTTCTTACCTCACAAGTATGTTCCTGTCGTAGGCAGGTTCCCAGCACTCTGGATGCAGCCCAGGCACTGCAGTGCTTGGCACCGCAGGACCTGGGCCTGTTTGGGATCCTGGTTTCATGCCTTCTCAAATTAATAAGTTGCAATACAGCTCAATGGCTCTAAGGTCACTTGTTGAGGTAATTGCATTGTTCATAATTTTCACATTCTGACTGCAACCCAGTCATGGTTAAGTAATAGAGTGTAATTTACTACTCACTGCTTTTCAAAATGAGGCGAAAAGCATATCTGCTATCTTTCCTGTTTGGATATCCTGATGAAAGTATACCAGTAAGACTGTTCTTTTCTTGAATAGAAATTGTTCAAATAGTTAAGGATTTGAGTTGTGTTTTTGAGGTAAAGTTCAGGCTATAAATTAGTGAATTTCCATTTAAATTATTGTCCGACTAATCAACTCAACTGTCCTCCCTACTTCCTGCTTTATGTGTGCAAAGTACAGGTGACTGGGTCAGACTTACTATTTCAATTATTCTGCTCTTTAATCTCAAATAATGGGCAGTCCTCTGTTTTGGTTGTCACTACCTTTGTATTCTTAGATGTGTTGAGACTGACCAGCAAATCCTAAAGGAGGTCTGTTGATAACATCCAGTGGAAACTTTATAAGCTGTATGTGGCATTGAAGGCTCTGCAAAAGTTTAATGCATTGCTTCATGCACTGTAATGAGTAATCCTTTACATCAGGGAATGAATCTGCACAAAAGAATCACTAGAGGACATTCTGCTGTGTTAATTGGTGTGGGTTTAGCCCCCTTTAATTCAGAAATGTATTGTCTTTTTGTTCTCCCTTCATTATAGTTGTATTTACACTTCTGAGATGCAAATATGTTCTGTCTAAAGACAAAATATCCTTGATATACAAATAAATATTTCTGTGGAGTATGCAAGACCAGGGTATGGTTCAGTAACAGAGTTTGCATTAGAAGTACAAAGCCAAACAAAATTTGGATTTTAATTCCTATGTCTTGGTAGTATTTTTTTCTGGAGGCTTTAGAGAAGTTGGCTTGAATCCCCTTTTTCTGTGTGTCATTTTCCAAGCAAATTGTTAAACCTTTCCTTTAACTACATATGGTAACTATAATATGTGATTTTTCTTTTGACAAAACATGTTTTGTTAGATTAACTTCACACAGGTTTCCATAATTAGGGCTGTGTGAGATGGATTGTGACACATTCTTCTGGATCAAAATATAGGTAGAAAGTTCCATAGTGTAGAGGTTTTATATGTGAAATCTGTCTGATTGGGCTGGTATTTAATAGAAGAAGGAAGCCTAAACTGATACACCAACAATGAAAATTATCCATGTTTCAGTAAATAAACATTATAGATATTGTAAAATATTGTAACCTCACTTTGCCCTGGCAAAAGTAAAGGTTAGGTTTTTCATGTGGGTCTGAAAATAGCACTCTTTGCTTTGATTGAAGAGCAATCACATTTTATGCAAAAGACTGCTGGTGCTTGTAAGTGATAAATAAGGAGGTGGAAATCTCATTTTTATCCTAACATGCCAGTTAAGACATTTGTACTTTGTAAGGATACACAGTTTACCCTCTCTGTTATGTCTTCTGACTCAGATCACTGCTTCAGTTGCTAGCTAACTAGTGAAGGAATGCTGTAGCTCTTGCAACAGAGGAAAAAGACCAAACCAAAAAACCCTAGTTCTTTCCTAGTCCTTTCCTGCTGTTACTTTGTGCAGGCTTGTGGTGTAACCCAAGTGGGATGCAGCCATAAGGTTTTCTCTTCCAGAATGGATGAGCCTATGTCCTACACTTGTGCTGATTGTCTTTCACACCTATTCCAGAGATTTTAAAAGGCTTTCTTGCTGACAGTCAAACATGGCCTGTCGTTCTACATTGCTCTCTTTTAAATTTTGAGTTAAGAGCTAAATTGGCTTTGTTGATTGAACACCTATCAGAGCACTTGGTGCTTATTATTGAGCACATGGATCATTTCCTTAATGCCTGCATCACACTGATCTCTGGATCTGTAGAAGAATTTTCCTTGCTGCCAGTTTAGTATTCTTTGGGGGAAACTGATTTTTCCTTCCTTGCCACAGGCAGCTAAATTTCTGAGAGCAGGGCACCTGTCTTCCATTGCTTTTAACTATTATCTGTTTAAGCATGATGAATGTTGCTAGTGGGCCATAGGTGTGACAGTTGTCATTTTTGGCTGCTAAAAATGATTTCAGAATTGTAAATTTAAGTGTTATTGCAAATTTTTAAAGGTACATGATAGGATTAGAATTGTGGATTTTTTCAGTTTGCTTTCCTAGGTGAACACAGCGTATCCATACTGTTGTCATTTATCACTTTTTAATCCTTTTGACAATGATGACTAATTTCTATCTGTACTGACAGAATAACAGAGACTTCAGACAAAGAATTTTCTGATTTTACAAAAAACAAATGGACTATGCAGAAAATGTACAGAAAAGAAAATAATGGAAAACAAATTATAATTTCTGGACCTCTTGAAACTGTTCATTTATTATGATTGGGGGAAAGAACAGAAAAATTTGAGTACTAAAGTTTGAAATTTTAAAAAATTCGTCTAATATAAAATCTAGTATTAGCAGTCCCTACTTAGTAAGGCATTAGAAATATAAATATTAAATTATTGTCAGAGTGAGCAGATGTAATGTAAATGGCTTCCATAATACAGATGGAAGTCATAGAATAAATTAGGAATATAAACTTTTTTTTAACACTACTTGTTCATAATCCCTGAAAATGTAATATATAAAATATATATGGTCATAATCCAGTAAAACGTTAAGTAGGTGAAGTTGATGTGATATTTGACCAAGCTGTATTGCACTGAAAGCCCTTTGCTGCTTAGTTTCAGCATGAGAATTGCACTGATTATATGTAGCCCATTTTTACCTACTAAAGCATGTATTAATGTATTTTGCAGACAACACAGTATTTCAATTTATATCTCTTCAAAAACACATCCCTCGTTGCTTGCTAAATATGATGGAAAAAATATGATGGAAAGTGTATATCTTAAAATGAAAGTAGAAATTTCAGCACGTGATTTTTAAAATAAATTCAAGCAAACTCCGTGAATTCACATCACAAGCTCATGCAGCTGGCAATAGGAGTTCACATAAGCAGTACCCATCTGGCATTCAGCAGGTTGTGTCTGATCAGTTCAGGACAACATACAGGGCATATTTTGTATCTTTGTTCTAACTCACTGCTGGCAGCTCTATCTGCTAATCCCAGTGGAAGCTTCAGCTGGAAATGCAAAATTACTTCTGAACCTGCATATCCTTCCCCACAGATGTCTGAAACCGTGGAGACGTGTTTCTTTTATGATTCCTGTTAAATCAGGGAATGAATTATTGCATTAAGAGTAAATTCAAGCAATGAATCCTCAAATATCCATTTCAAGACCATGTTTTATATAACAAAAGAAAGCTGAGAATGACCAAAAATACTTAATTTTTCATGTTTTTGTGTAGTAAAAACTCACTGTAGAGCTCACTTCATTACGTTAAAAAAAATCCTTAGTATAGAATGATGAAGTAACCACTGTATTCACTGTATTCTAGCTTGTTCATCTAAAATATGAACAAGCAGTTTACAAGCATGTTTAATTTTGTTTCTTGACACTGTTAAGTACAGTTAGAAAATTAAATTCTCAGCTGCAGAGTATGAGAATTTCGATGTGTTTTTTCAAAGCAGCTTACCATACTTTAGTTTCTAGTAGTAACTTGTGCAACCTTTCATCTTATGAGTCAATCCTATAATTAGTATCCTTCTTTGCCAGAGGCATACTGCATGTTTGTTTTAGGTACAGAATGTCTGCAAGAAATTTAACTTAATCATTACTTTTTAATGTAAGAGCTGGTTAGCTCAATTACACTAGATTAAAGTGAACTTGAAATTCCTGAGTTACAGAGAAGGGACTAATCTGTGACCTGTAGTGAATAAGTACTATTTCCTATGGTATTTTCTTATGTGCACTTACTGATGTGGGTAGCCCTTCAGCCCAGGCTTGCAGTGGCTATAAGCAACTATCTGTTTTCTGTATGGAGTGGATTTGCAAGGTTCTTATTTAACTTGGCCATTAGGTTATTCAAAATTGTTCCAGGATTGCATGCATTGCAGTAAAACTGTAAAACTTTTTTTTCAGTAAATTTTTGCTTTATTGTTTTTAGGGGTAATCTGAAAAAAATAAGCAGTGGTTACAGCTATTCTGTGCTTTTTAAACAACTTCTAATAACAGAAGCATTAGATTGTAGTAAATATATTAACTTAATAACATGCTTTTAAGCTGCATTCAGACTGAAAATGCTGGTTCAAATTTATCTCTCATAATCACACAGGTAATTAATTCTGGGAATGGTTGCATTAGCACCACTTCAGCAGCATTGAGTTTTGGTACCTCTGGTATAAATCCATGCTGACTGCTATGGCTTTGGGTACAGAGTCCAAGCTGTGACTGGCATGTGAATGTAAAACCCTGCTAAACAGATGCACTGTAGTATGTTGGGGTTTTTATTCTACTTAGTGCTGGTAGGTACTATTCGACTCAATGATCTTAAAGGTCTTTTTTGACTTCTAAGGATTCTATGACTCTAAGTTGCTCAGCTACAAAGTACTTAGGCTGTGTTCCACTTAAATTTCTTGTTTTTAAGAAAATACAGTGGAAAACATGGAATCCATCTAGGCTCAAACTTTCCATACTGCCAACCCTCTATTAAGAAAATCGTTGTCAAGCAAAAGAACATTGAAATACCACACCAGAAGACTGGAATTACCTGGAGGACTGGAATGTATTGGAAGTAGGATAAAGTGCAATAGCCTTAAAACGAGAGTTGTGTGCTGAGGACCTTAGCAGTAATGATTCATTGTAAACCAACACCTCATGAGCTGGAACCAGCCTTATAGAAGAAAGACCTAAGGTTCCTACAGATCACTTGTATCCTTCAAATTGTTGTCCTCTACTTTGCTCACCTTTAATTCTTTTGGTGATAGACCTCACTCATTCTCACTCTTACCAGTTCACTTGTGCTAAAGCAGTGTACTGCCAAACTCCTCTTTTACAAGGATCACGGAGTAATCTCGCATGTTATTTTGGGCAGTGCCTTTGAGTTATAGCCTGTGCCTGTTTCCTGAAAGCATGAGCTCTTTGTTAGAGCTTTCTTAACTAAAGGGTAGTGTCCACCAGTTTTAGTAAAGTTTCCTTTCAGTCCAGTGGTATGATTCTATGTGCATATTACTGAATGTAACTTATAGTCACCCTGTCTGCATGTGGAAATTTAAGATGGAATTAATGCACCCTAATTTGGGCATATAAAAGTTAATGCTTAGCACTGAAGTTGTCAGCCCAAAGTCCCAATCATGGGTGAGAATTAGGTACCTCAAGAGTTCAGGCAAGCCAGATAAGGTAAGCTACAGTGACTAACACTAAGCAGTCTTTCAAGCCTTTTCAGGATAATGGCTGGAGCAGATTCTGTTCCTGGCTTTGTTTTAGAAAGAGAGCCTAAGGTGACTAGCTGTGACTTTGTCTTCAGACCTTCAGACTTCTATACTTCACCTAGATGCCAATATCAGGTTAGATGAAAACTGCAATTCAACATTGAATAATTGTGTCTGACTCCCTAAAACCTGATCTTGCTCTTTCTTCTTATTAATTAGTTTTAAGGAGGAAAATGACTTTTTAGTGTAGATTTTTTTCCACTCCTACTATATAAAAAGAACACAAATAAAAAATTACGAAAAATATTTTTCTTACTTTTTGATGAAATGTCTCTTACAACCCAAAGCCCATATTCTAAGAGACCTTGCTAAAGTTAGAATATGCCAGAATTGAGGCCTGCAAGCATAATGAGATTCCCTCATGTATAGTTACTCTAATACAGGTTGTATTTACATTG
The DNA here is from genome assembly GCA_013398055.1 of Ifrita kowaldi. Taxonomy (NCBI): domain Eukaryota; kingdom Metazoa; phylum Chordata; class Aves; order Passeriformes; family Cinclosomatidae; genus Ifrita; species Ifrita kowaldi. The sequence goes on along the minus strand of VZRS01004393.1, from coordinate 164,313 downwards.
CTGCGTATTATTTCCCACTGGGCCTTTGTTCATTTAAAGCACAGGATAGGCAAAACCTATAGTTCTGTGTCTCGCTTTATTTGCTACACACTATTTTATATTCTATGCAGAATGTGAGGTATTAAATACTGCTGGACTTCTATGGGGTTCTGCCACTGTAAAGAAGTTATTACAAATTTTGCAGTTGTGACTGACTTTTATCTTTTCAATGGAAATTGTATAAAATTTTTAACATCTGTCAGCAAACTGAAACAGAGGAAGTCAAAGACACACCAAAACCTTTCATTGCTTCTTGACAAACCCGGAGTAGGATGCCACCTTCTTGTCTGTGGATGTGTATAATGGCTACGTCTGTGAGCTGGTGATCTTAAGTTCACTCTATATTCAGTGGAGACATCAAGGGTGGTGTTTAAAACAAATCAGACTAATTCACCCTAAAAGAACCTTTCTCCTACCCACCTGCCCCCCACCAGCCCTCCCCATCCTCTGTAGAGAAAGTTCAGGTAATTCCCTCCAAAGTAGATCTTCGCTTTGGTCAGATGAATCTCACTCATAGAGCTTGACTTTTCAAAGACAACCTTTCAGAATATCTTCTGTATTCTATGGCTGGTTCCTACTGACTTCTGTTAAAGAGGGGACATGTTAGGTTTCAAATTAAATAATATAATGAAGCAAGGATTTTGTATCTAGCAGCCTTTTGTTCTGTATAGCTTGACTTTATCCCCAAAGCTTTAAGTGGTGAATTAATAACTGCTTTTCATAAGCTATTATTATTTCTGATGTCAAAGCTACAGCTTTTTCATGTGTAATACAGTTTGTGTGTGCACGCACATTGATGCACTGTAGGTAACTTCCTTGCAGTAGATCACAACTTTTATGATATCTGCAGTAATACAATAAGCATGGCCAACTTCTAAAGGTGTTAACCTCTATGTTACAGAATTTTGAAAATTTATATTTAATCCCATGTATTTCATATTACTTACCCCCAAAAAAGTGGTTTTAAAAGAACACAGATTGCAAAGTTAAAAACTTTAAAAATACTAGTAGTGTTGGTTATGCAACTCATAACCTTAATTCAGAATTTAATTCAGCTCAGTGGAGTATATTATGAAACTATCTTAATTACATAAACATACTTTTTGTTTTCCCTGGTGCAGACTTACTTCTCCCCCCAATATGTGCCTTGTGTGCATGTGTGTGTGGAGAATTGAAGGTAACTTAGTGATACTTACACATAATCATAAACAGAAGAAACATAAGTGCTGAGCAAGCCTAAGTCTAGTTTATTTAATTTTGTTCCAGTCTACATATCACGTGACAGTCGGCTGTACGAAGAGGGGCCCTTACTGCCAAAGTTTACAACTGGGCAAATTCAATTGGAGAGAAGAAACAAGCTTTTACCAAGCTCAGCTTCTAACCTAGTGGCTAAAACAATCTCTGTGAAGGTGGATTTCCCAATCACTATTTTCTAAAGCTTTAGAAACTTTGTGAATGAAATTTATCACAGTATACTCTGTTATTCTGGTGACAGAACAGCTTGCAAACAGAAGTGAGGTAGCTGAGTACTGTTACCTTTACAAAGCATTTTTAAAGCAAGGAAAAAAGCTATAGTTCTTGAAGAGGTATTGCACACACTATTAGTGATGTTTATTGAAATTTGTGTCAACAAACTTAGGACACAGGCTTGCAATCACTATGAAATCTTTTGCTTTACTCGCTGGGTGTTACCACAGCTGAACCAGGACAAGGAGAGAAATAACTGAGATAGAAAGCGAAGCATTAGAAATCACTTCTTGTTGAATCAGAGAGAGACAAAAACTCTTTTATGACTGATTTACATTTCATTTCTTGCTTTACTGGGATTTATAAAAATAAATGCATAGATGTATATGGAAGAGCATATATGTTCCCTGCCTAGGGGCAGCTCAGCTACTCTACCAGCCCTCAGTCATGGTCTCAGGATAGAGCTTTCCACACTGTCGTGTTTCAATCTACTGAAAACCAACCCATGCACCAATCTACAACCTCATCACACAGCAGCTGTAAGAGCTTGTTTGAACCTTTTGGAGCAGATCTGTAACCTGTATGCATGGGATTCACAATGTTCAGTTGCACTTTTGTTTTATGAAAGTGGGTTATTCTCTATTGGCTAAAGAGACAACCTTCTGACATAAAGGATATTATTCTCCTATTTACATGCATGCCACTGTCATTTTACTAGTGAATATACAGCTAGATTCTGAAGGATACATGGCTCCCCTCTCCTCCCTTAGCAAATGGGTAATGGCAGTAGCTGTCCTCCTGAGCATGGTTTGCTTTTCAGCAATGCAGGCTCTTCGTCTGCTTATGTGGGCAATGGCTTGTTAAAATGTTTTGGGACTGAGAATGATAGAGTGTGTATACAGAGACTGAATAGAGCAGAAACTGTCATAAACAGACTGAATTGACTCAAATACTGCACAGGGATGTTTTTGTTCTCTAACTGGGGAGTCCTAAACATTAAATGGGACTGCACATACAGAATACAAGGCAGATACTTTCTGCTTTCATTTTCTGTTGAAAAAATAAAACATCTTTCATAGCCTATGTGGGATGGATGCATTCTGGAGTTGGATTTGAACAAGACAATAGCCTAAAATAGCGTGTTCTGTTTCACAAAACATGTCTGGCAAAGACTGTGGTTAGAAGTACAAGTTAGAGGTGATGCAAGAAAACAGATTTTCTGCTGTATCTAGCAATATCATATGTTCTGACGTAAGCTTCATGGGACTTTGTTTTAACACATGAAAACACCAAGAAAGAAGTTGTGTTTTCAAGAAAATAGATGTTGCCCACCCTCAGCTGTCAGAGATGTGAAGTTGGCTTCTAGAAGCAAAAGTCAGAAAAGGTAATTGTTGCGAACACCACGGTCATAAACAGCAACATAGACTTGGTGCCATTGGATCACGCCAGGTGTTTCCAGTTTCTGGAGGAGAGAAGTGCCTTTTCATATTAATAACCAGTTACGTTATATTGGGGACTAGAATATGTAGTTCAGTGGTGACAAAGATTTTATCCTACTTCCTCTGACTTTTTTTTGCTTACTCTCAGTTTTTTTCCGGTTATTTGAGGGTAGCACTGTTCTGAGGTGTTACTCTCATGGAGTGTTATTTTCACATGGCTGGACAGTTCTCCAAGTTGAGAGTTTTATGTATGAAACAATGTTACTTTTGTGCCCATATAGTGGCTCAATTTAGATCACCATGGTAATATCAAGATTTCATATCTCTGAATTGCTAAAAGAAAAATGTGTTGCAGAGGTTGGCTATGCCTTATAGACATTGAGATATGTATCCAGTTCTGTGGAATTCATATGTATTTTAAATTCACAAACACAGTGCAATTGTTCTAGCATTTTAAACATAAAAGGCTGTCAGCAGCTGGAGTTCGTGAAAATACACAGTGCAAGAGAAATGGTCTTGGAAATGAATAAATCAAATTTCAAAGATTTTAATTCATAAGCATGTTTCTCAGGATTTCCAAACAATGGATAAATACTTGAATAGTCATTTTCTCCCCTAGGGCTTTTTGGTACACTTATTAAAAAAATAACAAAACCAGCAAAATAAAACAAACCAAAACAAAAAAAAATTGTGGGTCATTAACTAAAGGCTTTAGAGTCTGCACTTGGAGCACATTTGGTTTGGTTTGACATTATGAACTTTTGGGTGTAGGCCGTGCACGCCAAGGGCTGTCCGTTTACAGATGTTGGGAGACTCTGTCCCCACTGTTTACCACAGTCTCTAACAGTAATGTTTAATGAAGTTTCTTACCTCCTGCTTGAAAGATCAGGAGAAGGGAGCCTGTCTGCTGCTTTGTGTAAAGACTCAAGGATACATTCAGGGGTACTTACTTTCCATTTATGTTAATGCTCAGTAGTATATAAAACATATGTATTTTATCTATATATGCAAATCTTATGCATGTAGTATCTGGATTGTCTATATATATAATACATCCTTTTGCTTGTCTGGGGCTAGGTAAACATACTGCCTTCTTACTTTGAATAAATACAAACATCTTCAATTTTGGGGGTTTTTTTTCAAAATGAAGGAATTTCAGAGTAAGCCACATTGCCTTACGTTGGCTTGCCTTTTCTGTGGATCAAGCACACATAAAGATAGCCACTGCAGTTCAGCTGACAGGCAGTAACTTGTTAAATTACATAACTTGAGGGTATGTCTGAGCCCTTAATTCTTGTCAAATTAAGGTTGATACCACTGAGTTGGGCCATTCAACGTAAAGGTAATGGGCAAACAGTTTTTGTAATAGGCTCCTTTCCCCTGTGGACCAGCAATACCCATATTCCAGGAATTAACAACATTTTAACCTTTGCATCTTGCTTTCTATCCTGACTGTAACAGATGGCACTCTGTCCAATGTTACCATGTTACTGCTTTCCAAGTGCACTTTGGGTTAACTTGCTATTTTGAGTGAGCTGTCTTTTGGTTAGCGTTGACTTGAAGTGTTAAGAAAGAAACCCAAACATAATATTACACATTTTATTCTCCTCAACTTTAGTAATTATGTATCCATTTGCTGTATCCATGGAAGAAGCATACAATGTTGCAAGTTCTGTTTTCACATGGTTGATCTACCACAAAAAGTTTTCTTTTAGGTTTGTTGATTTCAGTAGCAACTGTAATTAATCATGGTTCAAAAGAAAAAAAAAATTGGAGAAAATAACCATGAAATAAGTGACAAAGGAAGTCTTTTTACATTTTGCCCTGTCTCTTGTTATTTGGTATAATAGGCCAAAAATTCAGCTTTTCTGTTTATTGGCAGAAGTTTTAGTGATACAGCTGGGATTCATATGCTCTGTATTAGCTGAGTTACTGCTGTTTAACTGTCTTGGATTAACAGAAACTTTACTTGCTTTTAAGGACCACACCTTTGCATATACTGCCATTATAATGTAATGTTGGTTAATTAAGGGAAGAATGTGTATTTAGGCTTACAGCTCAAAATTATGCAGGAGACGGTTTGACATTTTGGGTAATTCTTCTTCAACATTAGCACATTTGCAGAATATGTTAGAACTAAGACTTTAAAAAGAAATAAATTTCTTAAATAAAATATGGATAATATGCACATACTTTCCAGGATCAGAAAATAGTGTGCACCTCCTCCCTCTTTTCTGAAGGTATCGCATTCAGTGTTCAGTTCACAAAGTGTTCAATTGCATATTTAAATTTAATCATGTAATCATCTAATAGATGTAAGTACAAGTTTATATTTAAAATGCAACTCCTTGCTTTACTGAAGTGGGACCATGAAGTATGTGAAAAGAAAGAGTTTATGAAAATGCAGACATGTCTGAGTAACACTGAAAGCAGAGTTCAGCAATGCCCAACGGGCCACTTCTGCAATAGCAATCCACTTCTGAAATGTTGGTCTCTGCAGGGAAGATCACTATCATTATAATTAGAGCTAGACTACAATGGACTGCTCATAGTAGCTATTCCAAAAAGTTCTTTGAAGGTGAAGATGAGTGGTAGGCATTCTCAGGAATAGAAAATTGCTTTCTCAAGTGAAAAGAAGTCAACCAAATAAAACAAATAGCTAGATGGCTAAAAAAAATTAAATCTTGCCATCCCTATTTAAAATGAAATCACTGTATTTCCAGTTTGAATATTGCTGATGGGCATTAAAGAAATATATATTTCCCTAGAACACATAATGTGTAATCATACTTGAAAATACATGTATTTTGTGAGCAAATGAAGAGAGACAAAAATATAGAAGCTTTATCTCCTTTGCTCTTTTTTGCCCTTCAAAATTGGCCATTCTTTTTTCTGCAAATTATGAAGACCTAATTACTAAGAACTGTTTAGTTCTCTTCTGTGCATTAATACAAATAGTAGATATATTGATATGAAAAATATTTGAAGATGTTCTGATCAGTTTTTTTATTGTCTGGTTTTTAAATGCTTGTCCAGTCTGTCTTTAACCTTCTAAAGGCTAGATCAGACAGTTGACTAAAATTGAAAACCTGATACCAAAGCAGAGTCTGATCTTCACACCAAAGCCAGCACATGTTGCTATATAAACAGGCTTTTAAAGAGATTTACTGCTTTCTCACAGATACCCTGGAACTTCATGCAGAGATTTCTTCAGTCTGCTAAAACTATAAACTTGAAACTACAGCTGCAAGAACCCTAGAAACTGAGTAAAAAGTTTTCTCTGTGGAAGATTGAGGTGCTCCTGCCAAGAGCAGGAGCAAGTTATGACAAAAAGATTATGACACTGATTGCATTTTCTTTAAAATTAGCATTGAAGATTTGGAAGAGGCCATAGAACTTAGCTCTGTGACTAATAGTAATTACAGAAGAACATGAGAAGATGGATAGGTAAAAACTATGTAAGAGCAAATATATCTGTGCCAGTGGTCAGTCAGTCTCAGAGTTCTTAAAGTGTGTCCTGATGTTCAGAGGGAACCTCCTGTGTTTGAGTTTGTGTCCATCACCTCTGGTCTGAGAAAAGAGCCTGGCTCTGTCCTCTCTGCACACTCCCTCCAAGGATTTTCACAAATTGATGAGGTTCCCCTGAGCCATCTCCAGCCCGAGCCATCCCAGCTCTCTCAAACTTTGATCGCAGGAGAGAGAATCTCCAGTTCCTCAGTCATTTTTGTGTCTCTCTGTTGAACTTTCTCCAGTTGTTGCACTCTGTGCAATTTGACAAGTTGAAAGCATATAAAAAAGATCTGCTATAAATTTGCTCTTCAGATTTTGATGTGACAGTGGAACATAATAGTACAAATTGAGGGTAAATGGAAATATTTAAGCAGATGTAAATGCAGTAACACTTGTTTCTCTTCATGCTGAAATCAGGAAATGAGCAACTAAACTTTCTTTCTTCTGTATAATGGCCTCATGATCTGATCTCTCCACCTTTTTATGTTACTGCATTTATGAGCTACTACATGATACTGTAAGCCACAGAAACTGTTTTTATTTAATACACTTGGTGGGTTATTTCTTTAATTTTCTGGATTCTTTATTTCATAGAAGTTAGTGTTTTCTTTGGCATTAGGTGGTCTAAAGACTTAGAATTAAGTTGATTTTTCAAAATGCCTAGGTTTTGTCAATCTAGGCATTATAACAAAGTAATATGGTACCACAAACCCTTTGGTGCCCATGTTTGATGTGTGTAGAGGAAATACCATAACTATTGCAGAAAATTCCTGAGTAACACAATTCCACTGATTGCACTAACTAAGCTAGGAATTTCTCTCCTGCCATTATGAAATTGCAGTAACGATATTGAACAATGGTATTTACGTACAATCTGATTAGAGGTTTTAATATACTCTGACAGACACTTATTTCACAATTTAAACATACGACTGCATGGACCATTTCTTAGGATATTATAATCTTTAGGTTTTAACCAAACATCTTCTCGGGTAAATAGGCACATTGACTTATTTTTGTAAGTTAGTAAAATATGGTTTGTGGTTTCTTAAAAATTTGCTGTCATAGAAGTACTCTATGTTTTATTCCTTTTTCTCATTGACTTTAGGAGGACTTCAAAGTAGACTGAAATAGGCAGGCTGTCAAAATTCATAAGTTTTTTAAAAGATAATTGAATTTTAAAATACATAATTTAAGATAGTTTCAACAGTTGTAGTTGAAGTTTGGATCCTTTAAAAATATTTTTCGCTTTTCACTAAAGGTAACAACATTTGTCAAATCTAGAAACATCACTTAAATCTTTAATATGGGTATGAAGTCAATTTGTTGAATGTTGACTAGAGGGATTATCTAGTATTAAAATAAAAATCACTGAAGAAAAAAAAGTTGTCAGAGTTGAAATCCTAGGTTTGGTCTTGAAAATGACCATGGTGTCATGACATATGCAACAAAGCAGGATCATCATTTTCACAGCATTTGCACTTCTGGGGGTGTCTCCGTGCCCAGAAAGTTTCCTTAAGGGAAGCTCATGTATTTGTGACTCCCTCTAGTGGGTCAGTCTCTCAACTATACACTAGGAGATGTTCTCCATATTAAATTCATGTGACATTAAACATTCAGATGTCTTTGTTTTCATGGTGCGGATCTGATTCCATTCTCACGGGCAGTCTGAATGTGTCTTTGTGCATCTCCACTCATTATCACATATTTTGCAATATATCTTTTCTAGGATTTTGTTTCATACTGAGGTTGCTGGTAATCATATCTATTTGTATGTGCAATTAATGTTAATCCATTAGCAGATGAAACATTCTCTTTTTTTCAGTGCCACAAACCTCTTCTGTTTCCCAGGTTTTCATTTACATGACTATATTCTGGAAATGTCTGCAGTTTGCCTTAATTATTATTTAATTATATTTCAGGTACCACCAAGGTAAATCTTGTGAAAATCCCTTCAACTGCTTCCAGTCCTCGAGACACTGCTCTGGCAGCTGTTATCTGCAGTGCACTTGCAACAGTGCTCTTGGCTCTTCTCATCCTTTGCGTTATCTATTGCAAGAGGCAGTTCATGGAGAAGAAACCAAGCTGTGAGTTTCCAATTATTACTGTTTCTTTGTAGTATTTATAGAGTGGTATTAGTTTGGCAGGTCCCTCTGTAGGTGAAATAAGGTAGTGAAGAAGTGAGTGAAATACCTGCCTTATTCAAGCAAGTTTAGCATTGAGATGGGCAATGTAGCAGAGCCCAGGACTGCATCCAAGCTTGCCAGCTCAGTGTGGAAGTTCCAGCTGCTACTAGAAAACGCTGTGTAAATGCCCAGAAATACTCCAATTGCATGCTGTACTCTGCTAGATGCTGCACAAATACATTTGGACCATTCATAATCCAAGATGGGACATTACAGAGTTGCAAAGTCAGTGTGGAAGTACCGCTTTGAAAGATCTGTGCATCAAATGCTATTGTGAAACACAGATTAAGTCATCAAGATAATGAATGTGGCCAGTGTAGACAAGAGATTTGGCCTTCAACAGTTTTGGTTTTATGGGCATATTCAAGATGAATTAAATGCCTAAGACAGATTTGTAAATTTCTTTTAAATCTGTAACAGCTCATCAACGTAATTTGTTTGTAATAAACATTTTTCTCCCTCTTAATTTAAATTAAGAAAGAAAAAAGTTAAAATCACTCTAGTTCCCATTTGTTGTTTTATAAAACTTTTATTAAAATATGTTTATAGCATCTAATGAACCCTGGATGCCAAACAAGAATAATATCTAGGATGAATTGATGTTATTGCTGCTTTCAGCACAAGCAGAAATAAAAAGGTTTAGAGAGGCATTGCAAGAATTGTTCCTAACCTAGAATTTGCTTTACAACGTGAGTTTTGAGAAATTCTGACACAGTGAACACAAATTTCATTTAGGGAAGTGTAGTAACTCGTTTGCCTTGGCCTACAATTATAGAGATTAAAGGAAGTCTGCTGTTAATATAAAGCTCTTTAAGAGAATATAAACAAAATCCCAGTGGCTGAAAGCTGACTCTGGAAAATTTCAGATGGGAATCACTGAGAATCATTAAACACGGCAAGATATGTAACAGTGAATAAAATATACTCTCAAGTAATCCAAATGAGAGCAGATGTCTTCCTAGAAGAGGCTGTAGTTGAACCAGCTGTTCAAGGGTTTGTTTCAAAATCTGTGGTTTACGTTATAGGGAGCCACATGGTCACTGTGGATCTTTCAATTGGAAAATGTATGGACATCCTTCATAGCATGACAATTACACATTCTGTGAAGATAGAGAGCTCTGAGCAGGAAAAAGGGTAACACTTACTAACATAAACTTTTATTCACTTTGTTCAAAGGGTCTTTGAGATCTCAAGACATTCACTACAATGGCTCTGAATTATCATGTTTTGATAGACCACGGCTAAATGAATATGACCACAGGACATGTTGCCAGTGCCAAAGAAGTACATCACAGACATGTGGTATGTTAGGTCTACCGAAAGGTGACTTTATTTTATCTAACACTCAAGTTGTGACAATTAAATTTACCTGCAGAGCTAATACTGTCAAACTACCCTTTGTCCTAGGCTAATTTCTTAATAAGCAGAAAGGACTTTTAAGTAGCTGTTTGGGTGGGGTTGCTTTTTCCTGTATTGATTTCAGTGACTTCAATTGAAAAAAAAAAAATTGAAAATGTGTATCTCATTTCTTTCTGTACAAATTAGCACTGCATCTGGCTTTGAGACTTAAATTAGTGTGAAGGCTTCACCAGAGAGTATCTAAGAACATGGTATGAATGCTAAACAACATTAACGACCTGGACAATTCAAATACTTGCCATTTTGTGAAGTTATATCAGAACAGATGTAGTTATGACATTAAGAAATACATAGTTTAACACAAAAGCACAGGCTTAAATATCATTCCTGATAGCTTAACTCAGAATGCTTCCACTTACATGTATTCAACTGAGAAGAAAATTAATTTGAAAAATAGATACTCATGACTGGCTTCTGTATTACTCCTGGAGGAAGGACTTGGCTTTTATAAATAAGTCGATTTTAAAGGAATAAAGAACCTGTTTTTACAGCAAGAAATCTCTTTCCTCAATCCATGTATGTACATCCACAATGTAACTGGCAAACAAATACTCAAGTTTGGAAAAGAACAGAGGCTAAGTTTATACAGAGCTTTGACAGTTTTAACACTATTAAATTAATTTTCATTCCTTAGGACCAGTTCACTTGATTCCCTCACTGTGCTGTGATGAAACCTGCAGCATGGAGCACAGCAGTCACAGTTGTGCTTTCCACTCACAGACCACGCTTAATGAAAGGTAACTTAGTTTTACAAATGTGTATTAAACATGAAGTACTTTTTTATGCAGTCAGATTAATATTTATACAGAGACAACAGCTGCTTGAAGTGGAATGAGGGATTTTGATGAACTGTAGCCATACCATCCCATGTTGTGCAAGAACAGGTTTATGGTGAAAAACTTAAGTATTACTTAGTAAATGCTGACTTGATAGAGGGGTTTCTCTGAAGAAGTGGCTTCTCTGACAAGCAGATAAGCGTCCTTTTACTCTGTGGTACCTTAGAGACTTTGGCCACACCCTCTTCTGTTAGTGGTTAGCAAGATTCTGCATAAACCTGTGAATATGGGGGGACTGAGGTACAGTTTACAAGTAGCATGAATATTTTTTTTAGGAATTCTTTAGGACTGCAAGATTTGAAATATCTATTATTTCTGAATTTCTATCAGATTTTAACCTTTATTTTCTCCTGATCAGCGAAGTGCAGTAGTAGAGTAGTTATTTTTACAGCAGGGCCATGAGCTAAATATATAAAATTTATGGTGTCCTTCAGAGTTTCCTGGTTACAGATTTTAACACAGGATGTATTTATTTCTTTTAGCTAGAATAATTTTCCATGTAAGGTTTAAATTGGTCTTGAGCTACTTTGTTCTTATGGCCACGTGTAACTAAAAATGTAGGGGCAGCTTCTTCCTAAGTATTGTTTGTGCAAGGTGACTTAGCGACCTAAGCACAAATATCGAAGTTTTCTCTAACAACTTGTTTAAATGCCAACGAGCTTGAGTCATCCTTGTATACCACCAAGGCTGACAAACTGAGAGTTGTGTACTTTTTGAGGAATTTTTTGGTTAAGGCTTTAAAAATAACTGTAATATCCATGCTATGTGGACATCAAAGATCCTGTGGTTCCTTCCAGTAGAAATGGAGTTTGTGCCAATTTCCTTTGCCAGAATAATGTATTTCCTTCAATTGTGGTGCAATGTCCTGACTTTTGGCCTCGTCTCTGAAAATGCTTTGTGTGTATATCAAAGCTATTAAAGCATCATGTTCTGGAAATGAGTAAGGCTACTTAAAATCTGTTATAGGCTTGTTAATGTGGGATGAGTTTTGTCACACTGCATGTCAGACTTAATATAGCCTTTGCGTTTTTATAAATCTGTAGACAGTTTTTGGAAATAAAATATACTGTTATAACTTTCTGGTTTTGTTAATACTTATTTTGGTGTATATATAGTGAAAAACACGACTGGACTTCCAACAGTTTTTGGCACATGTCACTGTTATCATGCACTTCAAATATACTTGAGGTAGATAATATTGAGTTTCCACTTCTACTTTCTTCCATTTTCCATAAAATAAAAATAATGCTTGCCCTTCTTTAATATTATGTCCTTTCCATGTGAAAGAGAATAGGAGAAAAACTTTTCACATTTTGAGGGCTAGACAGAACAAACTGGAAAAACTGAAGTGAATGCGTTTTCAGGTTTAGTGCAAACACAAAGTCTTGAGCAGTTTTGTTGCCTGTTCCATTCTCCCAGTCTGAAGGCACTTTACTTATTTTACTTCTATTAGATATTTGTCTGTCTAGGGTTTGGGGAAAAAACAAACACAAGCAAGAAACAACCAAACCCCACCTAATGTTGAAGATTCCAGAGTCTGCCCAGCCATCTTTGTTGCTGCACTTTGAGCCTGTTATATCTTGTCTTAATACTCCTCCTCATGCACTGAGAAAAAACAAAATCCTTCTTCTTTGTGACAGTGGTTGTATCTGAACACTACTATAGTATTTTTTGTCATATTTCTGACTGTAAACACCACCTGTTGGGGGTTGATCATGGTCAGAAATCCTGGATTCACTGGAATCCTGGATTCTGAAGTAGTATTCACCAGAGCTTTTGTCATTTCCAGACAAAGAACAAACTGTTTCCATTCTCAATAGAATTTTTTTGTACAGGATGTCTCTAGAGTATTAATATAACCCTGTTAAACCTTCTTGAAATACCTATAGTTACAAATGACAGTAATTACAATCCTGATAATATTTTCTGGAATGCTTTGTAAACCATGTGCCTTTTATCCTTCTGCAGAGCTGCTGATTCTGTTGGAGAAATGATTCCTGCTTTCCTTGGTTCTCTTTCACACTCCACCTGTGGAGACATTCCAGATGCTTGGCCTCTTATGCAAAACTCAGCTTGTGACAGCATTTCTGTCTGTGAATCATATTCAGAACTGGCTGGAGGATCTGAAAAATCCTGCAGCCCTGAGACTGAAAATGCAGCCACTGTTGAATTGGATAATAACCAGGAACTAAGTGAAGTACTTCTTTCAGCTAAGTCTCCTGATGGAAATGTTGCAAAGCCCTTTGAAATCTCCGAACATAGAACATGCATAGAAGTTTCATCACTTCAGAACTCGGTGACTGCTGAAACCCAGCCAAAGTGTAATGGAACAACAAATGACTCTACAGACTGATAAAGAGGTAAAAAACATAACTACAAAGGAGTGAGAATGAGTGCTCCAGGCATGTAGAGCTAGATAAAAATAGAGTTCTAAGAAGTTGTAGGGTTATATTTCTCCATAGGTTACACCTAGCTATTGCTGAAATAAATTAAACCTCTACAAGAGATCCAACAGTTTCACATTTTTAAATCATTAACTGAATTTGAAAGGTGTAATTATGAAAACCGTGGTGTTGAAATAATATTAACCAGAATACGGGGGTAAGTCTGTACACCAGTCAGCTTTTATCAAGGAATTATTTCATTAAATTTCAAGGGGAAAGTTCAGTTTAATAGCCTTATGACCAAACCATTATATGAGGCTAGCCTTTGTTTATGAGGGAGAACTGAGGAATTGACTTTTCTTATTGCAAACAAAGCATAAAAGACATACAAGTGTTCATCTAAAAATATTTGCAAAGCCTTTCTGTGGAGTTACTGTAGTAGTAGTAGAAACAGAATAGAATCTCAAATGCCTTGTAATGCCATTTATATTCACATGTCATCAGATAAAACATAAGTCTGTCCATAAAATGCATTTTAATCTATAAAAGCTCATAGAAAATGCAGGTCTGAGGTCAAAATGCAAAGAGGTGATAAACAATTGTCTCAACTATGTAACAGTGGAACTGTCACAAAAAGTCACTCTGCTATTGCTTCACCATTATATCTTTTTGAATATTAACTGTGCTCCATATTTTTAAAATGGAATTTTCTACTCTTGGAAGTAACCTGGAGCCTCAAGTAACTAATCTGTGAAAGGATCCCAAATTATGGCCTGTGTGCTGATGACAAGTGGTGTTGTTACTCCAGGCTTGTGCAGGCTCTGGCTGGAAAGCTGAAACAGTCTCCCGTGCATGAACTCTGAGGCAGGAGCACAAGAAGTTGCCACTAATATGCACCAAACTTAATTAAGAAAATTATGCTATCTGTAATTATGAAAATTCTGGGCCATCTGCAGAAATAAAACTTCATTCCTTTGATCCTCTTCCATTTGTTTTGCAGGCCACTTTTGTTTTATTCCTAAATATGAAGTAGAAAGTAATTAGTATTTAGCAAAAAACACACACATTCTGAAAACATGTAAGTGCAACAGTTTCTTTGTAAATCTGGCCTTAATTGTTTAGGTGACATTGTCAAGAGGAAGAAAGGGAAGGGAACTGTTAAATCAAGAATTGTTTTGCCACTGACTTCAGTGGGACTTATCACCCTGAATATCTGCTGCTGTCACTGACAATATCAGCCTTATCCAGGTGGCACATATTTCTCTCACTGTGTTGTTTAGAGTATAAAGTTTTGTCTGTAGCAGTGCTGGGTACTCCCTGCCCATGTGTCAGACAGCAGCACTGAGCTGTATTTTTGTGTGTGCCCGGTGTCATTCGGTGGCTGTCGTATTCTGTGTGTGGGAAGGGACAGTGACGTGGGTACAGCTACAGATCCAACACTGCTAGTTCCCAGCTCTCTTGATGTTTTAAGGGAATGCATTTCCATATTAGCAACATTAAAAAAGTGACAAGTTTGTGGGTGTTTTCCCACTAAATCATGCTTCGAATTCAGAGGTATGTGATTAATATTATTTAAGAGTTTTCTTAGATCAAAAGAACCAGGGAATTTCAAAATATGACTACAAAAATTAGCTTTTATTTCACTATACTTGTTGTGGTATATGAACTGTAAATTTTCTTATTGATTCCTATGTGTATGGAGACAGCTTTTCTAGCATCTAAAAATCCTGTATGCTTCAACAGTTTTCTGCTATCTTCTATTCTATTACTACTGAGATTTGTGTATAATTTTGAATAATCAAGTTCTTTGAGAGGTTGAAGTTTTTCTTCATTTTTCTTCCTTTAATAGACCCCGCTGATTCACTTTGTACAATTTCTCCACATTCAGACTCTGCAGTGCATCATTATGTGTGCATTTTTGGCAGAGAAATTTCAGTAGTGTTCACAGGACAGGACCAGGACTAGGCTTACCTGAGATGTATTTTCAGGATGAATACTGGCCAGCTGTACCACTCCAAGAAAATTATTTCATCAGTCTATACCATTTTTTCCCATTTGCCCTTCATCTTTCATGTCTTTTTTAAATATTTTGAGGGAAGAATGGTCTTTATACTGCCTGTGGCTGTATTACAGTCTTGCATAGGTCAATGTTTTATTATTATATTTCAAAGGAAATAATACCATAAAATCAGAATACAGCATATTTTTATATGTGTACTCAAGCATAAGCTTTTTAATGTGGGTTTTAATACAGGTTTAATCTTCAGGTTTAAGTGAATTTTTACAGCAAGCAGTAAGTATACCTCTACTCTTTCAGTGTTTAGTCAAATCTAGATGTACATACAGGTTTCTTACTAATTTATGTAACCACTCTCCTGTCACTTTTTTTTAGGGGCTGAAGTTATTTCTCTCAGCACTAAAGCTGAATGCTTCCCTTACACTCCCCTGCTGATTCTCATCAAACATAGTCTGGTCTTCAGTGTTGCATGGTTTCCAAACCAGCTGGAACAAAATGGCATCATTTCCCACCTTCCGAGCAGCTGTGTCTGAGCTGCGGCAGCTGCCAAGTGAAACTTCAAGGAGCATCCTATGAGGACCCTGAAAGTGGACCTATGACCTTTTGCATCTCTTCTTCTGTTCCCTCACAGAGTCTCAAAATGTCTTAGAGAGTGAGATTTATAGGATATGTAAATACAGCAAGAAATACAAATGCTTCACTGTGTTTAGAGGGGTCTCTTAAATATGGCTACAGGTGTCAGAAGATGTGGGACAACATGGTGCCAGTTACTCTGCCTGCAGATTTGTGCATGCATTAGGCTTTTTTTGGTTTTTTTCTGCTGGTTCTAATTTTAAATAATATTCCTACTATTGAAGGATGTAAAAAAAACTATTTCTGTTTATGCAAGGATCACCTGTTATTAAACTGAAGCCTTTATTATGTATTACATTATAGCCAATAAGCTAGTTTGGGGAGTTAAATTAGCATGTTACAGTATGTATGGTTGAAGTCCCCTCCATCCAATTATTACATTTCTGGGAGGTGGCATTGTTCTGTTAAATGTAGCAGGAGATTAGATATAAATTAGGTTTAGTTTAATGAAGGTCAGACATATAGATAAGGATGTTGTGTTTAATTAGTAGTCTCTGTATTGGAATACAGCACTTCTTGTTGTAGCATATAATTTTGGATGTTGAAATAATTATAATCAACTGTCGAATCAAACTGTCAGACTATAGCAGGTGTGCCATGAAAGCATTTGTACAGTGAGACTGTTACCAAGACTTTTTATTAATGCATTACTTTTAAGGGTCAAGCTTCATGGTGACCTAATTCATTCATTTAGGAGTCCCTTTCATTCAAGACGCTCTGTCCTTCTCACTGTAGTACTGTGTCAATTCAAATTTTCCAGACAAAATATAAAAAGAAATTTGCTTTATCACATCCCTTAATACCTTTTTTTTCAGCCATTTTCATCCCTAAAATAGTTTTTGCTTCTCTGGATAATCCCAGTAACCTCTACTGATTTATTACACTCAACAGGCTCACACTTGTCAGTGATGAACTCTAGCAATTATTCCTTGAAGTACCCGATGTGCCTTGACTAAAGCAAAGCAATCAGCAAAACAGATGCAAATTTGCAATAAATGTTACTCCTCTTTCCACACACGGTTTGTGTGGCAATGGAAATGTTGAGACAGTATTCAGAATCCACTATGGAAAGACTTTTGCTTTGAAGCACACAGAAGGAGGTTGGATCTGCACAAGAAGAGCTAAAAACAGTACAGGCAGCCATGAAAGGGAGATGCTCCAGCTCTTCCCCAGTGAGATTATTCATTTGTGCAAAAGCCATGGATAACAGTTCCCAAATTCAAACCAAAGTGAACAAGTTACCCAAGTGATTTTTTTGCTGTTGTTTGGTTTGGTATTTCAAGTAGTAGATTCCACCTTTTGGTCACTGATGGAATAATAAGCAGTTTATACAGTACAATTACTCAGATAAATACTGTCACATGTATATTTAAATATTAGTAGTTTTGAATAATTTCTTTGTATACTTGCATACATTTAAGAAGTTACAAAACATTATTTTTCACTACATGTGCATGAAGAGATGTGTTCTTCTTTGTATATACTTTGTAAATAGAGAAAATATCCAATGTGCATTTCAGTATATGGTGAAGTATTTTTAGAACATATGGAAATCTAACTTTTCACTAATAACAGTTCTTGAAAAAGCGATGTTCAAAACTTTTACCAGCATCTGCCCCAGTAAGTATGTTTTCCCATTGGAATTTAAACTTTGTATAATTGTTTTTGTCCAGCAACCCCAGAGAAAGATACTCTTTTTTTTTTAATGAGTGACAGATTGAGAGCAAATTGGGAGGAAAAAAATAAGAGTGTTTTTTAAATACATGTGTATATTTTGTATATACTTTTTTTCTTAATTTAACCAAATTGGTCTTTTGTATATTGCCTGTGGCAAGCAATGTTGTACATGCCAATAGAAAACACACACTACCACTGCATTTAGCCTGCCCACATGTCATGTCTAGGGACTTACAGTGCTGTTTTAAATACTCCTTTAACAAATGTAAATTAAAATCTTGTATAAATTGTTTTGTAATACTTTTTCTACTTGTGAATAAAACATTGCGTGAACCAGTCTTGGTTTGTTGACCTCAAATCAATAATAGCATTCTATACAAATTTAGTGATCAATTCTTCTAATTCTTTTAGAATTCCATAATGGTGTAATTGTATTAAGGTTATGGTAGAACTTGGTGTATCTTTGTCTTGAGATGTTTGCTGTTTAGCAGTAACATCATTCTTTAAGCAGGAGGACCCTGAAGAAGCAGTAAGTTAACATCAATGCTTAAAATCATAGTGCTTGAAAACTTAGAAATTTAAGTTTAAAAATTCTGCTTCTCAAGAACTGGGGAGAAAAAAGGCTGGTAAGCACCACAGATTGCTGTCTTTACAATGTCTTGGAAAAGAGAACCTGGTGCTCCACACAAGTAGGCTGTTTCAGACAAGACAGATAAGGAAATGAGAAGAGCTGTATTTTTGAAGCAGGATTGGAGTCATGGCCCCAATTTAAATGATTAAGAAAGAAATGGCACAGTCCTACTGACAGGAGTAGAAGACTGAGAAGAAAGAGTAATTTGATAATTGCATAAAATTGGTCCTTATGATAAAGCCGTAAGCAGTGGCTGGAAACTGAATCCAGATAGGGATGGCAGATAACATAAAGCCTGGGTGCTTGTGCTGGAGTGTGGAAGGACTGTTGGTTTTGGCAGGGGAAGGTTGGGGGAAACTCGAAAGCTGCTCTGTCCCTGTCACTGGTTTAGTCAAGCAAAATTCACATTGGTTCTTCTCGGTGTATTGTTATTGTTTCTATGGTCTTCGAAGTACATAATTCAGAGCTTAACTGGGGATCCCCTGCCCAGAATAGTAAGGACTCCTTATACCCCTGTGCCCATGTGGTGCACTCCTCAGCAGTCTTCTGCTTGTTTTCTGCTGTGACTGTCAGAAGTGGCAGCAGTTCACATGCCCAGCCCACCTGAGAGTCTTTGGAGTTCACCTGGAGGTGGGCAAGTCTGCACAGCAGCACGGGGCGTGTTTGGGAGGTCACTTTGTGCCAGGACAGGGAGCTTCATGACTCTCAGCACTGCCAGGATTGAAATGGAGTGCCCCTCCAAAATTAGGAAAAAAAAAAAAAAAGAAATAAACAGGAACTGAAAAACAGATATTTATTCTATCTGGAAACAAAGTACAACTCAGAACATGTGATATATTTGACCACAAAACTTGCATAGACCTTTCCTCATATCAATTACTATATAAATGTCATTAACAAGGCTGCAATTTTCCAGCCAAACTTTCCAAAAGGTCTGCAAAAAAACCCCCCACCCCAAAAATCTTTTCCCTGCTTGCTTTGCTGTTCAGTACAACAGTATTTCCTGCCTTTTCTACAAGGTAGACCAAACCCTTAATCCAGTGTTCCTCATCCTACCAGGAGTTTGAGATCACATGGCTTTTCCCTTTGTTGTGGGCTCTTTGAGGGCCTTTGGTTCGCATTCCTATGAAGTCCCTCCAAGCAGCAACCTTCATGCATTAAATTAATCCTCTCCCTGTCTTTGGTGATGGAGGTTTAGATCGCTACCTGCAGCACATTCCAGCGCAGACACTGCTGCTTTGTTTTGCCCTTTTGAAAAAAGGGGGATTGAAGGGGAGTGCAGTGTTTTATCAGGCACGGAGCAAGCTGAGGCTGGGCACTGCAGAGCAGAGCCACACAATGCACACTTTGTGCTGGCAGGGTGCAATTTAATCCGTATTTCTTTTTGGCCTGAGTGATGGTAAAACCCACTTGCTCTTCACATAGCAGCACATGAGCCATTTTGATTCTGGCCGATAAGGTAACGCTTTCAACAAGATAAAAATAATAGTGGGTGGATTTGCTGGGGAGCCTGCTGGTTTCCACAACAGCTGTGAATGATGGGATTAGAGGAAATATTTTCTAATAGCCTAGTGATGGAGAGGGTGGCAGATTGGGGGCACCCTGAGGCTTCTACACAGCACCACAGCTTCAACAGCAGGGTCAGCCGAGTAGGACTGAGGGGGTTTTCCCATCAAATGATTTTCTAAATCCTTAAATCCTTATCACCATTGGATTATTTTCTTTTTCTTTTTCCTTTTTTTTTTTTTTTGGTTGTCCTGACAAAGGGAGATTTGGCTTGTTCAAAAGGTTGTAAATGACATTTTTCTAAAGCGTTGGTGAAGAGAAGGCAGTTTTTAGAAAGTGCTTCCCCTGAGCCTCAGTCTTTGTGGAGTTTTCCTTTTCTTCTGCCCAGGTCTCAGTTTATGGATGGACAATTCACATGCTATTTAGTATGTGAAAATTCCCCTAAGTATAGCAGCTAATATCCCAAAATCTGATTGTGACCAATAGGTTAAGGGAGAGCTTAGAAAAAACTAAACCATTGGAACTCAAGAGATCATTTTGATTTGCCCCAGATCTGTATCAGACAGTTCACTGAAACATAATGATAAACATACATAAACACAGGATGTGTACAAAATAATAAACTTGTCACCTTGCACAGGACCTGAGGCAGGGCACTGTCCAGGTCAGTTACCAATTTTATTCCTAAATCCTTAAATTTGAGGAAATTACAGAACACTGTGCACCAGTTCAGGGGAGACCTGTACACCACCCAAGCACTCACTCTGCATGTGGCAGAGATTACAAAATGAACTGAGAACATTAAAAAAAAAAAACCCACAAAACCTAAAGGTTCTGTTTCAATTTTTTAAAATGCCTTTCAATCCAAGAATCCAGGTGCCCTAGACATTTCATAGGCCAATATGGGAGCCTTAGGGGGGAAAAAGTTACTATGAAGACCTACAGCCAGTCCACTGTGGCTCCCTTCCAGGACTTTCGGAGCACCACACTGGAATATTCATGGAGTGGATGCAGTCTCTCTGCCAGGGTCGGCAGCACCCGGAGGCCCTGCCTGGCCCCTACAGAGGAGCTGAGAGTGCAGCAGCTGCTCTAAAGCTCCTGAGCTGGAGGGGATCTCCAGACGATTGTGATGGGGATGTCCCGTGCCTGTGCTGCCACACAGGGGGTGCTCCACAGACCAATACGGAACAGAACAGCAGCAGCAGAGGCTATTCGTTATCAAAATAAGAGTAATGAGAAAAGGATGTCTAGCTTTTAGTGCACCAAAAAAAAGAGCAGAATGGGTCATTACATTGCAAAACATATTTTTAAAGCCAAACTAAAGCACTAGTCTACAGCCACCTTACTTCTCTAATTTCACTTTCACCTAAACACACACAAAGTCTGCACCATCCCAAAGCAAAATGAGGCAGATCTGGAACCAGCAGAGTAACAGAATTTACCACACCAGTTTTGTCCCTGCGTTGCAAATGTGCTTTCTTGCATATTTATGTTGATTCCTGTGACATCTGCCAGCTGAGCTTAACCTGAACAAATTCAACAGCAAGTAACAGTTTGGCCATTTGTTTGGCCATTTGTTGTCTCTCTGTTGCAAGAGAAAAAAAGAAAATTTTTGATCAGCCTGGTGCTGGTTTATGTTGTTAGATACAACAGTGGTTGTGCTCCTTTATCAGAGTTTCAGCTGTATTAAAACTTATCCCTATGGATGTTCAACAACTGAAGTTAAGGAGACACTGCACCTGTGCAAGTGAAAATATCTTTCTGACTGAGATACCAAAACAGATCCATAATGCTCCAGCAAATAACACTTACATTTTGTCAAAGTTCATCACAGTTTCTTTGAGTATTTTGAGACTACAGAGAGATAAAAATCCTTGATCGAAAAAATTTATACACCTTGACAAAATGCTGTGAAAATTCACATAGGGAAGTTTTCTCTGGGAAGGTTTGTGCATCTGCTCTCCATGTTAAACCCTCAATCTACTGAAATCCTCAATTTAAGTTGTATTTTTAAATATACTTTAAACTTTGAAGGATTTGTTGGTTATTCAAGGAAGACTAATCAATTTTTTTTATGGACAAGAACTACCTCAAAGTTATCTTCATACACTGTTTTTCAACTGGCAGAAGAGATGGACTCAGGCAGAAGAGACTGAATCCTTTAGGTGATAAGATGCCTATTGTATTGATGGGTTAAAAGAAGCAAGCCCTGTGGGTTCAGCCCTCTCATTAATACAACAAGAGAGGCTGTGGGATCTGCAGGGAAGAGCTCAAGAGTGCCATAAATTACATCTCCTGTGGCTTTCAACAACAAATAGATAGTGTTGGAGTTTACTCAAGGTATTGGCAAGTGCTGTAGTAGGGATTCCTGTAAAATACCTGAGTGCCAGATGATGTTTTCTAACATACAGAGTGTCACTGAGGAGGGCTTGCTGCATTTATGGCCCAAATGCTTTCTTTTCTTAGAGAAGAAATCTTTTTACTGCCTTTCTGCAGCGAGTGGACTCTGGGCAGTGGGAGAAGCAGCAACAGCTGCAAGAGGCAGGAGAGAACAGGGAGCAGCCCTGGCACTTCCAGCACACACTGCAGCCTCTTGCAGCTGATTTCCCTCTGCAAGTCTCCTAGATGTGCAGAGATTAGCTGTAAAGGTGCTTGGAAGCCTAAAAATCCCCAAAGATGCAATATTGCACTTTCTGCAGACGTTTCAGTGTTGTAACTGCAGCAGCCGAGAGAGGTAAGTAAATAGAAATTATTATCATCTGTTAACTGAGGGGGGGAACCAAAAACAACTGAAAGTTTTGGAAGCAAGGCCTCCTTGGATCTGCTTCCTGATGTTTGCTTTTCATCCAGGTGAAGGTCTATAGCTGCTGCAGCTCCTCTGAGGATACTCCCACAATTCTCACCTGATCTGAGGGAGCAGAAGCTGTCTTTCAGTTTGGCGTTGTCATACTCCATGCTGCAAGAGCTGGAGGGTTTGAATGCCTGACAGTCTCTGTTCTTTTCCTAATTACCTCAGGTTTTGGACAAAACTAGAAAAAAAGACTGTATTCAGATTTTGCTAGACTTCCATTACCTTTTCTCATGGAAAAGAAAGGCAGATATCCTAATGCCACCCAGAAGATGGCCCTGGAATCAGCTACTGCTTCATGCTGTTACTGCTACTCTCTCCCCTGGCCCAGTAACCAGGCCAGAAAAAAGAACAAACACCCACATCTTTGACCAGATCAACCCCAACCCACACCAGAAACCCATTATTCAAAAGTCTGCTATTGAACCACTGCCTATGGGTAGTTCAAACAAAAGAAAACAAAAAGGGGGAAAAAAGAGACGGGAGAAAAAAACTGCATAAAAGTTGTGCTGGAGAATCATTCAGCAGAATTCCCATTTGTGTATTAAAAGCTTAGCTAAATAACCCTGGGCTGCATGGGAAAACAAGTAGGAAAGAAAACTCTTCTATTCTCTGGAATTACCCTGCCCCTCAAGCATACCAGGAATTTTATCTTCTTAGTCTTCATAAAAAATCCATTTTGTGAAGAAGACATGCTGCATTTACCCCTTTTTCTTGACACAGGAGGATTTGTCCTCCCCATCCCTTGCCCCATGGCAGAAACAGTAACACAGAACACTCACAGTGAAGATTCTTTCCACTCAGGAAAGGAATGTCTCTCTCTCTTATCCCCTCTCCTCCTGTTTTATGGCTCTTTCCTACCTGTCTGCCTTATTTATCACTGCTGCAGTTTTCAGGTACTTGTTTGCCTGGTTTCCTCCAGGCCTGTGTTTCCCATTCTCCTCAACTGCCTGGTCTGATCCCCCTTTGCCACTGGAAAACAGAACTGGGGGGTTAATGTCATGAATTTGGAAGATGTAACACACGCACAAGGCAAAGCTTGCTTTTAGAAAGGCAGGGAGCTCACATTCAAAGTCAATCTGCCCAGGGATTTATTTGGTTGGATTCCTATCTGTGGACAGCTGCTTCTGAAATGGAAGATAATGGTAAAGTGCTTAAAATGGTGATTTTTGATTGGGATTCTTCTGCAAGAACCCTTAACGAAAACTGGGGACAAGGAAGTCACAGCAGTGAGACAGAGCTATCCATGACAGTATGTAAAAATTGCTGGTAACAGGACTTACCCTCAGGAGCTGCAAAAAAATTATCTATAGAAAAGATTACAGACAGGACAGTGGGAAGTGTGATGGTTTAAACTGACTGGAAACACAAAGCTGCCCTCTTTTTTGGCCTGGAACAGTCACTTTCTCTTCCCTGAGATAATCTTACCACAAAATACTACAGCAAAATAAATAATCCTTCATATCAGATCTACTTTGCATACCCGGTATTCAACTCAATTTCCTAAATGGGTGAGTCAAAGCAGGTTGGGCTGACCTGTTAGTTGAGACACAGCAGGGCATTCTCTCCTGTGCTCTTAGGCTGATGGAAAATTACACCTAAGAGCAAACGAGTTACTGCAGAAAGGATGGCACAATTAAATTAGTCTCCTGCTTAGAACTGCTAATTATAAATCAGCTCAAATCACATCCAAGTTACTTGTTTATACTCGGTTCAACAGAAATTATTTTAACACTAATGTTTTAAAACACTTCAAAAACTCAAGAACAGCGAGACGGAAGAAGCTGAACAAAGAATCCAGTCTAATTTTGGCCAAAATAGGCAAGAGTCCCCACAGGCAGTGGGAGGGGATGCCTGGGCAGGGAAACACCTACCCACTCCCTGCAGGCTCACTGGCAGCACCCCACTCCCACCTCAGACCCTCACCTCTTCAACCCCACCAGCTGTTGCTGGTGAACAGATCCAGTGTAAACGATAGAGTTACGTATTTTTACGTTATGCCGTTACAGTCCTTACACTTTTACAGGAAAGAAAACCACAGGGCCCAAAAATGGGGGCTTTCAGGAGCCCCTTCAGCTGCTAATCAGGGCTGGGCTCTGGCTGATCCAGTCCCTCTGCAGCTCCTCACCTGCCCCCAGTGAAGGCAGAAGCGATGCCACGGCCGTGGCTCACAGCAGCTCCTCTGTCACAGCGGGAGCAGTCCCGTGTTGCCGAGGCATCTGCCCCTCCCTTCACTTCTGCAAAGAGTTTTGTTGGTGTTTGCTCAAAGCCTTCCAGTGGGTGAATGGCTTTTACACAGGACACATGCACTGCACTGCAATGTCCTGCTGTGCTGTGACACGTGGCCTCAAAGCAGCATTTGCACTTGCTCTGTTTGGCTCTGGCTCTTCCCTAGGTTCTGGAGTGGGAAACTGCAAACTGGTGTTGATGGGTGAGCCTTTTTCTTAGTGCTACTCATGGACCTCCAGCAGCTGAGAAATGTACTCAGCCTGCAATTAATACATCAGTTTGTGGTGTATGGAAACCCAGATTCAGGACCGACTGAAAATGTTGCCACTACCATGTGCAAGCTCTTCCAGTGTTGCTCTGGATGGGGATATTTTGCTGGGGAACCCCGGCTGAGGATCCATCATCTCTTTGTAACATCCACAAAGTGGGCACCAACCTGCTCCTCCTGGCTGAGACAGCTCTGTGCAGAGTCCCAAGTTCAAGACAGGATAAAGGAGTCCCTGCTGGTACACTGACCACTGGAAAAGCTAAAGAGTGCACCAAGAAGAAACTCAGGAGGAGAAAATGATGTGTGAAGCTGTGATTGGCCTTGTAAAGCCCAAATTCAAAGGTGATGAGCAAAGGATGGGCAAAGCTGCAGATAGAGGAAGTGTGGATGTAAAAAATGCAGTAACAGGAATGATTTTGAAGTTAAGGAGCCCAGAAAGATGTGTAAATCACACGAGCCCAGCCTCACCCCTGAATTTGGTGCAACACCTGGAAGGCTATTTCCGTGTGCTTGCTTTCAGCAGAGCTACAGAACAGGAAGGTTTGTGACACCTTCCTGCAAGAAGCAGCCTGTGCCAGGCAGCTCCCGAACTGCCCGGGCTGGAGCAAGGGCAGGTCACAACCCACTTCTGGCTTTTGTGACTGGGAAGGTCCTGGCAGGGCTGAGCTGCTGCTCTCCGCCATCACAGAACTGATACCTTTTACACCACACATCTCTATGGCAATTGTTCACAGGCTGCATTGGCCCACTGGGGGTTGCATCATGGCTCAGCCCAGCAGCTTCAGGCACCCTGAGGCAGCTTGTGGCAGGAGATGCGGCTCTGGATACTGGGATAGACCCCCCCCAAGGGCCACAGTGAGACAGAAAAGCAGAACGGGGGAAGGGCCTGGGTCCCTTGACACCAGCGTGTCACACCAGAGCTCCTCTTAAGCTTTAATTAAGCAAAAGCAAAGACTCAGGCTGACCTGGACAAGGAGGGGGAATTCCAAACATTCCAAACCACCATGGAGAGCTGGTGTAGCTGGCAGCCAACTCAGTGCAGCACTGAGGAGTGGAAGCCATGGGAAATTGAAACATATTCATCAGCAATGCCAAAGGGGTAGAAAAGCCAAGATGCAAGGCAGGATGTACAAAACAGATCCTAGAAAAGAGTAAAATTTGTATCATGACATCTGGGATTGAATGAAGACAGTGACAGTGGGTTCTCTCTCTCTAAACACTTCTGAAAGCAGTTTTTAAGTAAGTCTGAGTCAGGTATGCAGGTGATTTACTTGTTTCCAGTCAAAATAAAAGATCTCAACGTTTTCTTGGTGGGCCTCAGCAAGGTTTAATTCCCTCTTTAGAGCTTTTTGAATTCCTTTTTGAATGAGCACAGCTGTGCCGTACACATTTCAGTTCAAACCAACACGTAAGAACACACTTCCCGATCCCTGAGTTCAGAAAGGCAGCTGAGGATGTGACTTGAGTGCCTGCCTGCAGCAGCTTCACCAGGACCAGTAGGACCACTATGGCTCCATCAGGACCAGCTTGCTGTAATGGACCTTTAATTACCTCCTCCTTTGCTGGCTGGTCCCACCTCAAGGATCTGAGTGTGGAACTCAGCCCTGGAACTGTGATTTAAATACTGTAAACTTCCAGCTGCGCCAGCCAACAACTATTGCCACTTCAGCATCCCTTTTCTGGGAGACAGAGAAGAGGCATGCTAGACTCAGGCCAACAGGAAAAGCCGTGGAAGGCATGAACACTCTCAGGACATTGACACTGCGGCTGTGCTGCTGAGCAGCAAAGGCAGGCCCAGTCTCCACTGAGCAGGAACTGGGCCAACTCCCAGGGACAGTCCTCTGGAAGAAAAGCCACCAGTTATCAACAACTTCTTCCCCTCAGTGTCACCGATGCCCAGTTTTTTATGGACATCTTCCAGTCCCTGCAGGAGAGATGGCAGTTCAGCAGCCCAAACGATGATGATCCTGAAAGTGGAGTGAGGTGTGGAGGCTGCTGCCAAACACCCCAGCACTCCTGAAGAGTAAGAAAATACCAGTTTGGCTGCCACGGGCCCTGCCAGAAGATGTTACAAGCCCCAGATGACCTCTGGGCATATTAACACCTACTCTTTTCCAAACAGTGGTCATGCTGGATTCAGAGCTTCCTTCCACTGCGAGCTGGTTTATGCACATTTAAATTGCTTAGAGCAGTAATAACGAAGAGAGAAGTTACAGACAGATCGCCCCTGCCAGGCACTTGCCTGCCTTTCCATTAGTGTTCTGTTTGTGTTATTTTTTTAGTACAGATAGCAGTGTCCAGGAGGCTGTAGTATTTATGGTATAGGCATAGGAAAAAGGCAAATAAAAGGTTAGAGAATGAGTTGCCTGCAGAGACAGGTTTTTTTCCTCAGGTTTGATTTCAGGTCAGTGGAAGGTGGCAAGGAGCAGCAGCAGTACAAATGGAAGGATCCAAAACTGGCTTTGATTATTTGGCATAACAAGGAATTTTCTCCAATATTCAGAAAACAAAAACTTTTCACCTACCCCATCATTCCCCCCAGCATTCAGGGGGAAATAAAATAGAATTCTAGGATGTCAGCTAAACCACCAGCTCCAGCTTCCTATTTCTCACATTTCCACATCCAAACTGCAACTGTTTTTCCAGATCTTGATAAATAAACTACCCAGGAGCTCACTTTTAACCAAGTCTCTCAACAATCACAGAAGCCCCATGCTGACTTTGGCCCTCAAACACTGTCGCAGAGGTCCAGAGCTAATGCAGCATTCACACCTGTGTCCTTTAGTTGACTGAGAGCACTGATGGATCTTCTACCTACCGGTAGAGCTGGAGCACCAGAGGGGCTTTTGGGTGAGCACAGCATGAGCTGAGGGTCACCCTCCCCAGTCCTGATGTGGATAAGAGGTGTGCAGCCTCTCTGCTCCAGCCTAAACCCCCAGGTGAATAACGGAAAAGGAAGAGCAGAGATCAAGGGTCCTGTTTGCTTCAGCAAGTCCTGTGCTTCTGAAGAGGTTACCCTGAAGTGACCTTTTCCACAGGGTGTGGTGACTGGGATGTGAAATGTTCTCAGCTGCCACAAAGCCTCCTGACATACAGAGAATGAGTTATTAAAAGGGGGGTTTGTTGCTTTTACTGACCCACTTTATTTTGTAAAACTTCTTTTTTTTTTCCAAATAAAGCAAATAAAGACGGAGATGCAAGATGGGATGAGAAACAAACATGAATCAGGGAAGAATAAAAAAAAATACAGGCTATAGCCAGAGAGGCAGAGGGGCCAGACCAGCTGACAGACACTTCTGACAGACCAAGGGAAAGGCATGGAAAATGGGATAGCTCACAAAGGAAGAAGCTGAATGTCAAATTAGCTGTTTCCCTGTACTCAGCCAGCCTACATCAGTTTTTCATGTACATTTGAGACCGTCAGAAACAAAAGAAACAAAAAAAAAAAACCACCAAAAAAAGCTGATTTTCTTGGAAAACAGATTACAAACTGAACAGACTACTAAAACCACTTTGTCTTGGGAATTTGGCTTAAACACCAGATTAAACCAAAGATAACTAATTTGATTAAGTAGAACAAGTTACCTAAATCCCTACTTAGGGGAAGGACCACCAGCAATTTGACACTGTTTTGCAAAAGACCTACAATGTTAAATAGTTTCAGCAAGAGCAATACCTACAGACACAGAGCACTCCTCCATGCATGCGGGACACGTTTGCTGGGCAGGCTTCAGGGCAAGACAACAAATTAAACTTACCGGAAATAAGAACCAAATTTGCCATGGTGGTGAGGAATCAGGTCTGGTCAGAACTTACCTTGTCACCGCCAGCTGAGGTTACGGACTCTAATGGCACTGCCTCTTTCTTGCAATGGCACCTCCAGCTCTTGGGGAATTCCTTCCTCAACCTCCCTGTGACAGCACAGGGAGAAAAGGCAATATATTTGCGCAAATGCTGAGAGAGAGTGAACTGTCACTTCGACTCTCATTTGTGAAGAGTAGGACTTACTCTGGCTAGCTTGAATCATTTTGATAACACATATAATTAGTTTTATAGAAGTTTTAGTATGTTATAAAAGCTGCTCTATCACTTGTGTTCCCCCAGGGCTCTCTTATGATTTTGTTACAACTGTATTCTCCTTGGAAGTGAACTGCAGACAACTGAGCACATCTGTACGTCAGAAGCATTGTAAGCCAAGGCATTCAAGGCAATTTTAATGCATTTTTCATTTCTAAAACTCATGTGAAGAAATGCAGTCACTTGTGGGCTCCAGCCCTATCAGCTGCCGAAAGCTGAAGACACCCCTCTGCTCCCAGGCTGTTGTTCAGCCACCTCCACACAGCCCCTGGCTGCCCACAGCAGATGCTGCAGCTCAGCTACCCAGGAGCTGGGATGCTGTCAAATGACCTTGGGGGAAAACACTCAACAGGTATAAATAACACAGGTCTTTAATAACTTCATTTGGGCTACAGAAATTTATGCTGAATGAGGACTTGGCTCTGTGCA
This sequence comes from Ifrita kowaldi, assembly GCA_013398055.1. Lineage (NCBI taxonomy): Eukaryota > Metazoa > Chordata > Aves > Passeriformes > Cinclosomatidae > Ifrita > Ifrita kowaldi. Next base: position 134,718 of record VZRS01004393.1, on the reverse strand, counting down.
GGGAGCTGCAAGGTGAGTTAACTGGATTCCATCTTTGTGAGGGAAAAAAGTGGATGTGGTAGGAGGGTGCATGACGTGAAACCAGCAAGCCCTTCTGATTTTATACACCTTTTTTATTTCATATGTATTTTAAACACTAAAAGTAGGCTATGATTGAGCCTTGTGGCTACTTCTGAAGAGCACCATTAATAAACAGACTGTTTTTAACAACTGCCCTGGTAATCTGCTGTGAGTAGGCAGAGAAGCTTGATGAGGTTAAGAGCTACTGGAAACATCAGCCAAACACTGGCTTCTGACCGTGTTCAAGGGACCAGCATCTTGAAACACCTACCTGATAAACTACTATTATTCATGAGGAGCAGCTGCCTGCAGAATATTAACCTAAAGGGGTTCATCCATCCTGACTTGGCCCAGCTTGGCAACACTTACCTTCTTAGTGGATCACATTCAGGGCACTTACCCAAGGCCCAGCTTTCCACAGTGCAGGGAAGGCGGATGAAAAATGCTGTTTGAGCACGACACAAACTCCAGGCTGAATGAGCACCAGCAGTAGCAGCTGTGGACAGGGTGGGAAGAACCTGCCATGCTGCCACTTCGCTTTTCCTCTGACATGATCACAATCCCTGGGTCAGTCACAGCCCAAAGCATCCCTCCCCTCCTCCTACCCCCTGGGTCATGTCCCAGTGCAGCTGTAAGAGAAGGCGGAGAAGGGGCCCTTCAGAAGTGTCTAAGGGGTGAAATGAAAGGGCTGTAAGGAGTCAGGGACAATGGCCAAAAGGCACTTCATAAAACCCAAGAGGTCCTGAAGATTAATTAAGAGCACCTTCTGTGGCTATTTTAATATTGCACTATGTGATGCTGTCAGTGACACATGAACTCAGTCATGTATGACAGGGAGCAAAAGTAAATGATGGTGGCACTTGACAACTGAAAAATCGTAAGGCTAAAAAAAAAAAGTGAGTTTAGTGCTTTAAGGTTCTGAACTGACACCAGGATTCCTGACACTTCTATTGCAGCCATCTGTGCTCTCTCTCTAGTTACTGGGGCAACCAAGGGCACATAAAACGGCTGGCTCATCCCCATCCTTAGACTGGTAGGATATATTCCATTTTGAAGATGTCTGTGTCTTCTCATCAAGAGTGAATGCAGCCAGAATGGCAAGTTTAGCCACCTACAAGCTGCCTTAGAAGCTACAGGCTCTTTGGCAACTGCTGGCAAGAGGCATTCCACTCCCTTCTCTCTGTGCTTTTAAATCTACACAGCAGCAGAGCACCAACCAGTCATCCTGTCAGATCTGTATCACCACTTTGCTTCTGGTGTAAGTAGTTTGTCTCCAAGAGATCTTTGGATACTTCCTCCAAACAAGAAGTCGTACTGATTTCCTACACCCGTGCAGCTCCGCGTGCCAGCTGTTGAGGAGCAGCCGCAGCGGACTTGAAAGTAAACAAATCTCAGCCCGGGGAAGATCAGAAGGGCCGACAGACAGCCCTACTGGTGCTGATTTATACTTCCTTATCTTTTATCTCCTTCCCTCTCCTCCCCGACCACGCTAGCTGCTCTCCCACGGTCCTCCCAGGGAAATCCGTGTGCTTGCTTTCTGCTATCGTGCATCTTCAATTCTCAAGTTCTTTAACTCCTCAATTCTTTCTAATTTTAACGTAATATTCCCCTTTTGGTACACTGCAAACCTGCTGGGGTAAAGTGCCGACTTGAACTTGTTCCCAATGGCATGCAAATAAATGCCTGGCTCTGGGAACACAAAATCTCCAATACTTAGCCCAGAAGCAATCTGAAATAGCAGACATACACTGCCTCCCACTTCACAGCAAGCAGAGGAGGTGCTTTGGCTGACATCGCTTCTCCAGCTCTCCATGGAAGAGAAGGGGAAGCCAGCAGGACAGTTATCCAGCAAGCACAGACTTGCTACCCTCGTGGAAAAACCTCCTTCCAAAGACACTCTCCTGACTCACAGCTTGTAGGACCAGAAAAGATGGCTCTGCCCTGGTGTAACTGAGGCTACAGGGCTTCTCTGAATTAATCTGAATCAGGGCATGTTTTTCAGAAAACAGTCCAGTTCTGATGTACATGTCCGGTGCTGATCGGTCAACCCCAGAATCACTTCTCTCTCATATGTTGTCCCTGCTATCAAAATATAAACTAGAAATCAGGTGCAACTTTGCCTAATTTCAGCTACCAGCTCTTGCTAAACACTTGTTTTCAGACCAATGTTCAATCTTTCAAATCTGTTCTTCTGTATCATCTTTGTTAATCTTCTGATAGACTAAGATGCATATTTTCTGAGAGATCGATATTGCTATTACAGTCATCTCTTCATTTCCATCTCAGTGTCATCTATAAGACTAAGCTCTCTTTGACATATATTCACTTATTATTTTCGCACACCAATTTAAGTCTGACTCACTGTGCAAGCAGCTAGTTAACATCTGTAGAAAAGCTTTTATCAGCATATGATATGAATTCTTCCATCTGGCATTCCACTGAAGACAAAGCAGAAACATTTTTGAACACTTCTGCCTGTTCTGTTACTGACAGTGCTGTAATTTCCATTTTAGACTTACTGCTGTGGAAAGAAAGCCCTCTTTTACTCTGTCCAAGCTTTTAACTCAAGAGGTTATTCTTCTTCTGTATCAACCCATTACCATGCCCAGTTTCCAATCTATATTCTATTATTCCTTGCCTGATTTCCCTTCTCTTCCCTGCCTTCTTAACTGCTGCCTTTTGCTCCTGTTATCTTCTTTGGCATTTAGAGAACTCCATGCAACACCAGCTGCATTTGTCACCTGAAAGTAATTATTACACAATATTTCAGTCTATCTTAAGTGAATCAGAAAAATAATCACATCAAACATTATTAAAAAAAAAAAAAAAAGGCAGCAAAGTTCACACCTCAGACTTCCAAACATAATCCACCTGTGCTTTTCTGATGTGTTGCAATTATGTGTTATTATTTCAGGATTGCATAAGGGTATAATTTCTTCTGAAGATGTTCACTACTTATTTTCCATGGCAGCTAAAATCCAAAACATTGTAAAATTTCAGATCAAAAGCATGATGCTGAGTTACAGTATTATAAACCAAACTTTTAGATAGCTGGTTCAGCAGCCCCAGTGGGAAAGCATGGAATGCTGGAAAAGGATTACAGTGGTTTTTACATTTACGAAGAGTTACACTGCTGGTCACAAGAGAGGTCTCACGTTACTGAGAGCACACATTATTTGCTGGAAAATAAAAGTCTCTTGAAAAGCAAAAAAAAAAAAAAAAAAACCAAAAGGAAAAAGCATCAGACATTTGAACAGCTGGAAGCATTTTTGCATTTTTAGACACTATCAAAAAAGAGAAAAAAATAAGAAAAATATTTCCCTTTCTGTAGTAAGCCTCATACTGGTGGTATCATATGTTCTCTAGAGGCTTAATCACGTCTACTGTTCAATCCTCAAAGGTTATTTCATTAAAAAAAAAAAATCAGTGGAGTCAACAGGGTTTCTTCATAAAAGAACCTGAAGCCACCACTCTGAGATGTATTTATTTTTCTACCAGCTCCCACCTTTGTCAGACATCCTACACGTTATAAATCTGAGCAATAAGTTGCAATCCACCATGCTCTGGCAAAAGGCAAGAATTTCTTCCTTTCTTTGTTGATATCTGGTTTCATACTAGGAAGATATTGTTTGATGCCACTCTGACAAAACCTTGAAAAGACTGTTGTCTGCAGAAGGATCAAATCAGACGGTGAATTAAGGAAATAATAGCAGCCATGAGCATTAAACAATGTGACTACTACATATAGTTTGAAGAGGTATCTGTACACTAAATCCAACACCACATGAATTTCTTTCAAATTAAAATGCAGGGGCAATCTCTTCATTGTAAATACTCTGCTTATTCCGCCAATTATAATGCTTTATTTTCTTTACCGCAGTGCTTCCAGAGCCGTGTCAGCACCAGGATTTCCGTTTGCCAAGTTCTTTTTGTCACAATGACTCTTTCAACGTGTGCCAGTTCCAGATAAACATAATTGTTAGTTTGTTCCAGTACAAAACCCAGGCAACAAACAATGCGAGGCTCCCTTAGCAACACCCTTGAATTCCCTTTGAAATATACTTCCATTAAATACACTGCTATGGGTTGCTAAATTTACATTCATCAGCTATTGTATACTTTATAGGCCTTCCCATCTTCACAATGAGTTTTCACTCACACCTAAACTGACACTTAGTTTTTGTGGGTTTTTTAATGACTTTACTTACAGCAAAATCCCCTCCTAGTTTGTTAAGCAAAACCATTCATTCTTTGCTCTTAGGGACCAACTGCAGATACACAATGGAGTCAGTCAGCGGTGCTAGCCAGAAGCCTGGTTGTGGTACATGTCTGAAAATACACCCACTATGATTTAATCAAAGCATGTGAAAATATCTAAACCTGGCTCTAACAGAATGACAGTGCTACTCACACAAGGCAACTTCCACCCTGCAAAAATAGGCAGTGAAAGAAACAGGGTAAAACATCAAACAATACCCTATTGTACTGATTCTGCTAAAAAGAGGGTAAATCATCCAATCAGCTTTCACTCTTATTAATCCCTCCCAAACACCCACTCTTTCTGGCTGGGTTTTTTTACCTTTACTTGCTTCTCTCCCAGTTATCTGCCCTCATCTCTCAGCTTTGGTTCTCTTCCTCTCTTGCTTCCTTCACTGCATTTCCGCTGAGCGGAACACTTAAGATACCTTTTATAACAACCTACAGAGGACCTCCAAACAAGGCCATTCCTACAGAAAAAATCACCAGTTTTCTTCTTTTTTTTCCCCCCAAAACATTCTCAAATACCATTTCATAATTTACTTAGAGGGAAAAAAGAAAAACCCACTGGTAACATTCGCTTTGTTCCTCATCCACTATACAATGTGCAACCTTAAACTGCTCCAGCCTATCCTGGAAAAACATATTTGTTTGGAATTATTTTGTTTCCCCTCCAAAACCTGCCCTCCTATACTTTGAACGGTTCCCCAAATTTGTCCACTCATCATCAAAAGGAAGCTCCATGTGAACAAACATGCAGGGACCAGATCATCTGTAAGGTACCTATTTTACTCCTTTGTCTCTTCTGTGTGTTGCAACACACCTCTTTCCTCCTCACCCTAAAATTTTCCATTACAGATCTGTAGGACTACAGATCTACTTCTGTTTCAAATACAGCTCCTAGTTTTTCACTTCTTCTTTCTTTCCAATTTCCCCTTTGTTTCAAACACAATTTGCTTTTCCCTACCGCAGGACTCCTACAAGAAATATGGTCAGACAAGATTAAAGAAAACCCATGAGCACGTGAGAAAGACCTGTGTGAACAGTTCTGGACCATGACATCAAGAGGAATGTGTGTACCAAAAGACCATTCATACCCCTCCAGTCACCCTGAAGATGAGTTCAGTTTCCATTTACTCAGCTGTTCCAACAAGATCAGATTTTCTAACAGTACCTGCTAGAGGATTTGTTCTCTCAAATTCCATGCTTAAGCTCCTATGCAATGGAAAAGAGTCATCTTCAAAAATGAAACCAGGTGATCCAACAAAAGTATTTATTACCATTCCACCAACACGAACAGTCAAACTCTTAAAAGCATTCACCAAAAAGCAAAACCAGTCACAACAATATTTCATCCACAATTACGAAGACATATGCAATCTTCCATAAAAGAATTCAGTTCTGTTGTTATGAGTCCATGATAAATGTCTCGAAGTCATGGTCTAAGTCCGAAACAAGGGCATCCACAAAATCTTCAACTGAAGGGGATTTCTGAAGCATACCTACAAAAAAGCAAGACAACAGGCTCTTCATAAGGATACTGTGACCTTGACAGCTTTGTCAGTAATAACCCTTACTGGTAACTAACTTTTAATGTCACTGTACAACAGAAACAGCTATCAGGTTTCTTTGTCAAGAAAAAAGTGCAATTATAGTGTAGAGGGATTATTTATTATTTCAAGATACCTGTTCCACGTTTTTGCAGAATTGTCAGGTTTCAAGAGTGTTAACTGATTTTTATCATTACAACCCTGTTTAAGCAGGAAATTATATCTGTTTTAAAGCAATGTAACCACAGACTCAGTCATTTCCAAATGACTGAAATACGTTAGTGATTGAGCAGGTATATAAATCCTTATCTGCTAAGTCTCAGCTCTGACCAAGCCAGGAAAAAATATATTTTCTCAAAGCATTACGCACCTTACAACCATTTAATTTAGTATTTAAAGTACAGCTACATCTAAAATTTTTTGACAAGGCACAAAACATAAACAAAAGCACTTTCAATATTCTGCAGCTTTAGTTTTGCTTTGTTTACAGTACCAGGATTTACCTTTTCTTAGGAATTTAAATTACTGCATCTGTTAGCTGTAGCACTTGGCTACATGATAACAGACAAGAAAATTAGCATAATGAAGACTCATGCTCAAGTACTCTGTCAGGTAATTCTACAAACAGAGAAGCTAAAAATTTCACCCCTTCCTCTCCAGAATCCCAAATTTTAGATGGCATGAGAATATACCCTTTAAATTATTTTCAGATGTTTCTTTGTACTTAACATTACATAAAGTTGGTCTTTTCACTGTTATTGACATTTTCAAGATTATATATGGAAATTTACTGCATAACTTTTATCAGAAAAAAACCTGAAAAACCAACAGTACAAGTGCCAAATAATGTAAAATTTAATCTTTGAATTTCTTTGAAGTGATCTCTTCTTTCTGTCAACTGCCAATGTAAATATAACCTTGTTCTACCCTCTCTGATCAGTGTACCTACTGAACATAAATTCATATTCTTTCACATCCTCAACAATATTTGCTTTTGGTGGAAATCATAATTACATGCTGCTAAAAGACCATAATCTTTTACTATAACACAATGATTCAAAACCCATCAGGAAACAGACCAGCTCAAAATAAATTGGTGTGAGCAACCAAAAAGAATTTTCTAAGACCTTACAGAATTCTATTTCAATCTGATTTAAACATATGTTACAAGTGTCAACACAAGCTGCCATGGCCCAGCAGATTAACAGCAAGCACTAAAAGGAAAACAAATCTCACACTATATATAGATTGACTGAAATGCTGTTAAATGAAGTTTGCATCAAGCTATTTTCAAAATGAAAGAGAACAGAATTAATATTTCCAAGTACTCGGTAAACTTGTCATCTACTCCAATGTTAGAAAAATCTCAGTGGAATTACTTGTAGTTCACAATGAAAAATAGCTTGCTATGTGCTGGGCTGAGAAACAGATGTGTACAGACACCCAGCTACTAATCTGAGCTCCCCAGGGAGCCATGGCCTCTTGCAGACTCCCTCTCTCGGGTTCCTGGCTGGGGAACACGCATATTTGCTCCCTAACAGCCCTGGAAAAATTCCAGTTAAACTCATATTTTCCTGCAATTTTCACAGAAGTGGAGAGAGTGCCTTAAGAAGGTGACAGGGATGGCAGCCCACTGGAACAAGTACAGTCACTGCTTTTTCACCAGATATCAGTACGGAGAGATGGTACATAAAGACAGCCGTGATAGACATAACCACCACTCCCTGAGCCCCATTATACAAAAATCCCCTTCCCATACTGACTTTATGAAAAACAGCCAGTCTGGATGATGTTTAGCCAATTCTTTGCCACACTAACAATTATTCTGCCAATTATCAATAAATTGCAAAAGAAGAGCCAATAGTATAATGATTAGGCACAAGAGAAGAAACTGAAGCTGGGATTATCTTCAAGGAGATTTAATTTCCCCTCTTACATAAAAATGGCAAATCATAACAAAAACATGCCAACCCTGGATATTACAGAATGGATAAGAGAAATATAATTAACTACAGTACACTTGGATGTATTTTAGTGCAGCTGAATATAGTCTTACCAAATATCACTCAAAACTTGTTATAAATTGTATTTATTTATTAAAACCAGGTTTGCTTTAAATATGTAGGAGATTCCAAAATTATTCTGGCAATAATGATGTCATATGACCTCCTACCCAGTAGTTCCAACTTTTGATAAGCAAAACAGATTTCAGATTTCTTGCATTAGTGGTCTGTTGCATTGCTATTTTCCCAACACTGACATCAAAAGCAGACATGAACAGACTTCACTTTTGCAAAGAAGGGATGAAGAGTAACTGAGGTCATCGCTGAAGAACTCCTAGTGTAGAGAAATGATAATGCCCTTATTAAATAAATAACCACAGATTTTAGAGTAGACACCTCCAAAAGAAACAGGCAATGATGGTATTTCTGTGTTTTAACATCTTACTCTACACTGATGTACTAAAAAGTGGCCATGTCTCTCTTTAAACCCCATTAAAATATATCAAAGCAAGACCAGCCTTGATATGTTGTAAGTACTCAGCACTTCAGTCTAAATGATTTAGTGAGATGTCCACAAGGTCTGATGGTTGCAGTTTTCAAATTTAGGAGTGTATTTTAATACGTTCAGCCCAACTCCTATTTCAGCTCAGTCTCTCCCAAGCCTAAGGCAACTGCATAGCTTATCTTCGCTGCTTTGAAGTTTCTTTCACATTACAGCACTGTGGTTAACCACACCCTTTTGAGAGATGGTTAGCTATAACCTACAATCACCGAAAACTGAGAGAAGAATAAAGCCTGTGGCAAAATTTGGCCTCTGCCCCCCTGGAACACTAATTATTTTGGGTCCATGTAGTTTGAGCTAACATATGTTGCTGTTCACATCACCTTTTAGGTTTTATGCATATTTCTTACACTTTCAAAGAGACATACAATCATTACCTGAAGATTTTTGCAGCCTCTTCAAATTATAATTATTCCATGAAGTACAATCTGAGGCATGGAAAAGCAAATTTTCAAACAGCATTGGAGCAAATGGGTGTTTATTTACACAGCCAGTTGGTTTGGTTACCATGAAAGCAGAGGGCTGAGTATGAGTGTCTGCAATGTAATACAGCATCAACAAAGCAAGAACAGAACCTCACATGCATTTTGCACGAGGACTTCTTCAGAAGCCCAAGAGCAATGTGACTGCACTAAGACTGCAGGAGAAGCACACTCCAGGATGTGTTCCATGCTTTCAGTTCCCAAAACATCCAACCCAGTAGTTTTCACACTGCAATTCACTTTCTGCCTATGCACCTGGGTTTCTTTCCAGCCAGGGAGTGCCAAAGGAGAGAGGGAGGAATGGCACACACCTGAATCTTGTTCAGACCTGCAACCAGCACCCAACTGGACCTGGAAGGGACACCTGGGTTATATAACTTCAAAGGAATTTGGAATCCCTAATACCATGTAGTCCTAGGAAGGATAAAATCTGCAAGAGCCACGTGGTCAACACAAAACGACAGAGGAATCAAGTTCTTCTCAAAATGTTACTTTTCCTCTAAGGAAAAATTAAAAGAAAATAGGCCTCTTGGACAAAGCATTGTTCACTCATTTTCAATTGCTCCTGCTATCCACATTTGTGACTATTTCTGTATTTCATTGACTATCAAGGGGGTAAGATAAAAAGAGTCACTTCAGAAAACGTTTAAGAACTTCTCAAAAAACCTTTATGAATTTGGTTTTTTTAAATGAAACAAATGCCAAGAGAATCAAGTGCAAACAACAACAACAAAAAAGTATATTGCGTTTCCTAATTAAAGACTAGTTCAAACAGGAACCTTGTCAGTAACTCTACAGGTCAGATCCTTTATCTTTCCTAATCAGAACATCTATGGAATCGTGTTGGAGAAAGATGAAAAGCTAGGGTCATATCCAAACACAAAAGAAAGACAATAGATTGCTTCTGAGAAGAAAATCATAACAAAGAAACTGCATAAATGAAACGTGCTCATGAATTAACCTGTTATCAAACAGTCAATGAACATGGCTAACTTCACAAAGAGGTATGGAAGCACTTCAAGGGTGAGGCTGCAGATGTGCATCCGACAGCCAGACATGTGCAAGCCCACATAAAAAACCACCTGAAATAACAACCTAAAGAACTTTTTGAAATAGGGCACTAGTGAGCACAGAATCTGGACTGTTTCTCTGCAGAAGAGTAAAATCAACAACCTTTAAAGTTTAGTGGGATCTGTCTTTAATCAGATATGTTTTGTTATTTGCTATGCGAGCACAGTTTTGCAACTGATGGAAACCAACAGGAGATGGAAATTGAGTACTCTTGAGCATCTATAATAAAAAAAAAGCAGCAAGAGGAATCAGAAGCTGATTGAACCTAAACAAATTAAATTGTTCTTACTTTTCTCCATAAATTCTCATTTTTGTAATAAATACAGACCAATCAAACACAAATATAACTTTTTTCATCAGGTGTGTTCTATGATTTAGCTTCCAATAATTCCAAATCAGCAATCAAGTTATTGTCTTGTCAAAACACCTGAGTCACCCTGATTTCATTCTTCAGGGAGTCGTTCAAGCACGTTTGTGAAGTTTTTTACTGTGTACAAATGAACATCATGATACACACAGACCAAGAATCTACTGATGAACACTGGTTATTTTTATGATCTTGAATATCTTTTAAGATTTCTGTATAAAGAGTGTAGAAGTGAAATTCAGAATACCAAAGTGGCCAGGGAGATCATCTGAAGAAAGGAAGACGTATCCTTAATGGAAGAGGATCAGATCATGGAACATTTGAGAAAACTGGACATAAACAAGCCCACAGGCCCTGGCGGGATGTACCCCTGATTGCTAGGAGAGCTGAGAGAGGGCATTGCAAGGTGACTTTCAGTACTCTATTAAGATAGGAGAGGTACCATAAGACTGGAAAAAAGTAAAAGTCACATCTATCTTCAGGAAGAGCAAGCAGGAGAACGCAGGGGACTGAGGCTGGTCAGTCTCACCTCCGTCCCTAGGAAAGTGGCAGACCAGCTAATCCCGGAAACTGTTTTCAGACTCATGAACAGCAAAAAATCAGGAATAGTCACCATGGATTCACCAAAGGCAAGTCATGCTTAAATGACTTGACAGCCTTATATGATGTAATAACTGGCCTGGCAGAAAAGGGGAGAAGTGCACGTCATCTCCTTAGACTTCAGTGAGCCCTTTGACACTGTCTCCTCTAAGATCCTATCACATGCAAGGGGGAAAGCCAGTTTTACTTCTGTAGATTTTCTGTAAGACCATCCACAGATGAATTTTGAAACTTCAGTCAAATAGTACTCAATTCAAGGAAGCACACTGCCAGCAAATTCAACATAGCTTCTAGGACATTCCAGGAAAAAGCAATGCTCAGTAAAATTAAGAATATATCCCAGAAAGAGATCATAAACACATCTGGTCTCTAAAACCAATTTTTTCTTTCTCCACCATATGACTTACAATGTAAAAATTTGATATGCTCATAAAGACACACACCCCTGTCTTTCAACTTTTTAATCTACAGTTCTGGCCACAGTTTTTCAAGGTTACAAACACAAACTCTTCAAGAACAGTAAAGAGAAATAAGTTCGCGAAGTCATATTGAATGAAAAGTAACCCTCTAGTTCAGAAATGTAAACAGACAACCTAAAGAATATATAGTTGCTTAATATATGATAAGTCTAAGGAGAGCAGAGGTCATGGCCTCAAATATAAACAGATGGGTCAAAGAACTGAAATGTTCCAGTCATGAAACTGTGCCAATCTCATGATGAAATGCAGACACATGACCACTGTCTTCCTTATCTGTAGAGAAAAGTCCCACAAGTTCCAGTCCACTAAAATGAACAGAGGCCAGTGAATTCATACTCATCCTTAATATTAAGAATTTCAGAGAAAATTGAAAGGATGAAGGACTTAGCAAATGCTCATCTTGGGAACAGCAAAAGTAACGCAAAAAAAGGTTTGGTTTGAATTCTGTAACATTACACAGGAAAGTCTTTATCCTGATCTCATTGATAGATTTGAGATCAAGCCAGTAGTTTCTCAAACTCGTTTCATTTTCCTAGCATTATTTTTTAATGTATGAACACACACAGTATTTTTGTGATGGGTATGAGTGATATTTAGAAGTTATTTTTACAGATTCAGAAGGCAAATATGGTAGTGAGATGAATAATGAACCATGTTTCTTTATTACAGTTGTCAGAGCTGCATTTCATGAAAATGTACACTCAAAGTACTGATACAGCCAAAGATATTTTGATGACACTGCAATGATGTCATCAAAACAAGTTCAACTTCTCCTACACAAAATAACCAGAGATATGAATTCCACGTATGGAAAAGTTACTACTTTACTGTATCCAAAAATGATGTAATCTATCTTCCTTCAAGTTCATTCTGAATTCTTTGGACAGCCTTGTAATACAAACCTTTACAATACTTCAGCCCAATTATTTGTGTGTACTCCATGTACCACAAGGAGTTCTACTGACCATGACACAGAGGTGATGACCAGTCTACTAAACAAATTTTTCTTCCATAAATCCAGTGAAAATCATAACTAAACTAAAAAGACCAAGTTGGGAAATGTAGTTAAGTTAAAGTTTCTTCCCTTTGCAGGGGCATAAACCAGTTATAGTTTATTTCCTACCTTGAACCATCAGCATGGGCTCCTTTCCACCGCCGTGTGCCAGCATCTCTCTACGATAGCGCTCCCCCATTGCCCTGGAGAAACACAGGTGTTAGAGCCATCTACCCACACAACCTGTCCAGCCTTCACTCAGGTTTGCTTCTAGGATCTCTACAGAACTCACAGAGACCAAATTAAACTTTCCACCCCGAAACAATGACTGATGCCATGTTGACTCCTCAAATTCAAATTACATTTAAAATCACACTATGAGTAACTTAACAGGACAAATTTTATACGTATGAGTGTGTGTTGGTGCTTATGGAAGTTAATTTGTGAACAACATTTCAGCCTTCATTGTGCCAAAGGGAAAAGTTGCTCTGTTACAGTGTCCTGAACATTCAGCAAAGGTGTAAGAACGCTTACAGTTTGTGACCTCACAATTTACTTCTTAATTTCAAAAACCAAAATGAGTAGGATAGTTATACTTAGCTTTGAAGTTGGTGACATGAAGCTTGTTTAATACCCACAGCTGCTTTGATTTCAATAGAAAATTACAAGCAATTAGGCATCTACGAATTTCAAGCTCTCTAATTACATCTAAATAGGGATTTCAGTGCCTCCCAACCGACGCACCTGTGTTTTAAAACATTGACACAATTTTTTTTGTACCAATGAACATGTACCAAAGTACATATATATATATGCGAGCTTATTTCCTGCTTTGTAATCCTCTTAAAATCAAGAAAAACGCCAACAATTAATTTGGATCAAAAAAGCCCACCAAGCTCATTTGTTTCATGTTTTCCAGAAGCAAGTAGCATTTCATTCTATTTAACATTTCTCTGTTTTTACCTATCAAACGGGTTCTGAGCAAAACACTGCTTCCACACCATAGAGGCAACAGCCCTGGACATGAGGTAGGAGTAATATTTGGCACCGTAGCCCACAAGGTGACTGAATCGCAGCTGCCAGGCCTGTAAGAAGAAAAAAACCCCAAAACCCATGTTACCTTTTAAATTCTTTAAATTGTTCAACATTTTCTTATGTATGATGGAAGAAATCTGATACTGTTAATGATAAACAAAAAAGAAAAAAGTGAAAAAAATAGCCACCAGAAATAAATCCCAGAATGAATAATCCTTTATCAGAAGAAGCATTTTTCAATCTAACTGCTGTGTATCCAATACACTGATCATCAGGATTGAAATTATACATAAACAGGGTCAGAAGGGGAGAAAATCAAGCAGTAGAATAAATTATTCATATCTGATAACAGCTGTGTAGTTCTGCTGGTCTTGAACAAAATCCACAATTACCTTGTTAGAAGTAACACAATATTTTATAATTTTCCATGTGGGCAAGTACAGTGTCACACTCATAAAAGTTCAATTTATAAAGTTTTGTCACAACCAAAAAGGTTATTGGGAATTACATTTAATACTATAAAAAATACAGTTTTCCATGCTTCAAAAACCTTAGAGGTACACAAATTCTATCCACCTGCAATGCCATAATTCACAGATTTGTCTGCACATTTTTAAGTGCATATATATTTAGCAGATTATAGTCCACAATTTGCTGTTCATTCATGTATTGTTACTTTATGACTCATTCATTGGCACTTTATGACTCATTCAAGTGATGACAGACTTATTCTTTAATGCTGTTTAGTGTTGACTGTTTCCTTATGTTTCTTAGCAAAGAAAATCAGAAATTATAAGAACTTATTAGCCTTATCTTCACAGAAATCAAAATACTCTTTTCTTTTTGTTTCCCTGCAACAAAAATTAAATTGTGACAGACCTCCAAAGGTCATCTGGTCCAACCCTCACTCAAAGCAAAGCCAGCTTTGGAGAGATTACTCAGGGCTCTGTCTAAAGTCTCCAGGGATGAAGATTTCACCACCTCTCCAGTGTGATGTGTAAAGGCAAGCAGGACCAAACTGAAACAACGTTGTTTCCCAACAGATTCAGGCATATTTTTTGAAATGAGAATGGATGACTGTATAAAGGAAGGCGTATGAAACTTCCTTTGCCCTGCTGGCTCTGAGGAAACCAAAGAGACGACAAGTGCCCTACCTTATATGTCCTCCTACCCAAAGTCAAAGCTCCTAACTTTCTTGTGATATGACTGTTGTCATGGTTTTTGCAGGTACTATAATAAACAGAGTTTTGAAGAGGAACTAAAAGATAAACAATAATGTAATATAACAGATGTTTTAAATTTAAATCCATGGGCTGTGAGATGCTTGTTCTTATCCTACAGTCAATGGCTGAAATTCTGATAAAGCCAAACAAAAAAGTGAAAGGACATTCATAATTTTTCAAAACTATTTGTCTTCGACTGCGATTCTTTATAACACTGTAATTAACACAGTCCTTATTTTTTACAGTTGAAATAAACTATGCTTCTTTATTCAAGAAAGGGCTGATTATCATCTTATTCTCCATTGGCCAAAAAGAAGCATGTGTATTCTAAAAAAATTACCAACTGAGAAAGTGGAAAAAGAAAGTATTTGGCTTTTACTCAGTCTTTTTTCCTTAAAAGAAAAGGGAGCAAATGGTGCCTCATAATCTAAATGACTCTGAACACCTGATGAGAAGCAAGTTGCTAGCTCCCTTTCCTGAGCAACACCTAAACATAAAGCCCTCAAAGTTAGCTGTAGTTCAGCCATTCAAAAGAGACATTTTACAAGATGGTTATTTCCACCCTAAGACAGGTGTCCAAAACAAATGGAATTCGCCATGGGTGGCAGTTGAGCCTGTACTGGTGACCTATACCACTAGTTAAAAGCAGGAGTAGCAGGGTTAAATGAGATGAAAAAAGGTCTCCAGTCTTCAATTTTCCTATGGGTATTGATGCATGGTGCAAATTCTTAAGAATTATTAACTTTTTTTCTTTTTTGTTAAGGTAAAGCCCTGTACTGTATCTCACTGTAATGCAAGTGTGTTAAAACATTCAGCTTGGACAGTCTCCAGTTTGCTTTCAAAGGTGTTTTGGTTGCTATGTTTATGCTTTATAGCTATAGTTTTTCTAACTAGTCTCTTAATTATAACCATAATCATTAAGCTAAAAGCACATTTTGAAACAGAGCAAAGAGACCACGTTTTTAGAAGACTGAGCAGGAAAACGTCAGTTTGTTTTATAGTAAGTTTTTAAAGTTATGATAAGAAGTTTCAACTCTCTCTCCGGAATGCGGAAAACTTTACTGATGAATTGGTTTCACATACTCAGAAATGATTTTTAGGCTACAAACAAAAATAATTTCCAGGAGTTTGGCATAGTGAAGGATATTTCTACCTCTCCCAACAGAAAGGAATTACTCTGATAATCACGTAAGCTGTAACTAAGACAGTATGTCTTCCCTGAAACCTCAGATTACATTGTTCACTCAAATGCTCTTGGCATTTAATGGTCTGCACCTAAAACAGCTCATCTGCACTTCCAGGTTGATCTACTGTTCCATTCATCAGGTTCATTGGAACTCGGTATCACAATTAAACAAGGAGAAAAGAACAACTTCTCAGCAATCTGCCCAAGACCAAAAGCTTGATTTCAAAGTCTGCATCTAAAACAGGCCTCAGTACCCTCTGCTTAATTTTGTTTGACCTTGCCTTTGCTTTACTAACAAACTTCACATTTTTTCCCTTCAAAAGAGAAAAGGAAAGGATATAGAAAGACCAAGGAATGCCATTATTCATCTCTCTCCCTGCATGTGGGGAGGCTTGCAAATATGATGAAGTTGAAATCTCAAAAATTCATTCAGAACAGGACAGTACCCAAAACAAGAAAAAGAAATGGAGGATGAGTCAAACTGAAACTAAGATCATTTTCCCATTGCAAACAGCAGTAAAGGAAAACCAATAACAAACAGTGACATTCCCTACTGAACTTTGAAGCCTATATTAGATTTAATTTTGTATTTTTTAACCAATACAGATTTTCTCCACTCTAGAGCATGAATAACTCTAGCATGTCATCATTTCCTGTCACTACTTTTGTCCCAGTCCTCATGCAAAGTTCCTGATCAGGAACTCCCAATCTCCAATATTATCCAAAACCTTTTACATTACTCAAGTACATTTTCTGATTCTATGCTGTAACAATTAACTTTCCAAGACTGGACTTAGCTACCTATAAAAATATATTTAAACATTAAAACATCCATCCTCTACCCTAATTCACAAGGAGCTACCTGCCCACATAAAAAAAAAGAACAACCCACAACTCTTCCTCTCCTCCTACTTCATATAGAGGAGATTATAACCTAGGCAACAAAATGTTAAAAAAACCCAAGAATGGCTACTGCTCCATTAAAAAGTCCTACGATGAATAAAAAGACACCCCCACCACTGTAAATGTATTTCAAACTAGATTATTGACCTTCTAGCATAAAATCCCATTTCTCCATGTTAATAAATTCAGCTATAGATGCAAGATGACTTGATTTCTTGTGTTATTTCCAATGAGGAGTCATTTCTCCATTAGAAAAAAAAAAAAAGACATATCAAATTCCCTTTTGGACAAGGTAAAGGCTAGACATGTAGAATTAGGGCAGTCTCCTCATTAAATGTTATAGTTTTGGTAAGCAGCTAGAAAGTTAATGAAGACTCTGAGTAATCGCTTGCTTCAAAAAGTTCCATGAACCCATTCCAGGAGTTTATAAAACAGTGCATTTTACAGCATAGCCCATGGGTTAGATAATATGCCATCCACAGGTCATGTTCATGCCTGCTTTTTATTCAGCACAACAGACTACAATAAAGGTGTGTGACTGATCCACTGCTGTTATTAAACAGGTTTTTTTTCCACCAACATTATCAATCTTTTCTTATAACCATGTCTGAAGCATTTCGAAAATTCCATGTGCAATGGCTTTCCACCCCATCATGTAAAAACAAAAATACCTTACTGATACTTTTGTATTCTTACACCTTATCAGGACTTTTTCTAAAGTCCTTGTAGAATACATTCTTAGGGTAAGACTCAGTTCATTTTACTTTAGCTACCTTAAACTATGTGTCTTGCCCAAACTAGTCACATAGGCCTCCTTTATAGTAGAGGACAGAAATATTTATCCTGTTACCTTTTGAGAGGATAGGATTACTGCTTTAGGAGAAATCTGAATAACTTACTATGCCTTCTATCTTCTATTCAAAAGTTAAGTCACTTCATTCATTTTAACAACATGGTAGGATTAGTTAAACTGAACTATTTTGAAGGCTACATTAGTTTAGGATTCAACTATTTGAATTTTAAATTTGGAGCTGTTAATATTGTCACAAAAATAATACGATATAAAAATTTAGATGTGATGGTAAAAAGACAAAATTGAAAGAAAATCCATAGGTAGCTTAAAATATACTAAGCTAGCTTTTGCTTGAGTGTGGGTAAACATTGTTCCTGGGAGCTCCACTAATTACATCAGAAATCAGTGCCACAAAATCCTACTACATCTTTTGAAAAGAAATCCTACAGAAATTCTTGACTATTGCTTGGACTTTTCAAAACAGTTCTTCCAGACTCTTCCAACAGTTTCTGTTGTGACTTTAGGTACTTCAGAGTATATTTATGTCCATTTTGCTTTGCATCTTGAGACAAAAACACAAGTGAGAACCTGAAAAGACCCAATACTAAATTAAGGAAAGTATTTTTGTCATTTAAGACTTCTAATTACAAAACGTGTGCTACAGTAATTACATCAATGAGCAAGTTGTTGAATTGTTTCCATGAAGAACAATATTTGATGGAGATGATATCTGGTGCCCTCCCCCTTCTTAATTAAAATCTTATTCTGGCAGGAAACCCAACAGAGGAGCAGCCAACTTATCTGCTTCAGGGGCTACTGGGTGAAGAATCCCTTGTGTCTGGCACTAACTTGATACTACTGCTCCTAATGCCCTTGAATTTAGCTA
The DNA here is from genome assembly GCA_013398055.1 of Ifrita kowaldi. Taxonomy (NCBI): domain Eukaryota; kingdom Metazoa; phylum Chordata; class Aves; order Passeriformes; family Cinclosomatidae; genus Ifrita; species Ifrita kowaldi. Next base: position 116,267 of record VZRS01004393.1, on the reverse strand, counting down.
TCAGCATGGGTGGAAAACTCCTGAGAGTCAAGGGAAAGCTGCAGGCTCCGGTTACTTGGAGGCAGGAGAGAGAGGCAATTAGCATGGGAATCAGCACAGGCTATTTCCCTCTGCTGAGGCCAAGGTTTATCAGCACCAGTGGAAATCCAGGACAACACTGCTCTGCCATGCAAAAAAGCACACGTTAGCCAGTGCTTTGAAGATGTCCTCAACTCATTCTCACTTGAAGAAATGGTTTCATGAGTATTGGAGTGCAGAGTTTGCAAACTGTTTGTGCCAGTAGCTACCTCTGGGGAAAAGCCGGAGCACTCCCTGACTGTAGAAACACAACTCTCTCCATACGTATGCAGCAGCTTGCTTGCTCAACTCACATTCTGTAATTTTGACCTGAACCCCTCTTAAGTTTTATAGAATTACATCATCATCCTTCTGGAGTTTCACAATAATAATAAAATGCAATAAAGAACCACTTTCTTTTCTGCAGTTTCAATCTTGCTTAGAATAACAGAAAACTAATTTCAAGAAACCTCATCTTGTGCTGCGCCTCTAACTCACTTAGTATCAATACTCTTCAGTTTTCCAGTGCTGTGCATTTCTGTGTTAGGAATGGAGAGAACACAAAGTAAACCAAACCAGAGACACCGATGACATTTCAGAAAGCGAGTCAAGCAAGAGATTAAGATTTCAATTTATAACACTTCCATGTTTTTATTATAAAATGATAAATAAATCTAGGAAGGCAGGGAATGTAAATATTTTTGCAGTTGTTTACACTAAGGAAGAGGAAAGGAATTTAACATGCAATTAACCACTTAGGTGATTCCAGATATGTACCATATGGTCTTCGAATTGCTTAAAGAAAAATATTTCATTTTTATTTATAAACTACTCATGAATTTGAGCAGCTTATACCAAAATAATTTAGAACTATTTACTCTATATCCTCTTCTCTCCTCCCCAGAAAGGGACTGAGGGAAGGGGGATATGGGTGATAATAAAGAATACAGACATCAAAAATCTGTATGTATGATTTCTTCACAATCTTTAAAAGACACAGAGATATGAAAATGGATTCCTTATTGTGTCCTTTAACTGATCTTATTTGGACAAGTTAAGAGACAGTGTTACTTGTAAACATTATAACTAGTCTTTAAAGTAAAATATACGAAATTTGCAAACATACAATTTTCAAACAAATCCTTCATGTCATACTATGTAATTCTACACAGATACACATACACATGCAATACCCCCACTTCAATTACAATTAATAATTTCTACTATTGCTTAAGCTTTAAATTCATAAGTAGAATCAGATCACAACTGTTTCCTTTGGGTACAGACTTGCACAGAAGCTCAAATTTTTTACACTACTTTTCCAATTAAACCTGATTTTAAGTATTGACCTATTATTTTAAAATAAACATCATGAATGCTGCTTAAGACAAGCCCTTACAAAAGCTGAAAAATATCTTAAACTGCGTGGCAACTGCAAAATATATTTGCCAGTACAACTTAACCAACTAAATTGCCTGAACCAACACTGGAAGACGAAATCACTACCTTTTTACAGTACTGTTTATTTACTATCTTTTGCTAGAGCCATTCTAGATTAAGGGATGCATTTGAGGAATCATGATTCTAACCCTTAATCTGGCACAAGTGCATTGCGAACTTAAAAAAATTACATTCACTCCCCCTCAGTCACCTTCTGTGAAGCAAGGGTGCTAATAGTTCCTCTGTCTCGTTCTTTTCTGTTCTGACTTTTCATACAAAGGACAGTCTCCCACTGCATTTGAAGAGAATTTAATTTCAGACACTCTAGGCTGTGTTTATGACAATGATGTATTCAGTTGTATCTATCACTGTCAAATATAGCTCCAGTACTGCAATCCTGTGGAGGAAACGGACACGTGAGCCATGAAAAACAGAACTATAGCAAACTAGATGAAGCTATCTGTGTTTTCATATATATGTAAGATATATCTAAATATATTCAAAATGTAAACAGGAGATGTATGCAACTACTTCCTGCACTGTTCCTTAAAATGCTCTACCACATGGTAAATATGGTAAATACTATCACTAAAGTACATTTGAGTTTCATGGGGCTAGCACTTGGAAAAAGAATTTCCTTAAAAGTGCTTCATATCTTAGGATATCTGTAAACACTCTAGTGCTGTAGATAGTTGCCCAGTGAATGGTGTCATGTTACCACTGGAAAACAAATCTTCACGGTATTTACTATCAGCATTTTCTTTATCATAAAATGAACTCAACTCCACAAAGACAGAAACCTAAACAAACCTTGAAAGGTGACTTTAAGAGCTTTTGAAAGTCGCAGCATCTACTTTAATACTGACCTCAGCAGGGCACCAATCTTTTTGAAATGGCTTTTAGCTATTAATTATTTATAGAACTATCACTTCACCAGAGTTCACTGTGCTCTCCTTTATTAATCTTTTCCTCAGACCCAGACTCTTCAACTTGATTTTACAGTATACTTTTAAGAAGGCTCATAAGAAAACTAATCCAAGGACTTGCACTCTCTATAAACAACTTTAGTTTCCAACATGGCAAGGTAAAAAATTACCTTGAAGGGGTTACACAAATTTCAAGAGGTTGAGTAATAACATATGACTTCATCTCTCTTCAAAACACTCAAAAAACTGGAATATGAGTAACATCAGTACCTCTCAAGTCACTGAAGAGGGAGAAAAAGCAGAAAAGCCATCCTCTATGAAGGTTCTCTGGCTTTACTATGAAACTGTGTCTCTGCAATCTACAACAGTGGTTTCTTTAAAACTGCCTATAAGAGAGATGTAAGATATACTGGGTGTCTGCTTCCCTCTTCAAACAACGAGGGAAAAAATTACAATACTTTAAAAGATTAGACACTAACCATAATCACATTTGCTATCAATTATACAATTTTTCCCCCTCTATTTGCTCATTAATACGAAACAAATAATCACAGCCTCAATTCCAAATAATTTTTTCATAAACGTTTTCAATACCACTCATGTGTGCTCATATAATTTTCTCTTTGCTAGCCAAATACTCAATTTCCTTAACTTTCCTCATAGTTCATGTTTTCAAACCTAGTATCTTTCCAAAACTGCTTCTCTGTAATTCTTTCATCCTCCAAAGGTCATCTTAAGAGGTAGACACCTGCTAGAGGACACAATACTACCACTGGTAACTCCCCAAGACCAAATACTAAAATATATTAAAAAAACCACAGATAATTTCCTTTTCAGCATCCCACGTATAAAAGCATACTTTTTGGGCATTTATTGTTCTATAAATCCTTATTACTTAAATTGATTTCCCAGTGCAAACTATCCTTTGGTAAATGATTGAGAAGGGTCCTACCATAACATCCACTGGCTCCTTCAGAACTCTGTGAAGAATCCCATCANGCTCATATAATTTTCTCTTTGCTAGCCAAATACTCAATTTCCTTAACTTTCCTCATAGTTCATGTTTTCAAACCTAGTATCTTTCCAAAACTGCTTCTCTGTAATTCTTTCATTTTTGTTACATTTTTTTAAGAGGACACAATACTACCACTGGTAACTCCCCAAGACCAAATACTAAAATATATTAAAAAACCACAGATAATTTCCTTTTCAGCATCCCACGTATAAAAGCATACTTTTTGGGCATTTATTGTTCTATAAATCCTTATTACTTAAATTGATTTCCCAGTGCAAACTATCCTTTGGTAAATGATTGAGAAGGGTCCTACCATAACATCCACTGGCTCCTTCAGAACTCTGTGAAGAATCCCATCAGGCCCTGAGACCTGTGAACATTCAGTGTACACCAATGGGAAATCACTGGTCCTGCACTCATGGTCCTCTGGGAACTGGGATGCCCAAGGTCTATTATTAGCATTAAAGACTGAGGGAAAACAATGCATTGAATCACTCTGCTTTTTCTTCATCCCATTAGTCAGACGACCATCTTCAACAAGTATCAGTCCAACGTTTTCTTTAAACCACCTCTTTCTACTAACATCCTTCAAAAAGCCCTTTTTGTTATCTGAAGCAACACTGGCCAGTTTCAACTCTAATTGAGCTCTGGCAATTTGTGTCTTCGTCATGCATAAAGGCTGAGGGAAATGGGGTTGTTCAGCCTGGAGGAGAGAAGATTCCAGAGAGACCTTAGAGTACCTAGAATGGCCTGCAAGAGAGCTGGAAAAGGACTTTTATCAAGGGCCTGCAGTGATAGGGCAATGGGAACTGCCTTTACATTGAAAGAGGGCAGGTTTAGATTAACTATTAGGATAAAATTTTTTACCCTGAAAGATGCTGAGGCACTGGAACAGGCTGCCCAGAGAAGTTGTGGTTGCCCTATCCCTGGAAATGTTTGAGGTAAGGTTTGGAAGGGACTTTGAGCACTAGACTTTGGTCTAGTGAANGCTGTAGATAGTTGCCCAGTGAATGGTGTCATGTTACCACTGGAAAACAAATCTTCACGGTATTTACTATCAGCATTTTCTTTATCATAAAATGAACTCAACTCCACAAAGACAGAAACCTAAACAAACCTTGAAAGGTGACTTTAAGAGCTTTTGAAAGTCGCAGCATCTACTTTAATACTGACCTCAGCAGGGCACCAATCTTTTTGAAATGGCTTTTAGCTATTAATTATTTATAGAACTATCACTTCACCAGAGTTCACTGTGCTCTCCTTTATTAATCTTTTCCTCAGACCCAGACTCTTCAACTTGATTTTACAGTATACTTTTAAGAAGGCTCATAAGAAAACTAATCCAAGGACTTGCACTCTCTATAAACAACTTTAGTTTCCAACATGGCAAGGTAAAAAATTACCTTGAAGGGGTTACACAAATTTCAAGAGGTTGAGTAATAACATATGACTTCATCTCTCTTCAAAACACTCAAAAAACTGGAATATGAGTAACATCAGTACCTCTCAAGTCACTGAAGAGGGAGAAAAAGCAGAAAAGCCATCCTCTATGAAGGTTCTCTGGCTTTACTATGAAACTGTGTCTCTGCAATCTACAACAGTGGTTTCTTTAAAACTGCCTATAAGAGAGATGTAAGATATACTGGGTGTCTGCTTCCCTCTTCAAACAACGAGGGAAAAAATTACAATACTTTAAAAGATTAGACACTAACCATAATCACATTTGCTATCAATTATACAATTTTTCCCCCTCTATTTGCTCATTAATACGAAACAAATAATCACAGCCTCAATTCCAAATAATTTTTTCATAAACGTTTTCAATACCACTCATGTGTGCTCATATAATTTTCTCTTTGCTAGCCAAATACTCAATTTCCTTAACTTTCCTCATAGTTCATGTTTTCAAACCTAGTATCTTTCCAAAACTGCTTCTCTGTAATTCTTTCATTTTTGTTACATTTTTTTAAGAGGTAGACACCTGCTAGAGGACACAATACTACCACTGGTAACTCCCCAAGACCAAATACTAAAATATATTAAAAAAACCACAGATAATTTCCTTTTCAGCATCCCACGTATAAAAGCATACTTTTTGGGCATTTATTGTTCTATAAATCCTTATTACTTAAATTGATTTCCCAGTGCAAACTATCCTTTGGTAAATGATTGAGAAGGGTCCTACCATAACATCCACTGGCTCCTTCAGAACTCTGTGAAGAATCCCATCAGGCCCTGAGACCTGTGAACATTCAGTGTACACCAATGGGAAATCACTGGTCCTGCACTCATGGTCCTCTGGGAACTGGGATGCCCAAGGTCTATTATTAGCATTAAAGACTGAGGGAAAACAATGCATTGAATCACTCTGCTTTTTCTTCATCCCATTAGTCAGACGACCATCTTCAACAAGTATCAGTCCAACGTTTTCTTTAAACCACCTCTTTCTACTAACATCCTTCAAAAAGCCCTTTTTGTTATCTGAAGCAACACTGGCCAGTTTCAACTCTAATTGAGCTCTGGCAATTTGTGTCTTCGTCATGCATAAAGGCTGAGGGAAATGGGGTTGTTCAGCCTGGAGGAGAGAAGATTCCAGAGAGACCTTAGAGTACCTAGAATGGCCTGCAAGAGAGCTGGAAAAGGACTTTTATCAAGGGCCTGCAGTGATAGGGCAATGGGAACTGCCTTTACATTGAAAGAGGGCAGGTTTAGATTAACTATTAGGATAAAATTTTTTACCCTGAAAGATGCTGAGGCACTGGAACAGGCTGCCCAGAGAAGTTGTGGTTGCCCTATCCCTGGAAATGTTTGAGGTAAGGTTTGGAAGGGACTTTGAGCACTAGACTTTGGTCTAGTGAAAGCTGTCCCTGTCCACAGTAAGGGGGTTGGAACTGGATGATCTTTAAGGTCCCTTCCAACCTAAACCATTCTGTTATCCCGTCATAAACAAATCACAGCTCTGTACTCTTCCTGCAAAGCCAGACCTTGCTTCAAGAGACCATACTGTTTCTTTTTCCTCCTGAGCTCAAAAATTTTTTACCCTGAAAGATGCTGAGGCACTGGAACAGGCTGCCCAGAGAAGTTGTGGTTGCCCTATCCCTGGAAATGTTTGAGGTAAGGTTTGGCCAGACCTTGCTTCAAGAGACCATACTGTTTCTTTTTCCTCCTGAGCTCAAAAATTTTTTACCCTGAAAGATGCTGAGGCACTGGAACAGGCTGCCCAGAGAAGTTGTGGTTGCCCTATCCCTGGAAATGTTTGAGGTAAGGTTTGGCCAGACCTTGCTTCAAGAGACCATACTGTTTCTTTTTCCTCCTGAGCTCAAAAATTTTTTACCCTGAAAGATGCTGAGGCACTGGAACAGGCTGCCCAGAGAAGTTGTGGTTGCCCTATCCCTGGAAATGTTTGAGGTAAGGTTTGGCCAGACCTTGCTTCAAGAGACCATACTGTTTCTTTTTCCTCCTGAGCTCAAAAATTTTTTACCCTGAAAGATGCTGAGGCACTGGAACAGGCTGCCCAGAGAAGTTGTGGTTGCCCTATCCCTGGAAATGTTTGAGGTAAGGTTTGGCCAGACCTTGCTTCAAGAGACCATACTGTTTCTTTTTCCTCCTGAGCTCAAAAATTTTTTACCCTGAAAGATGCTGAGGCACTGGAACAGGCTGCCCAGAGAAGTTGTGGTTGCCCTATCCCTGGAAATGTTTGAGGTAAGGTTTGGCCAGACCTTGCTTCAAGAGACCATACTGTTTCTTTTTCCTCCTGAGCTCAAAAATTTTTTACCCTGAAAGATGCTGAGGCACTGGAACAGGCTGCCCAGAGAAGTTGTGGTTGCCCTATCCCTGGAAATGTTTGAGGTAAGGTTTGGCCAGACCTTGCTTCAAGAGACCATACTGTTTCTTTTTCCTCCTGAGCTCAAAAATTTTTTACCCTGAAAGATGCTGAGGCACTGGAACAGGCTGCCCAGAGAAGTTGTGGTTGCCCTATCCCTGGAAATGTTTGAGGTAAGGTTTGGCCAGACCTTGCTTCAAGAGACCATACTGTTTCTTTTTCCTCCTGAGCTCAAAAATTTTTTACCCTGAAAGATGCTGAGGCACTGGAACAGGCTGCCCAGAGAAGTTGTGGTTGCCCTATCCCTGGAAATGTTTGAGGTAAGGTTTGGCCAGACCTTGCTTCAAGAGACCATACTGTTTCTTTTTCCTCCTGAGCTCAAAAATTTTTTACCCTGAAAGATGCTGAGGCACTGGAACAGGCTGCCCAGAGAAGTTGTGGTTGCCCTATCCCTGGAAATGTTTGAGGTAAGGTTTGGCCAGACCTTGCTTCAAGAGACCATACTGTTTCTTTTTCCTCCTGAGCTCAAAAATTTTTTACCCTGAAAGATGCTGAGGCACTGGAACAGGCTGCCCAGAGAAGTTGTGGTTGCCCTATCCCTGGAAATGTTTGAGGTAAGGTTTGGCCAGACCTTGCTTCAAGAGACCATACTGTTTCTTTTTCCTCCTGAGCTCAAAAATTTTTTACCCTGAAAGATGCTGAGGCACTGGAACAGGCTGCCCAGAGAAGTTGTGGTTGCCCTATCCCTGGAAATGTTTGAGGTAAGGATTGGAAGGGACTTTGAGCACTAGACTTTGGTCTAGTGAAAGCTGTCCCTGTCCACAGTAAGGGGGTTGGAACTGGATGATCTTTAAGGTCCCTTCCAACCTAAACCATTCTGTTATCCCGTCATAAACAAATCACAGCTCTGTACTCTTCCTGCAAAGCCAGACCTTGCTTCAAGAGACCATACTGTTTCTTTTTCCTCCTGAGCTCAACCAGGACTTTGCTGTTCAGCCAAGCCGGCCTTCTGCACCATTTGCTTCACTTACACCAGAGTGATCCAAATTCTTTGGATCATTTAAATTCTGTTTTTCAAAATTTCCGCAACATTTGTCAACTGAAGGAGCTTCTATAAATATTATAAACAATTTATCACCTAAATCATTAACAAAACCATAGAATGCAGTAATTTATGGACAGATTCCTGGTGATGTCCACTTAAAAATGTCCCTGTCTGAAACTAAGCATTCACCTGCTTTGTCAGTATGTTTTCTGTGTGTTGACTCAGTCACAAATCTAGTTTGGTTGTACAATTATGATTTGCAAGTGTCAGAAAGCTTGCTGAGCATAGAGTTATGCTACCAATTACTTACTTCTGGTTTCCAAGACCAATCAATGTCTTAAGAAGAAAGTGGATTTTTTTCATCTTAGGCTGTTCTTAACAAAACTGGGGTTATTTTGTTCACTTGATTGCTCTCAAGGTACCTATGAGCTGATTAATAATTGCTTCTACTCCTCCTTGAGTGACAAAAGCTGAACAATTAGTCTACAGTTCCCAAGTTCTTCTCCCTTCACAACAGCAGCTATCATGACAACACCACTTTTTCCTGAGTATGTGAGTGATAATTCCTCCAGGTCACTGACTATTTTTCAGACTAATCTAATTTATTCTCTTTTATTCCCTAATCTCAGTACTGTTTCAATCCATCTCAAAAATTACATGTATTACTTACCTAATCAAAATTCACTTATTTTTTAAAAAATGCTGAGGCAGAATAGAATATCACTGCTTTTTCGGCTTTATTGTTGTTCTTTCACCCACTCTCCTCTTGCTTCTTCAGTAATTATGCAATTTTATTACCTTCTCTTTGCTTTGCAACCTACTTTGCAACTCAGCATTTCTAGCCTTTTTTGTTCTGAATTCTTGCATTCTTTTAGTAATTACCTCTCTTCATATAATGATTTCTATTTTTTATTATCTTAATAAAGTTTTAAAGGACTTGGTCCTTTACTGCCAAATCTTTTTTGCATCAGGATGGTTTGTATCCTTGGTTCAGTCTCTTGGATAACTACATAACGTCTTTGAATCATCATACTTAGCTATGTTCCAGTTCCAACAAATATCTGGCAGCTTTCCTCTTTCTGTTGCATTGTTTTTAATCGTTATTGCTGGGTTTGGTTTCTAAGTTGCTTGAAACTTCCACAGTTTTACTTCTGGCTCTTTAGAACTTACCCTGTAGTCTGTTTTCCACACTTTTAGATGGCTTTTACTTTTCTAATAACCGCCCTTTCTCAGATATTCAGATGTACAGGCTTTTTCTCCCATTGAATTCTTTTTAGCATCTTACTGATTAGCACCATAAATTTTATTCCCTCATCTGCCACCCAGAATTGGGGTTTTTTTAAAAGCTCTTTGCCAATAGCACCCATTCTACCTTCCAGCTTTTTTTTTTACATTTCCTTTAACCTAGCTTTCAGTTTTGCTCAGGTTCTAAGGTTACATCATAGTTTAGCTCAATAAATCTCAAATAAATTTTGGAAGGTTTTAAATAAAATAAATATGAAGTGAAGTTTAAAATTTAATAGGCAGCCACTACTTAGCCTTCCTTACTAATAATTTTAAGATTTATGTTCACCACTTGAGTAAAGTTTTCAGAATTCAAAACCACTTTTACCATCAGAGGTTAAGGGTTATCACTTATTTACTTTAAGCCAGCTGCCTCATTGCTTGCTCAGTCAGACTATTTATTCTTTTTATATGCATTACTGATATTCACATGAAATTTTATACAGAAACAGAGTTATATGTAACTGCACATTAGTAGTCACTCCAAAAACCTAACAAGAAATCCTAAGACAACAGGTGCCACAAGGACCCAGATGGCAGATTCTATACCAACTTCACCCAAACTGCCAGCCAGCCCTCAGTAGGCTGAGGAATAAGCCTGTTAAAACATATACTCTCTTGCACACAGGTTTTCTTCAACAACAATAAAAAAAGAGGCTTTGGCTCATGGTGACCCTGTGTGATGCAAAAATTATTTTCTCTCTGTAGAGAAGCCAGTTCTGTCTATTGACACCAACTCCTCTTCAGCTGACCAAACACCCAGATGCCTCTGCATGTTCCCTGTTAACGAAAAACTTGTGTTTCCAGCACCCAAGGGAAGTCACATCTTCCCATAGTGCCAGACAGCCTCCCTGAGCAAGCACTCCAAATGTTAGGTTGCACCTCATCCATTGATTTCCTTTGTCAGGAACACGACAGACACAACCACAGCAAGTTAAGACAAGGACCTAGGTGGAGCCTTCCAAGGTCAGGATCCCTGTCTGGGCAGAGTCCCCCCAGCTGCAGGAAGAAGACAGACTAACAACCACACTGGTGATACACCATTTTCATACACGTCTTTGCTCTAGGGTATCTCTCACAATACTTGCCTTGTCTTCTGCTGGCAAACTTAGCTGGCTAACATTTTTGGTCTCACAGGTGGTTTTGGTCTCTCCAAACACAGCAGCCACAGGTCATGCTGCCAAAGAAACTTGCACCCTGGACAAACCTATATAACCATAATTAAACCTGTAACCTGATGCACATTTTATGGCACCAGTAAAGGGTCCTTCTAAAGAAATATGTATTTTTAATATGCTAAAACAAAAAGGCACACAGCAAATTATTCGTTGTTCCAAAAAATATCAAAGACAGCCTACATACCAACATGTTGCCTCCTATCAAATGTAATTATAATGACGTGTGTGCGTTAATTCCATCATCGCACTTTGTATTCAAGTACTACACAAGAAACCCAGCTGTTTCTGGAAGAAAAGCCAACCAGAAGACCATGTAATTTTAAAAAATGCATGAGAGACTACTCGGCAATGATCTAAAAAAGAACCCAGATTCACTATGCCTCACTCCTCAAAACCATTTTTCCTCACAGTCACAAGTCAGACCAGCATCTCCCACTGAAATTCCAGATTAGAAAAGGTTACTATAATGGACAGACACTTAATATTTAAGCTCATAATAATTTTCTGAAAATAAGAATCAATAACTCAAACAATTTCACAAAGAAAATACGCATATGATGATCTGGGCAGCTGGTGTTTGTTGTACAATCACTTCATTATTGAGAGCTCTTTCCTATAACTGCAAGAGGCTGCAAACTCCACTATCATTGCAGAGTCTGCTTACCCTGTGTGTCATTTTTTGTTACGATACTGAACCAAACCCCCAGCAGGAGACATGAATTATTATGCTTGGCGAAGGACTAGCAATGGTATATCTTTAAGTTTTGATGACTGTCTCAAAGGAAAGTAGTTTTCAAGTCTGAACTTGGGGGACATGAGGGGACTAAGCAACAGATTATGAGGAGGAACTTTGATCATGTCTCAGATTGATCAAAGGGGCACCCGATACATGTTCAAAAGCCTCTCTGGGCATCCTGGGGACAAAGGTAAGGGAGACCAGGGGAGATGCTCTAAAAGCAGACAGTATCATCAACTGCAAGGCAGACCATAATAAATGAAAACTGACTTCACGAGAGATAAGAAATAAGCTACAATTTGAAGAAAAGTTCAGAGCAGAAGGAGAGTACTGAATTCCCCATAGTGCACAGATTTTGACACCACATCCATTCAGGAAGAAACGGCTGGAAAAAGCATGGTCATTATTACTTTGTTTATCTTGCTTTCTTAGAAGAATCAAAAGGAAGACTGGTTGCTTTTTAAAGGTATCACAAGGACTCAAGAATCTAGCCTGTGCAAAATTGCTATTCCTTTTCCAAACTCAGTAACACTAATTTCCTCTGGCAACAAAACTGCCAGACACTACAAAAACAGGCAAATACATTTCCTTGCTCCCTGCCTGGCAGTCATCAGCTTCTGGATTCAGTAACAGAGAAATGAAATCCCAGTGGAATTTCATCCTCCAGGAGTCAGCAGTAACCTCTGTATGCTTTTGAACAGATAAGCAATGGCCAGCCAGAAACTGAGATTTGCATTATTCAGACAAACAAAGTCTAGTGGGGTGCTGTTTCTGTGCTTCCATCTGACTTCCTTTCTGCCTTGCATGTGGCACCAGCTCCCGCGCCTGTCCGCATCAACACAGCCAATGCAAACACTGCTGTGTGCAACGCCTGCTGCCCCAGTGCCTGCAAAACCTGTTTGAATGGCAAATATAGACCTCAACAGGACTTATTTTGCACTATCCCTCAACAGAACTTTTTTTACACTATCCCTCCTACTGCTGGCACATAACGCATGATGCTTATGTTTATCTTATCCCATAGGTGCGGCAGCATTTACTTACTAGGTGTAGTTTATACATCTCATTTTGAAAGCAACGTAACAAAAAGACACATGCAAATTGTCCTGTTATCTGAGCTGTGCCTGGGAATGACAGAAATTCATTCACTGAAGACAAATGCTGTGCCTCTACTTCAGAAAATAAGTATGCACAATAAGACTGAAGCCCAACAAAGTACATTCAGAGCATACTCAGTAAGTTAACTTGCCTCTCAAGAGCAGTAAAAGAGAATTAGGGTTCATCAGGAAGAGATAATAACAGATATTTGCAGCCCTGACAGACAATGCTGCTACAGAAAAATCACATTAATGCAGTGAAGATCTTCACTAAGGAAGAATTACTCTTATCCAGCACCATTAACTTAAGATACAGAAGCCTGACTTAGCAATACATAACTGAATCTAAATGTTTAGAGAACAGATAAAATTCAAATAATCAAAACACACTGTTTTCTCTGCCAGCCCTACATGTACCCAGCCAAATGACAGACGAAAATAAAAACTGGTCCCTACTACTGTATTTCAGTGTCTAGCTGCGAAATCAAATGAAAGGAAGAAATATATTCTCTTCACCTAAAATCCCCAACCTTTACTTTCAAGGCTTTTCTTTTTATATCTGGACTACAAATTAAACAGCAAACATATCTCAGTTTGGAGGAAAGAACAGCAAATGACAGCAAGACAAATTACAGACATTAATTACCCTACATAGTACTAATGTTACTCTAATGCAATTTTTCACTATATTTTACTGAAATTTAAACTGTCTTACCGTTCTTGACACTAATTCTACATTCCATAAATGTGAACATAGACTTTCTGACAATTCAGAAGTTCACAGTACATTTTGCTGGCACAAAGTTCCAGGCCAAAACTTGCTGTCCCACTTCATATTGATCATACCCTCACTAAAAGATGTTACACTCTTTTGGAGGTGTGAGCAGTGGCAGTACGGTTTTGACGAGGAAATGGATCTCCCAACACCCTTCTCAGAGAAGGAAAGACACATTTCGCTAAGGAGAGAAGTACATTTTCCAAGAAGCAGAAAAAAGGATTTGGGTATTCTGACCACAGTGTCAAACAGTGACTGGGGGGCCAGGCTCCAGGTGGGAATTCAGCCTCACACAGAGCAGGAAATCTTCCGTGACTATTGTCTAAGCAAACTGCACCTTTGGCCGTCAAATGAAGTACAGAACAAATGCATGCCGTGATAAAGACCAAAATTACATAGCTCAGTAGAACTCAAGGGTTTTGCACTCTCAGATAACATGTGAAAGGATAAATGACATGACAAAGGTCACAGGAATACAGTGAGAAAAACACACTTCCAATTCCTGCTCTACACTTTCTCTCATGCTGACAGTATACAAACACCAATGGGCAGCACAGCGTTTTGCTGCTTTTATAAGCAGCCTTTGAAAAGCTCGAATAAACCCTCTTTCCAATATATTGTTTCCAGTGCCTTCTTTAATAAGAAAATAAAGGCAAAGTAATGAAGTTCATCATTACAAGACTACACCTATACAGAAACAAGTACATTAATTAAACTTTGATTTTTGGCTGAGTATTCCCAACACCATACTCTCTGAATAAAGTGAGTGAAAGAAAGAAAACTCTTTCAATATAACAGTACAGCAATAAGCATGTGAGTGTGCAGGGCAAGGGTCAGGGAGAGGGAGGGGTATTAATATGCTATCAAAGAAAAGGTGCAATTTATTCAGTTATTCTGTTGCTACTCACTGTGTTGGGTACATATGGCAAACCATAAACTCTCTCCTGCGTTTCCTTTAAAATTTCTGTGGTTGACTTTTTTAGAGGGTGTTTACCGTGGTAGATTTGGTCCAAGACAGCATAAAATACCTGAAGAGAGAAAATACATTTGTCTGTGGCATATGTTATTGGCATATGAAAACCAAAACAGACACAAAGAATAAGAGATGGACTAGGGAGAGGGAATAGTTTAAATATATATGGTTTGAAAATCTTCTATTATTTGTGTAACATACAAGGAGAGAAACAGGTTTTTGGAGTACACCAACCACCACCATCATGACCCTATCATAAATCTATGTTTAGGTCACTTAGCACACCGGCAGTACTAAATTGTCTGCATTTTCAAATAAATTAAGATCTGTCCCTACGGCCCTCCAGCAATTCCCTTTTTCCATGAAAATATTTTAAAATTGATTTATAAAAAAATTCTATTTGAAATTTATTTAAGTTATTTTGAAGTTATTTAAGTGCAAAATAAGCTATTTCAAGACATGTACATGCAGCCATGAGAACACCTCACCCCTGCAGGAACAAGTTATGGCTTAGGCAGTGAACATAAGAATTACAGGATCATTGAGGTTGCAAAAGACCTCCAAGATTATCAAGTCCAACCTTTGACCTTAAAGCACCATGCCCACTACATAGAGCTGCTGATGCTACTGAGTTTCTGCTAGAGCCCTGCAAAAGTGTAGTACTAGGGCAGATTTTTCCTTTATTTTAGCTCTCATCACCAGAGCAAAAAATTGCTGAAGTGCAAGCTTAGCTCAAAGCACACTGCACAGGGAGGGTACTTTGCTGGAAGTAAGAGCTACTCCATGAGCAATTTTTATGCACGTGAACTACAGCAGAATGCAAGTGCACGACCAAATTACTGAGGTGTTCGGAGAGCAGCACCATTAAAAAGACTTTCCAAGCAAAGACAGCAAAGCAGAGTCATCTGGCACAGCAAACATGAAACAGGCATGGACAGAAGACAGTGCCAAGGCTCTGGGTGTGCCATTGCTGAAAATGACTGCAGCTTTTTTTTTAATATGAAAATTTCCTAATCTGTGGAAGTGCAGGAAAGACAGAAGAAGAGAACATCCACTGTTAAACAACACAAGATATTTCTGAGAAGTTTGATGGATCCAGATGTTTAAGGGAAGAGTTCAGGTCAGGTCATTCTGTGGTAGGCACACTTCATGGGAAAATTGACAATAAGGAGCCTCAAGAAGCTTCTGAGCAAGCAATGAAGCAAATAATTTGGCTAGAGATACAGGCCCAGTCACACTCCCAGGGTGCAATACCATCCCCAGTGACATAAACACACTGTTCCAGGAACTATAACCACGAAATTTTATGGAGAAAAAGTTGTTTGGATGTTTTATGTCATCTAAATAACACAAGCCCCTGAACCTCTGAAAAGACTCTTCATTATGAAATTTTAGTACAAATCATTCTGAAGTCCTTAGTAATTTATCAGAATTCAGCACTTTTTTATTTGTTCTGGATAAAACATGCATTTTCATCAAAATTGTGACTGTTTCTAAATGAGCATATTTTTTCTGTTTGAATAGGCTGTCTTCTAACCTACAGAATTCTGATAAACCCTTTGACAGTGTTCTCTTGACAAATAACAAATGTGCACATTGATTTTTTTCCAAGAACAATAGAGGGTTATAAGTAGGGGGGCGAATAAGCTGTGACTTGCAGGAGCTACTCCTAGATTTCCTGCTTGCTTCCTACATGGCTAATGAGGAGAAGAGAGGTCAGTAAGACTCAACTTGCACAATCATCCATTAATGACATTGCAAGTTTTGTGTCCCAGGTAGCAACACTGAACAAGACACGTAAACACTCAACACTGATCATCTACAAACCCAGAACAGGCAGCAAACATCTGTTCAGACTAATAATATAAAGAGAAACCTACACAACCCTGCAAAAACAGCAACACTTTTTTACTCTTAATTGTCTAAGAAGAGAAAGAGGCTTTGCAATGGCTTTGCATTCCTAGTCACTAGAATCCAAATCACTTTTTTTAACACAGTTTAACGAAAGCTACAGCATTTATGGTATCAAGGGTGACTGAGAATATGACCCACAGTAAGTACCATGAATAGACCTGAAAATTACCTGATGTAACAGCCCTAGAAAGCTCACTTTCTCCTGTCACCCTAGACCTTTGTAACTCTGCAGGAACCATTTCAGACCAACTACCCCTCTCTAAAAAACCCGAATCAAACATGAGTAACTTCAGTATCTGACAACAGACTTTAGTGTCCAGCATCAGCACAGCCTTAATCCTCTTTTTTCTATCTCCCATCTTTGTTAGGGCCAGTCTGCAGTTGCTCTTCAGTGCTCCTCATGAGATGGAGGAACTGCATCTGCATTGCAGTGGACCTAAAGTGAAATTTGGAGTCGAGTAGTTTGTGGTCAAGGAGGCACAGCAAAAGCTCAACTCACAGCAAGGAAGTAGGGAAATGTCAGCTGAAAGCCCGTGAAACGTTCTGCCTAAAGAACAATGTGGTGATAGGGAAATGAGTCACTGAAGTCAGCTATAAGCTCTCCCTTGATCCTGGCACATGTAAAGTGTGGGAAGAAAGCTATGAGCCAGGCCACCTGGACAGCATGGCTAAAAAAACCATCCCTGAAAATAAACTTGGATGAACTTTATACCCATATGCATTTCCATCTACAAACCACAGTTCTGTGTGTTTACACAGGCCTTTGAAATGGGAAAGGGAAAAACATCCCAGGACCACAGGACTTTAGGTGATACTGCTGAGGGGCAAGCTAATACTTAATATCAAACAGTAGATAGAAGATGATTTCTAATTTCAGTAAAATTTCTCACATGAAAAATATAAAAATATAAAAACGCCATCAAATAGTTATTTATCTTCATACTGTCTCTCTACTTTGCACTTACACTGGTATTTATTAGTTCCACTTGATTCCAGTTCTTTCTAGCTCCTTGTCTGCTTAATAGCATAAATATGCAAACACTTAGGCATTTTCCAGTGAAATTACTACTGACTGAAAGACTCTGGGATTCAATCTGCCTGGCAAAAGCCTTAGGAGAAGATGTATCGACTCTCCTATCTTTCCTGCTGAGTAACTGATTACATAATCTAAAAGAAAATTCAAAGGTATTATAGTTATGAAAATGCAGCAATATTTCTTACTTTCACATGCCAATAGACTTATTTTCTGAACAGACCACAGAAGAACCTCCAGATGTTTTCCACACTGCTGGAATATTTGTCAGCATTTTTTTCTTCTTTTAAAGGTCAAATACAGCTAACACAGCATTTAGCCATCATTATAGAATACAGTCTTTGCAAAGTCTGGAGGAACGGTATTAGAATCTTTATTCAGTTTTTTCAGGCATATAACTAGCAGCACATATGTACTTTGGCATCTGCAGATTAAAATATATTTTGCTTTTTAATCTGCATGAGAACAGTTCTACAAAGAAATATATTAGCTTTATATTTGCCATGTGGTTAACTTCTCCGGGACATTTTTTTCTAAATTATTAATCAGAACAGCTCTGCCAATCTGTCTCTCTGAAATGAGTGCACACTTCTGCAGGTTTTATATCTCGAATGTCCAAAAACACAGTCCTGAAAGCAGGAAATTAATAATATTATTCAGTGTGGCGTTGTGGTCATTTGGCAAGGGTTGAAACTGGTTGAACTTTAGTTACAGAAGAGTAATCTGAGGGCAAGCAGCCTGCTTAATCACTGCATCACTGCCAGCACCAGTCAATCATTAGGCACTCATGGGAAAACATGGAAAAATTCCAAAGATCTGTAAATTTCTTTCCACATCTCAGTAACTAACCCTTATTAAGGTACTAGCAGAGTTATCTCACCTAAACACAAGGTTAATTGTAAAAGGAAAAACTATATGCTTCGGGCTTAAGGCAAAACAAAGAAGAAAACAAAATCACAAAAATCACACAGCAAAAACTTGTAGCACATTAAATGCAGCCAAATGCTCACTGTAAAAAAACTTGGCTGGATGCTAATGCTACTGTACAAATCCAAGAACTGCTATTGAAGGATTGAAAAGGACCAAATACCATTTGAGATAGAAGACTAATTTCCTTTACTTTCTTTGAAAAACAGCACCACTGACTGTTTATGAAAATGACTGATCTATCACACCTACCCACAGAAAATAAAGGTGTATGAATTTAGTTACTTCTCCTAACACTGTGAGAGAGAAGTCTTACATCCCTACAGCTCAGCCAGCCATTTTGATGTGACAAGTAGCCACTTTCATCAGAAGCTGCAGAAGACAAGGAGCCCAAATCACTTTCTAGTAAATAAACGTGCTGGCTTGATTTTACTGTGGCAGCCTGTATCTCGCAGTCCTACTAAATTCTAATGATCCAAGGTATACAATACTTCCTCTACTGCAAGTTCTCCTTAAATTATTCCATTAATTCAAGAATTCAATCTTAAACCACATTTGGGAATTCTGATAATCCAACAATTTTCAAAAACTGTGGTTTTCATGATATTTTCCTACAGATATCAGCATTTACGTTTAAGCAGACAACACAGAATATGTTCAGAAAAACAAACATGACAATTAATATAAAAATGAATTGATTTTAATTAATTTGCATATGCTTAGATAACACATCTACATTAAAATAAAAAATTTGGTAAAATTATATGAACTAAAGTAAGTTTTGCAAGTTCTGAATAAAGAGTAGAAGCTAGAATGCAAAAAATATACCTGGAGTTGCATATCAGCTGCAGCACACACCTTTTTGGACTCACATAGTCTTGACACCATGTTTTTTGGTAGTGGCTTGAATAAAAAAAACAACAGATCACATTTAGACTTATTATATATTTGTAAATAGTATTTAAATAGCTAATTACTAGAAGAGGCTGAAGATAAAAAAAAACACCTGGTGGTACCAAAACATATTTGAAGTACTTTGCATTGAGGAAAGAAATATTTGCTGAGCTATGCATTAAATGGCCAATTAAGATATTAGCACTAATCCACACAGCAATAGAGAAATCACTGTGTGAAAGCTGTTTGTTTTTCTATAAACTCATTCCATATTCCCTTATATGCCTGTTAAAAATGTTATTACTATTTTCAGACATAAAGAACAGATTGGGGCAATTAAAGCCCTCCCACATCATATAACTCATAATACTGAGCTTAATAATACTGGGTTTTCATAACTTCATCTGAGACGGCATCAGACTTTCTACCCTAACCCACATAAAAATATTTAGTTGTACTGAACAGTAAATACCTATCCTTTGAAATTTTTTACAAAGTTGAATTTATTCCACATCTATGGCAATAAAATTATCCATGCCACCACATACTGAAAGTCAGGAACACTTTTCTAGTCAATAAGCAAACTTTTCGACTTTCCATCCAGATGTCTGCAAGTACATCCAAAGACTTTTTAATGCCAGATTTTTAAGAATATCTATCTGAGAATGCTTGACCTTACACTTCTTCCACCACTTTGGGGAGCTTTTTTGTTTTTCCTAACAAGCTTTTTGAGCTTTTTTTTTTTTTTTTGCTAGCCGCCTCCTTAACCAAACAAACTAAATATGGCTAAAAAAACTGCATTCTTACTAAGACATTAAGAGAGGTACTACAAGTTGTACAATGTAATAGAGGTGGTAGTTATATTAAACTTGACTCTAAAATCACTCCTATGCTTTTATAGTATGTTGAAGCGTTCAAGAAATAATCCAAGAAAGTCTACAGATACAGCAGAGCCATATGTTTAGATTCCCTGCAAATGATATGACTTCAAGACAAACAATGTTCACAGAATAAAAACCCAGCTCTAGACAAGTTACACATAAGTGAAGAAAATGTTATCAATTAACTCTAGAACCTCAAAGTTCAAGCAGGTAAGAAAAATTCTCTGGTTGCACAGCTACTTTATGCAGTACTTGCTTGCTAAGGCTTGCAACCTCTTCTCCAAGTCAAAAGTTAGCTAGGTCAAGCACGGTATACAGCCATAGCATTTAATAAGGCAGAAAGTAAAGCAGAAAGAAAGTTACAATTGGTTAAAGTGTTTTGGTTGGACAATTATTCTCCTTGCTCTATGAACGTCTCTGTCTCATCCTCTTACACAAGTAAGGCACACCCTTCAGCACCCTTTCATCTCGGAACTAAAGTACATCTGGGTTTGCAACAACATGGTTTCAACAAGGAAACCTATAGAATTTTGAACAGATTTTGTTAAGCACAAAACCTGTCAGCAAATTTCGGCAGCTTTTTGGAGGTTTTCTTTTCCTAATGAAGTAGTACAACATGGAATTAAACAAACATTATTTCTTCTAGGGGCATCTGTATGTTGGATACAGCAAAGTGTGAGAAAACTGGATGGGAATCCTTAAACTGTAATTTGTCAGTGTTAAAGACCTGAACAACTAAAAGCTTAGCAACAGCAAATATGTATATTTTACAAAGTTAACATTTAAAGTCAAGAGCCCTCCTATGAGTAAGGTGAAACCAACTCTTTCAACATAATGGTATTTCCATTTTATATTTCATCTATATTAAATGATGGCAAGAGGAAGTTCTGGAGACCAAGTAAAATATAGGTAATTTTACCAAGAGACTCCAAGAAAACTCTGTTAACTTTTTTTGGCCATATGAATGCCAAACAAACAATGTCAATCTACTGTGCATTGAAGAGCAAGCTCTACTGTTTGAGCAGATTAAAATCAACAAGAAAATACAAGTCATTCTTATGGCTGCACTTGTTGACAAAAAGGCAAAGGAGAAAAAAACATTTATGCCTTTTTTAAAAATCTATCAATGCTAACTACTGGCTCAAAGATGGTGTTGTGATCATAATTCACAAGCCAAGCAGAATTTGGCACCTGAAAAACACTGCCAAAATTAGATTGAATTGAAAGAATTTAAATTGATAAAGAAATAATTTATTTTTCCCAAAACACCTTTGGGATCTTAAGATTTCAGGGAAGCAAAGTTTGACTCCAGAGGGTTTTTCAAAGATCATGACTCCACTCCAAGGTATGTTTCTGTGAATGTCACGCACACAGATATGCTGAGGTCTTGAACTGGAGCATGTACTGTTTCAGGCAATAGAAACCATTCCTCCTTGGTCCATTACAATCTCACACAGCCCCTTAGTAAAACAGCTGAGTGAATTAAAAAGAGGTATCAGCACTCTTACTTTACTTCTCCTGAAAGATGAGCTCTCTGATAAAACCAGAATGAAACTGTCATCTTCCTTCCAAAAGAAAGACTTCACAGAGCTTTGGCTAAAACTGTGTCAAATTGAATAACCATTCAATTTTTTCAATTTAAACACTACACGCTTTACTTTGAGGCCCACTTTTCCATCATTCTCCATTAAGTAACTCTAAGATCTTGGAATGAATTTTTCAGCATGTTTCTCGTGGTGGCTAAAAGAACAGAATTCCCTGCGTCCCAAAGCATGCTTAACTCCTTACTGTTGTGTAGTAACTGCAACACATTACAACTGTTTACTATCTGTGGGCTTACTCTTGTAATCATGCTAATACAATAATGTCTTTGTAATTCCATCTCTGTGAAAAATGAACTCAGTTCAAATTTGAACAGCTCAAACACTGGCCTTTGTTCAAGAGAGTCTCCAAAGACACACAAGCTTAAAATGATTTTGCTTAGACCTACCACATATCTGTGCACTTTACAAATGAAATTAAACAAACAATCACGGTGATACAGAATGGCACCCGTGCATCAGATTGTCTGCTTAAGCACTGTAATGCCCTCATTTTGGTATGGCTTGACTTCATGAGCTTACATGACTAATTCAGTTTTATTAACTAATTATCACAGTCCTCTCTATTCATTCGTTTTATCGCAAGGATTTTTTGGTTTGAGTCATCTTTCAGATGAAAGGAAAAGTAGGCTTGCTATTTTTTTGAAACAAATAGATTTGTACTGGCCGGCCTTTTCAACTAAGTTCAAAAGACTTGTTCCTTTTGACAGAAGAGCTTGCAAGCTTTGTCACTCCTTAGTATTCAACAGCATAACCTTTCAAAATGGACAGAAGGCAGAGACAAGCTTTCTATAAACTTCAAGATATTTTGGACTAGATCCTCATGATTGACATCTAAATGCATTCTCATCTTTGAAGGTCTGCCCATCAATTTATTTTTCTGCAATGCTACTGAAATACAGTTTTCAACAGCTCACATGTTTTAATAACCAAAACACCTCTTTCCTCTCCTGTTCCCACAAGCATAAGCACTGATCTTAAGTGCAGATCCTCAAGGATGAGTCCTTCCACAACTGACTTTTATAGCAATGGCAAACATCAGCTGAGACTGCTGACAAGTTTTTCTGATGCAATTATATTCAGTAGGAATATTAAAAATCACACCACCTGAAGTCTACATGCAAAAACTAGAGTGTAAATGCAGCAATGCCAAAAGAAGGATGCTTTGTCAAATTATCTGCATTGCCTTTGACACAAACGGGGTCAGTAGAAAGCTCTCCTTCTGACAACATTCAGCAGAGCTGTGTTGGTGTAGTTGTTGCAGAAAAGGTCCTTCTAGCACAGAAAAGCTCAGCCTCTTAATTAATAAGAAGAAACTTAATTGAAGGTCTTGTATGGAACAATATTTGGATTAAATGGTTTCACAATTTTCACATTTTTTTCGTCCACCTTCCTTACTTCCCCTTGAAAAGGAGGCAAAGTGGACTCATTTTTCTTCCAAGTAAATAAAAAACTGGAGAAACAAAAAAAAAAATTGAATTTCCTATTTACACAACAAAAAAATTAATCAGGGAACAAGCAGAGAAAATAAGCCCCAAAAAGATCTTTGTGAAATTGAAAATGTAAGAGAGATGGGATTTTCAACTCAAAGTACTTCATAACATACACAAAACAGAAGAGATTACTTCAATCTATTTGTATTTAAATGACAGACACAGAAATCTGGTATCAGATTCTTAAAATCAGCTTAGATGAACCAACATAAGAAAAAGCAGATTTATATATGTTGGATAATGGCTTAAAAACCCATTCTAAATTTTTAAAAAAGCAATTAAAAGGAAGCCATCTAAAGCTTCAAGAGCCACAGAACAGTTCCAGGCTCTTCTTCTCATCTTCCAGCATAATCCATTCTTACCCCTTTCAAGACTGGATTTCTACATCAAACCCCTCTCAATTGATCTCTGAAAGGGGAAGATTTCACCACCAATAAACAGAAGAAGTTTATGGAAATGTCAAATGGGACACAGCGTCTGGTTCTTAGCTTTTGCACAGAAACTAGACATGGTTTAGATTTGTTAAGTCATTTTGAAAATACAAAGCCATAAATAATGTTCCACAAATCTCTTTCAGATGTTTTAGTGAAGCTCATTCTCTGAACTCATATGCAATCAGATTAACTTCATGCTGTTTAAACACTACATGAACTTTATAGAGAACATTAGAAAGCCGTATTTCTGTATGCAGATTCAAATAGATGAATGATCAGCACTCCTGAACTGAGTTTGTTTAACTCCCAGGTTTCAAAGAGACTTTTTTTAGTGCAATCAATTCTGCAGAAACGATTGCTCTGTTGCAAAAAAAAAAANAAAAAAAAAAAAAAATTTACAGAGAAAATTTCTCAGACAGCATCTATTAAAATAGAACTCACGCAACATATTTTCCTAAGTGTTCAATGGAGGCAAACATAATTCCACTTCCATAACATTGAAATACACTGAATGCTTAGTATTGGATAAAAAGCTCCAATGAAGTGTAAGACTATGCAACTGAGGAGGAATTTTTGAAATGTCTGCATACATAGAAATCATTTTCTATTGCCATGTCTTAAAGCGACCACTACAAGTCAACTTGTTCCAAAGAGCACTGTTTTCCAAAAACCCCACAGAAAGCACATCCTTGCAACAGACGGATAAAAAATAACTTGATGCAAAAAAGGCACGAGAGTTTTATGCAGAAATTCATGACTGACAGAATCCAACTAATCCTAATATAATCCTAAATAGAGCAGTATGTTTTTAATCACAAAATGCATACATCACTGCCCTAAACTGTACTAAAAATGGAAATTTTGAAACACTGCAGATCACTTCCATTTATGCCCATGATTTGCTACCTGAGCTTTATTTTAAGACAGACTTTAGGGAGTTCAATGACAAATCCTATTTTTGTCCTAACTTATCTGTAATTATATTAAAGCATTCCAAATAACTTGATTCCCATTACTACACTTCGTAGGAAAAGAAGGCTAAAGTTTTAAATATGTAATTGGAACCTTAGATATAAGAATCTAGTATTCTTCCACAGACTACATTTATCTTTTTTGCTACGACAATATTAACATTTTTTTCTGAATAACTGGAATTGTAATACTAAAATAATTTTATCCATTGTTTATTTCTACTTTAAACATTATCAATAAATGACACATGTAAATATGATTCTTTTCCTAAATACACTTATTCCTATTTTCAATATTTTAAATATTATTTTTTCCTACCTGTCCTGTTTTATAATGCCTTGCAAACTGGTTAACCACTCGATAGTCATTTGCAAAATACTCCATCAGAATTGAGGGAACTTCAGCAAAATCAGTAGGACATCTGGTTCCTAGAGGTAGAATAATTGTACACATTAGCATTTGCTGTTTCCATTAACACAAATAGTTAACTCTTCCCAAAAGGTTTTGCAACTTTCAGTTTGGACTTTTGGTGAACTTTAATGTTCTTTCATTTATTAAGTCAATATTTTATTTCCATTATTGTACATACTGCCAGAAAAGCTTCATTATGATGCTACACATTTTACTATAAATCACAAAGTAAAACAAAATATTTGAACAGCTGGGTGAGGCACCTTATAAAGCTCTGGATCACACCCTTTTTAAACTAAACCAGACTGTAGCCAAACTGGCCCTACATGAAACACCAAATCTTCTAAGTGTCCTAAACCTAAATTAAACTACAATGTAAATAAAACTCTGCCTTAATCCCATTCACAGTAACAATTTTTAGCTTCCATCTGTTTGCTGAGCTTACTTACGCTTTATATTAAGCTCGCTTTATAATACCAAGTCATTCATTCAAGGAACACTCTTGCAGATTTCAGACATGTTCCATTTAAGTGCAATGAGGCAATATCTTAGCTGTTAGTATTTTCAAAAAGCACTTTCCCAAAAACCTTATTTATTCCAATCTTTATCAGCATCTTACCCAATGGAAGTTATTAACAAGTGTCACACATCGCCAAATCAAAGCTGAATTTCTAATTTCTATATTAAAGTTAGCAATGTAAAAGTTGTTGATTCCATAGTGGGTCATCACTTCTATCCCTGTCTGCCAGACACAATGTCAACATTCAGAATTAGTCTTAAATTCCAGTATGTTTTTACAATGTTTTGAAGACTAGCTTTTAAAATCACTCCTTTAACCTCTACAAACCTTTATCTAATTTTTAATCTTAATTTATGATTTGTTTATACTCAATGATTTAGACAGATACTGCTCTTCAGTATAAATAGCATTTATCACATTGGTTCTTACTTACTAAATTGAGAAACTATATTCTCTCTGAGCCATCATTATCCAAAGGCAAGATAAAGTCTAAGAAACTATCCATTCTTGTTCTTCTTTGTACCTGCTGCAGTTGGAATTCACCTTCAGACTAGACACACAAAGCTATGCCCAAACATTACAGGAGGATACAGCTCTAATGTAATTTCAAATCACATTGGACCATTTCACAGACACATTACCTATGTGCATTGACACATAAAACTGTGATTCTGTTTCTCCACCAATGCTGAAAAATTCATTTAATAGCAAAAATTCTCCTTGTATTCTGAAAATGCATGATCTGCACTGTGTAGTTCTGAATTACAGGAAAGTAAGGCAAGAGAGAGCAGGAAGAAAGTCAAATACTCAGCTCACCTCAACTAGAATGTAAAATTTCTAGTTCTCACAATAGCCTGTAGTCATCTTGTTTCCATACTTTACCACCCTAGTGTTCCATGAGAGCTGACAGCCCCTAACAGACATCCCTGAGACGAGCCCTCTGATTGTTACACACTCCAAATCCATAAAAAAACAGATTCTCTGCTGAAACAATGCCACTGACCTCCAACCTCCAATGCTGCTTTTGCAATGCTAGATCTGGAGTGAAATCCTCTGGGATGGGGAACTGCCTGGAGCTAAGGCAACACGGAAACCATACCCAGGGACTTCTGGAAAGTCTGAGCCTCAAAATTAGCCATTTCCTGCCCCTCCAAGAGTTCGACATGCAGACACACATGATTCAGAACAAGAGGAGAACTCCCACCAAAGCAGCTATTTTGGGCATATAAGCATTCCTGTAGCTCAAGATGAACAAGGGTATAAGACTGGAAGGAGTGAAGGAGAGCCCTTAGCTGCCCCTAGGACTATACAGAGCTTATACTGAAGGAGTTATGCAGTGTTCATCTGTTTTAACAATGTCCTGTAGTGACACACTTATAAACAGCTCAGTCAATTTTAATTTTAAATGGAAGACTTAAAAAAGAGTATTTTTCCACTGGTGCAAAGGTATCTATTGATAAAACATTAACTGTGCCATGGACACCCCTTTGAATCACTAGCATAATGTAAAAATGGTAAAACACGTTAAAAAAAATTCTTTAGACAAGGGAGTTACAATCTCATCTGTTTAGTTGGGGTTTTTTTCAATAAGTAAATGTCTACTGCACTTGAGATTTCCAGCACACCGTTGTAGAAAAGGATATACCAAGCTGTCCACAGGTAAAAAAAGTAGTATGCCAAGAAGCCTTAGTCAGCACAGGTCTTTGACCTGTTTGCCACAACTGCAGAAGGTTATAAAAGCCACCTGCCAGCCACCAACTCACTACTCTTTGCAAGATCTAATCCACTAATCTTCCTTCATTCATTTGCCTAAGTAATTTCCAATCCAGGATTCATTGTGGTTTCACACTAGGTACAATCTATTTCCCAACCACCAACTATTCCAATGATTATATAAACTCCACATAAGACAAACTTGCAAGAATGGATACCACCAATAGAATAAAGATCAACAGTACATAAAGAAGAGATACAAACGCCTAATTCTTATTAGAAAAAAGAATATTCAAGTGTTGTTTGGTTGAGTTTTACATATCTGAAGATCTGATACTGTATTCTCAAATCATCAAGGATACAGAACTATTAACATGACTCAACCATTTTTGGTTCATACTCTTTTTCTTCTTTTGTTTTGTTCTGTTTATTTTTTTAATCTACTCTTTTCCTCTGGAAACTAAACATATGACTAAACCAAAAAAATCACTATTATAACTTTCTTACCAGTGACATGTTGGTACCGAGTTCTTCCCAGCATAGAATGCATAGCATGTCCCATTTCATGGAACAGATTCTCCATCATGCCAGGACTTAGTAGTGTTGGTGCACCTCTTGCTGAATTGGGAAGGCTCAGCATAAGAACAACTACAGGTAGTTGGTACTCTCCATTTTCCTTTAGCCTGCCTCCTCGAACTGTAAAGTGACAATCCTTTTCAAGGTAAAAGCAAACATGGACAGCCAATGTCATTATATCAATGATATTAAAACAATGATTAAATTAAACTGTTAAATCAAATCTGAACATATACTCAGTTACACAAGTAGAATTCAATGATCATTAACACTGTTATCCAATAGCAGCATTGTTTCTCCATCGTTATTATATGCTTCAAATTCATAAGGAAATTACTTGATTCCAAAAAGAAAAGACTGTGTTGCTCTTAGAAAATAGAATTATTTGTTTATGTTTTAGAATTACCGAAGCTGCTAAAATTTTCTAATATATCACTAGCGCCAAGAAATTTACTGATGTGTCACATCCATAATATATAGATTAAGTTCTCCTCTCAGCCTTCAGCAGTAACTTCTTTATAAAATATACCACACGGCATTCCTAGTACATTGTGAAATACTAGCAAAACAGAGTTCTATATTAAACTAATGTAGATTTAAAGTTTGTTCATTCATCACCTCACTAAAGGTGGTCATTTGCAGATGCTTCTACTGAGTGAAGTGTCTCCTGTACTGCATCCTATTGCAAATATACTGCCTCTAGGTAGTGAGTGAGCCACAACAGTTAGAACCATCTCGAGTTTTAAGAATTTAGAATAAAAAGTAGTTGAGTGCAAAAATTAGAGAGTATAAATGTCAGATTGTTTCTACTTGTAAACAGTAGGCCAGAAAATAAGCGTTTCAATATCTACCATTTCTCTAGAGTTCTATGACATTCCATAGTGCCTGTTACTCTGTACCACAAAGAGTCTGAGTTCAGTCTACTGGGTGATGTTTTTTAAAATGAAATGTTACTCTAAAAAAATATTTTACCTAAACCCACACATGAAGTTACAGACTTACCCTGTTTCAGTTTATTTTAAAATGAGGCAAGTTTTACTAAATTTACATTGAATGCAAATGGCACTAATGCTACAGTTATTACTCATATAAAATCCAATCTGAAGTCCAATCACAAATGTTACCTGATGTGGTTTATCAGGTCGCTGGAAGAAGTCACAATAGATGTATCCTAGTAAACCTTCAGTTTCATGAACAACAGCCTGAAGAAAAAAGGAGTATCATTTCCACAGCGAAAGCACTGATTACGTGTAAATTGAAGACATAATATTCAAATTGCAAGATCTATAATGAATAAATGACAAATGAACTACGAATAACTAATGTAAAATCTGTTCATAATTTTAATTGGAAAAAATATATGTACAAAATTCACAACTTCCCTCTCAAACTACAGACATTTCTGCGTTTCACTCAAAACTAACAAGTCACAGATTAGTATTAAAAATACTGTGTTAAGAAAGCACTGTCTGTAGCCCCCAAATGACAAACAGAAGCTCATTTACCATGGAAATAAAAATAGAAAGAGTAAGGACACTGTATAAAGAACAGCATCTCTTGCTGGAGGCTGGAGATAGAAGAGCAGAGATCTGGCAGTGAAAAAATGTAGGGAAGACAACAGAAGAACTTGGGAACCTGATGAGTAAGTTATTGCCCAAGTTTTTATTTCCACCCTCCCCCAAAAAGAGGGCAGAAAAATAAAAGATGTAAAAATCAATCTCAAAGTAAAGATGACACACAGAGTAAAAAAAATGAGGCAAAGACATATGACTGCTGGGACACACACCTACAGCACTCCAGTCATCTACAAATTGAAACTAAATAAACTAACAGGGCTCATTCGAAAGGTGCAACAATAACCTCCAAACAGAGAAACTGTTTCTGCTTCAGGCATCCTTGACACAGAAATAGTATTAAGGCCATAAAACATCAACCATCCAAAAGGCACTTAAAGAGATGATAAAGCTCTTGAGGTCTAACTTCAACTAAAATTAGACAGCTAGTTTGTGCCCTGATAAGTATCCAAATTTTAAAAAAAGTTTGATTCATGGCTCACAGGAACACACTATCTTGTTTATCTCCCCTTTGGTTTCAGATGCTGGAAACAAGAATGCTTACCAACTTTCGAACATCTTCAGACCAAATCTCTCCTCTCTTTGTCTGTTCAGCATAGAGGGAGATTCCTAGGAGCTGACTGAACAAAGAGTTCAAACCTTCCATGCATGCCCCAAGAGAGAAAAATGGACAGTACAAGCCAGGATCAATGTTGTACCTAAGGGAATACAAGAACCCCAAACCAGTCAGTCAGTAGAGCTACATAAACTACAGTACTCACCTTCAAGCCACAGGATGTCACAAAATACACTAGTTCAGCCCAAAGGCTCTTAGTGAGCATGTTCAGCTTTATTTTTCAAACAGTGAAATCAAGTTACAGTCACAGTGCTTTGCACTGTCTCAATTTTTCTTATATTCAAATCTGGATACCAAATTCAACAGATGTTGACTATGATTTTCAGAAATGTGGTGAACATGTAGCCCAAACAGACCGTGGCAACACGATGGGTGGCCAAGCAGTGGCTTTTGATCCACAAGAGCCCACTGGCACTCAAGTGCCTTTCCCATGCCAAGGCTGCACCGTGTGACTGATCAGAAAAACAAGCTGGCTTTGGCTGTGGTGTAAGCCAAATCCTCGGCTAGGGCAGGAAACCAACTGGTAAGCACTGCTGACTCTGCAGTCTTGCCTTTCACTGCAGCAACAGAAACACCAAGTAGATACAATCACCTCCCACACAAAAATCACACTTCAAGCTCTGGGGACGCTCTTGAACCATGTAGAAAACATCTTACAGCTGTGAGCCACCTGAAAATTTTAGTATGTGGCATGGATTTCAAACACGGCCAAGCTTCTGGAGCCTAACCTCAATCAACTATGTTCAAGATGCTGTAGCACAGAAGACACAGGGAGGAAGACATCATACATCTGCATGCATGCATATAAACTGAGAATGAACAAAAAATTCAGAAAGTAGTTCAGAGGTGTATGCAGCCTGTAAAAGAGCTCAAACTCCCTGAGACTCTGACCCTAAAAAGTAAACACTCTATAAGTGTATCAAGCAAATAAATGCTTTGCAAACTTACACCTTTCATAAGCTGATCAGCACCACGTGATTCTTTTGAGACAACAGCAAAATCACAACTGGAATCTGCTTGTAGTTGTGTGTACACCCCAAATGGTGAAAAATGTTCTTCCCTCATTTCACGTACAAAGCCCAAGTGTTATTTATACCATTTTCTGGGGTCTCAGAGTAAAGACTGCTTAACTCTAGAGAATCAGAGTCACTGAAATTTAAACATGCATCAGCTAGACTATAACAGCTGGACTCCAAAGATGAGAGCCATGCTATTTTAAGGCTTGTGATCAAAAGGCTTAGTTACAGACCAGCTGTGAGAGAGCCAGATAGTCCCTATCCAAATACCTACCCTTCCTTCCTTCCCACTCCCACACAGAGAAGACCCGAAAAAGAAGCCCACTGGAGATACTTCATTTGCCAAAGTGCTGCTTACAACTGCAGCTCCGATTCACTGACGGGCATCACTGAGTTGTGAGGCACAGCAGAGTGGGGCTACTTCTCTAGGCCACAATATGGTAAGGTACAAGATTTTGCTTATTTTCACACCACAAATGCAATAAGCTAAAGCCAGTAGAGCTTTAGTAAGTTATAGTAGAATGTAGAAAATAAAGCAGATTTTGCCTCTACCATACTGACACACTTCTTCAAGATTTTCACACTTAAATTCCCATGCTGCACGCTTCCATACACGCATTTTCCTTCTTACTCAAAAAGTCATTATACCCAAGGAAATAAGCATGATATAAATCACTTTAGATCAAGTTAGATAAAAAGACTGAAAGCAAGTCTCTAAAAGAAAGCAGAAGAGACAAGTTAATTTTCATATAAGCCACAGAAATTTGGAGTACAAAGAACACTGATTGACACACAGAGCTCCCCTCTCCACCTTGAAGTACAGAATTACAGGGTATGTGTTGAATACTTACTAAGTCAGTAATTCCTAAGACTTGTGATGCCTTCAACATGGTGCTTTTTGGAAAGCTTTAGCAGGTAAATCTCAGATGTCCCCACACTTTTATAGAATTGCCTGGTGATTGCCTTCTGCCCAGATCATAACCATGAAAACTAAAACACACCGCTAAGTGCTTCAGACCTCCTGATTCTGCTCTGAAGCTCTCCCTGCATACAGGCTACAAGACCTACAAGACAAGGTTACAATGACCCTTCTTTTGGCAGCAAATCATAACAACCTCCATAATAGTTTAGAACTGGTTTTTGTCATATCACTTTAAAATCTTACACTATCATCCTATATGCCACTATGAATACTAAGCTGAGTTTTTCCATTTGTAATTCAAAGAACTGCATCTTTAACTCATATCTGGCTATAAAAGTACTGTCTCAATACACAGTACAGACAAGCTCAAGTGGTTTCATTGCACAAGGGCTCTTTGCAGGGCTTTTTTGCTGAGTGCATTGCAATCAGTCCTGCCAAAGCTATATTTATGTGCAAAGCCTGCACACCCTCCTCCCCCCAGACATCCAGTATCATCCAGGGTTCCCATGCCATTTCCTTCCTTCCCACTGGGACAAGAGACACAAGTGTATATGAGGTATTTCAAGAAAGAACCCATATGATGCAATACTACAGACGCACACTTCGGTAAATCAAAATTTAACACTACCAGCAGCTCACATTCATAATAAAACATCAGATTTTCACAGCTGCAGGAAATTAAAACATGTAACTCCCAACAGTGAGTTCAGCTGCAGGATAAGAGTCCATGAAAATTGTAAGAAATTAAAGAATAGCACCCTTGAAAACACTTCCTGAAATTAAATCACTTTTACACAAGAAACAAGAAAAATAAAAGATGCTTAGAGACTGCCCAAAACTTTCTAAAGAGTTGAGTTTTTCTTGATGGACCAGCTAAGCGTGGAAACCATTTCCAAGTATATGAAAGACAATAAAGTCACCAAGAGCAGTCAACGTAGATTCACCAAAGGCAAGTCATGCTTAAATAACTCAATAACCTTATATGATGAAATAACTGGCCTGGCAGAAAAGGGGAGAAGTGCACGTCATCTCCTTAGACTTCAGTGAGCCCTTTGACACTGTCTCCCCTAAGATCCTCACAGAGAAGCTGTTGATGTATGAGCTGGATGAGCAGACAGAAAGCTGGCTGAATGGCAGGGCCCAGAGAGAGGTGATCAGTGCCACAGTGACTGGTTGGAGGCCAGGGACCAGCAGTGTGCTCCAGGGGTCAATACTGGGTCCAGTCCTGTCCAGCCGTTGGCAGACAACACCAAACTGAGTGTCATCCAAACTGGAGGAGTGGCTGATATGTCAGAGGGTCTTGCTTCCACATCCACTGGGACCTCTACAGGCTGGATAAATGGGCTGATAGGAACCTCAAGAAGT
This sequence comes from Ifrita kowaldi, assembly GCA_013398055.1. NCBI lineage: Eukaryota > Metazoa > Chordata > Aves > Passeriformes > Cinclosomatidae > Ifrita > Ifrita kowaldi. Next base: position 83,056 of record VZRS01004393.1, on the reverse strand, counting down.
TCAAAAAGTTCTCCCCTGCACCTGGGGAGAACAACCCCAGGCACCAGTATATGCTGGGGGACACCCAGCAAGAAAGGAGTTTTGCAGACAAGGACCTGGGGGTCCTGGTGGACACCAAGTTAAGCATGCGCCAGCGAGGGACCCTTGCCACAAAGAAGGTGAACTGGGTGCATTAGGATGAGCATGGCCAGCAGGCTGAGGGAGGTGATCCTTCTGCTCTACTCAGCACTCTGTCCAGTATTGAAGTGCTGTGTCCAGTGCTTGACTCCTCAGGATAAGAGAAACATGGCCACACTGTTCAGCCTGGAAAGGAGAAACCTCAGAGGGATCTTAATAAGGAATATAAATTCCTGAAGGGAGGGTGCCAGGAAGACAGAACAAGGCTCTTCTCAGTGCTGCCCAGTGACAGGACAAGAGGCAATGGGCCCAGAATGGAACACGAGATGTTGCATCTTAACATCAGGAAACATTTTTTTCCCAGTGAGGATTAGCAAGCAGTGGCACAGGTTAACGTAGAAGCCACAGAGTCTTGCAGCTTGGAGATAATGAACAGCTGCCTGGACATGATCCTGGACATCCAGCTCTAGGGGACCCTGCTTTAGCAGGGGATTGGACCAGATGACCTCCAGAGCAAATTTCCAACCTCAACTATTTCGTGAAGATGTCACATGGAGCCGAGGAGTAAGAACACACAGCTACAGTATGATAGAGATTCCAGCTTTATCAGAGGAAGACAACATTTCATACCAGCTGCAAAGGATTACCACATCAAGTTGAAATACTGGATTAGTGTGTTTGCTGGAGAGGTGGAAAATAACCAACCTCTGAAACTAAGTTTTGTTTCATTTCTGTCAAAAACGCAGATACATACTAGCAGGAGAAAGCAAGGATATTTCTTCATGGATAGAACAGCTGACACTAATAAATTACAGGGAGAATATCAATGCCTACTTCTTCCTCATTCTCAACACTCCTTAAATGTGCACAATGTCCCCACGATCATGACCCTACCCCAGGATGAAAAGGATGGGAAGAAGGCTTTCTGATAAATACTGTGTAATATACAGTCACTGTCCAAAGTGGGGGCAGGGGGTGGTGGCAGGAAATCAGTCTGTGATAGTTTTGTCCTTTCAAAAAAGCATGATACTTATCCAACCCTCCAGAAAAACAGCAGTAACAGACCATAATGCCTTAAGGCAGACTTCCCAGAGGAACCAGCCCCTTGCCCTGGCTAATGCTTGAAGATGTCACAATCTTGACATTTTGACTACAATGAGGTCCTGACTAAACAACCACTTTAACAGAAACTACACAAAGTTAATGTCAGTCACTTCTGGTAGAACATTGTCAGGATCAAACCTTTCCCACATTTAATGAAAGATGCGTGTTAATGTTCTTCTTGCCAATGGAAAATTGAGAAAGTTTTGAAAAACAACATTTTTTTAATACAGAATGCCAGAACAAAAATGTTCCTAGTTCTGATCTCAACTGTCCATTTCTGCCTTGCTTATTACATCAGTGTGCAAAAAAAGATCAAAGCTGAAGATATTGAAAAATCCTCAAATACCACTAGTGTCTTATGTCACAGACCCAATACTCGAATTGCTTTTGGGCATACCTAGCAGCAGACAGCAGAGATTATTATACCTTGAGTTATCTGGCATTCATTGTTTGCTTGCTAGCCAGCACAATGTCCTAGGAGTTATGGAGAAAGGGATTAAAACCCATAGTATAGTACAATTATCACAATCAGACAATAATAACCAATAATACTTCAAAATGAGTACTGGGTACTGAAAAACAAAGCTACTCTGCCAAGAAGTGTGTAATACATCTTCAAAAATTTTTGTCTAAATACAAGTCTATACCCACTAAGCAGTAATCATGCCAGACACCAAAACACAGATTCATTTCCCAAGTTTTGAATTTGGTCCTAACTCATACATGAACTCTATTTTCACAAATTAAGTACAACCAACTATAACTGAAGAAAGCCTAACCCCAAACTTGCACTGATTCCAGGAAAACTTTCTCTTTGGGCTTACTTAGGAACAGCAATTAGCCAAAACCTCAGCTATCCAAAACCTCAGTTCCTGGAATTATTATTGATAGATGATCTTGCCTTTCAGCGGCAAGAGCAAGTATATGACTGACACTTTTCTGAGCCCCCACCTTCAAGATTTAATGCTACTCACTGAAAAATAAAAGGTGTAACATTAGGTAAGATTAGAGGACAATGGGGAAAAGGGAGGAAATTAAAAGATTTGAACCTTTCCCAAATATAAAAATACTCAATGAACAGAACAGGAAGTGCTGCAATCTCTACTAGATCTCTAAAACTTAAATCTGGCATATGGGTGCGGGTAGAAAAGTATTTGGAAGAGTTTACAAAGTAGATGTTCCCCTGTTGAAGATTCTTGGTTGATTTCAGGCACTCAAATGGTAGCAGTCATTAGCAACTTCACTGGTTCCAGATGACAAGAAAAACCATCTGTTAGCTAGCAAATGATTACCCAATCTCAGTTACTGATATCACATTAGTGGAACTGCAAGAACACATTTGCCAGGCACAGTGCTTTGGCATGCAAATTCATACCAATCTAAAAACATGGTAGCTCAACTTCTCGGCAGCAATGGGGACTGTGATTGTGACAGCAATCCAAACTTCTCTTCCCTCAGTCCTTTGAACGAGAATTCTCATGCCCTTAAAGGGTCTCAGGTTGTATCTTCAAAAAATGCTCTGACCTGGGCCAGATTTTCTAAAAGACCACATAAAACTTTAAAGTTTTATGAAGACTTCTCCCAATACATTCTTTTAGCATTTTAAATTGCCCTGTAACAGAGACAGAACTTGTCTGTGTAGGATGCAGAGCCTTTTTGAGGGCTGATCCAAGACTGTAAAATTAATTTCTCCTGAAGCTAAAGGGAAAACTCAAAGCTCCCCATCTACTATCCCAGGTGTATGGAGCTTCTTTGATCCCTTTTTTTTCAAACGTGAAACCAAGTGTATTTGTAAATGCAGACTAAAGCCTCCCAGCAAGACCCTACCAAAACCAAGGCATTCCTGCCCTGGCAGGGGGTTGGACTACATGATCTCCAGAGGTCTCTTTCAATCCTAACAATATTGTGATTCTGGGGTTCCACTGCACATTACTTCTCAATCAACAGAATGAAAGGACAACAACTTCAGTTAACGAATTAACTGCCACTGACTGACTCTACATAAAAAGGAGCAGAATGCAGAATTTCCAAAGTGCAATATCTTAGCCTGCCCCTGAAATGTTCACTCGTCAGAGCAAAGCAATCTTCATAATCTACATGTTAATAAATGTTTATGACCCTACTGTGCACATAATTATTTTTATATTGCATGTTAAAGCAGCAATCATTTTAAGAATCACGTTATGCACACTTTTCAAGCAGTTATCAATTGTGAGCTTGAATAGTTGTACAGCTTTGTGCCTTCTAGTTAAAACAAATAGTAAAAAATTGAAATAAAACTGCAAGAACCAGCTGCTTTATTATGAGCACACTCTTTGGCAAGCTGCCTCCACATTTATTCAGACAAGCGACGATTTTATCTCCAACAGGAAGTGCACTCAAGTATTTTTGGGAAAAGAAATCAGAAAGGAAATTATCATGACCTATACTGAACTACTGTTACCAGTAAAATATCTGCTAAGGGTTACTGTTACTAGGAAGTAAGGTTAATATTCTGGAGACAGACAGCATTTAGTGACAATAACTACTGCAAAGAAGAGCTGGAAGATAGGTTTTCTTGTATGCTGTCATTTGCAGCCCCGGAAGAGCAGACAGACAGAATTCAGCAGGGATGATGATGCACATGGCATAGTAACATCACCAGCAAAACATTGTACTGCTGTCTCCAAAGCCAGCAAACACATGGAAACATGGAAGCACTTCCTAAGAAGAAGGATTTAGGGCAGCTAAGCAAGCCAGGGCAAGAATCAAGCACCCTGAGTGGACACCCTTTTGCTTAAAATGTGAGTTCTGGGCCTTAGGATGCCTATGTCACCAGAGAAAGCCAGACACAAATACTGTAACACTTTCAAGCTTAATAAGGTACCAATTAGAGTTAACTAGCAGAAGTCTAGAGCTCAGCTATGAGCTCTGGCTTCTTTCTGGGACTTAGGCTTCCCTGACTGGACTGCATGTCGTATAGCTGAATGCCAAAGGGATGAAGAGCACAGCGTTTTCTATGGGAATATGCCTTTCAAAACGCAGGTGAAAGAGATGGATCTCAGGTGATGTTCTGATGAATCCCAACAGAACTTTGCAGAGAGCTATATATTCCAGTCAAAAAGACTTCTTACCATGTAACATTTCTTCTAGCGTATCTCAGGTAAAAAAAAACAGGTATGGATTGATTTTTGATATTTACAATTTGCAGTGCTACAAAAAGATTTTCCCAACTACCCTTGAACTTGAGCACATAAATTTTCTTAAGCCATTACATGAAACTTAAAGGATCTGAATGTAATTCTGGAAGAACAGGAAAAGGAAATATCAAAACTTCTATCTGTTACAGACATACACACACCCACCAGAAAACACAATGATTAATCTAAAAGAAGACTTCCTGAAATCAAGGATTTTGTACATGCCTAGGTATTAATATTTTTTTAAAAGGTGGCTTTTAGCTTTGATGTAAGAAATACAACATTTATGTAAAAAAAAAAGTGGACACCAATACACACTCACCCTGCACAAATCAGGAACAGCATCAACAAATATATACATGAACTCATCTACAGTGGAAAAGAATACTTTCCTCTGTGCCAAACTTTCAGTTAAGCTGCTTTGACTTAAGAAAGATAAAAATCAAGACTCAAAGAGGCCTCTTTTATTGTAATAATGAACATTAAATTATTTGTTTCTCCTGCAGAATTGCATAACTCTCATGCTTACATCTCAAAAGACTGAGACACACAAACTTGAACACAATAGGTTTGCTCTGTATTCATTTTGCAGATTCCAGTAACTTAATTCACTCTGAACATCTGATTTCAAATGCCAAAGCATTTGCATTTATAACAAAGCCCAGGAAAGAATGAAAATTTTCTCATATACTCCATGTCAGAATGTGAGCTCAGAAACTTTATGAAGAGAAATCTCAGTACCCTCCTCATGAAAGCGGAAATATCAAAGAAAACTGTAGTTTCTTTAACGCAAATTACCGCTTTTTATTAAAGGATAAACTACATTGAAGAAATCCAGACACCCTACTTTCACAGTTTGCAGCACAGCCATATTTTTAAGAGAAGCAAAGTAGCCAAACCAATTAAAAAAAAACTATTATAAAAAGAAGTTAACTGACACAATGAGGTTTGGGTATTCTTCAAGAACAGCAGGCTTCAAACAAAAAGGCTCTGCCCCTGTGAGGAACAAAGATGTAGTATGTGATTATAAATAATTATTTCTAAGCTTGTATGACTTCACTGAGTCTAAATAAAATGCAGACTTCTAAAATCACTTTCATTTAAGCTGCATCTTTGGAAGGAAGCTAAAGACTGCTTTGTGCAACATGACTTTCATCTATTCTATTAAGAATGCTTTTTATAAAATTGAGCATTAGGGATATTTGAATTAGGATCACTGTTCCTCAGAATACAGGCATTCAGACTCTTAACAATCGCAAACTAGCTGCCAGGCAAAAATTCTTATTGGTGGCTATTAAATGTAGTCCCTGACACATCCTGACTTCTTTGGGGGTTTCTGTGAGAATAGTTATTATCCTGTTGACATACACAAAAATATAGAAGAAAAAGTTAAATATCTCTAATAAAACAGATCCTGTCAAAACTTTCAAAGAAACTTGAAAAGATCTTGCTAGTGAAGATAAAAGTGAGATGAACCCCTCAGGTTAACTTGAAGAGATCAAGACAAGAAAAACCCCTTCCAATTTTCATTACATGCCAGACTATGAAACTTAATTCTTTACCTAAAGGGAGACTCTTAACCATGATTTATAGAAGACTCTGGATTTCTTAAAAATAATAACAATAATAAAAATAATAGAAAGCCTTTGTACTCTCATCAACCATAAAGTAGCACCTGTATTTCACATTCCTTTTTTCTTTCGGTTAATTGTACTTCCTAGAATATTCTGGAGGGGGTGAAGGGGTAATTCGAAATATTAGTATCAGCACTGCACACAACTTCTAGATTTGACTTAGTTTTCAAATCAACGGTTCCTTTGTTCTTCCACAGTGTTTTGAATAAAGAAATAATTCTTGAAAGTTAAATTCTGCTTCACAGCAATCCTTTTCAATAACTTTCAGGTTTCCCTCCAAAAAGCTTAATCCACCAGCTTTAGTGACTGGTGAGTTAAAGTGGACTTTCTATCCCTGTATTAGTTGATTTAAGAGAAGGCGTGCCTTCCCCTTCTTATGAAGGGTTTATTACAGAAAGGTCTCCATCTCTCTGAGCACTTTGGTTGAAAGATTTCCTAGTTATATTTTGCAGTAACTTTCCACTTCAGCTTTCAAATCGAACAGAGAGACAGTTTTCTCACACGTTCCACAAAGGGTCTGGGCTATTCTTCTACATGGCATTCCCAAGAGAGAACAGTCTTTCATAAAACTAAAAATAATTTAACGAAAAGCAGCCATGAACAAGTTTCTTTACCAGTAATTTGCAAACCTCAATATTAGTTGCAGCTTTTAGGAACTTGAGAAACATCCAGTCACATCTTCTTACCTTGGTATTGAACCTACCCCTCCAAAAAAATCCAGAAGTGGTGCCTACCCTCACCTGAAGCCAGCAACCTATGAACAGTCCCAACAAGAACTGAGGTGATTTATTCCTAATTTCTGCTAAGATGGCACCCCAAGATCCAAAACGCCTGCAGCTGTCATGGTGGCTTCTCTTTCCTACACATCAGGAAACTAACTTATTTTTGCATTGATCTGTCATCCTCAAGGCTGGTCTTATTTCCTTCTGCAGTCCCAGAGAAAGGGACTAGCACAGAGTCAGTACTCTGCAAGCACATCCCAGCTTCGAGTTGAAAAAAAGCTGGGACGTTTTGGCAAAAATCCTAACAGTGAATTACAGCCAGTGAAGTCAAGCCAGCCTGGCAAGAACCACAGGTTAAGGAAACAGGAGTCAATACCAAATACACAAAGCTCACCGCTGATGGTTCTCAAGAACAGTTCTGTACCTCTGTCAGAAGTGACTAAGCACAGCCAATCCTACCTTCAAGGCAAATGGCTGACCTCAAAAAGTCTCTCACAGCCTTTTGGGGGTGATTTTCTGTTGTGGTTTTTTCTGACCCGGAAGAAGTCAGCAGGACTACCACATCTTTGCAAGATCAGGGCCTTGAGAATTAGAGCTGCAGTTACTGAGAAGTAATGTGATTTAATTAATACTTGGGTACTTGTCTGCACTAAAACTCAACATTATTATTTTTATAATATACATATTAGACATCTTCTTACTTGTTAGACACTGAAGCATGTTCTAGCATTCACTGGTTTATTACCCCTAGCCTGCCAAAATTCTTGAGGTTCTCCTAATTACTCTATCTTCTTTTAAGATACTGCTACAATGAATTTCAGACTTTTGTCTCCTGTTTATCTTAAAAGTACGTTTATACTGACATGTAATTTTCCTGCCTCTTAAACTATAGCTACAAAAACATTACACTGTCTTAAGTGTAGGTTTAAAGCCAGAGAGGCTACTTAACATAGTCTGGGAAAAAAAAAAAAAAAGTAAAATATCCTGTTCCCATCGATGGGAGGCTTACACTTTTGAAGTAGGATCAAGTTTCTAGGGAACAGACTTGGTGAAAGCTGACAGAAACAAAATTGTTGCGGCCGGGTTTAGACAGAACAACCGCAACTCTGCGGCTTGAGTCTGGAGCGCCTCCTGCTGTTCACGAGACAGAACAGCAGCAAAGGTCGGTAACAGCTGTGGAAGCCGTGACAATGAAACCAACCCGATGCGACAGCAAACGGCATCCAAACTCTACAGTCCGAACGCATGTGGACATCCTGCATCCTTCACAAGTAAATATCTACCTCTTAAAACTAGTTGTTAGAAATCCGATGAAGGATTTGTTTCCTTAATTCTGTTACAGTAAAGACTAAATGTGTATCTAGGAGATAAAATATGTAAATACATTTAAAATATACAACATGCTACAAATACAGACACATTAAAAATATGTCATGAGTTTCAGTGTCATTTGACACGTAGCTGGTCAAAATCTGGAGAACTAAAGAGGAACGGTTGTATAGGCCAAACTAAGAAACAATAAACATTTTCCAGCAGCCATAGACACCGTCCCAGCTAATATTTCTTGCACCCCCTAGTGCTGCACGTGTGACATACCAGAAATGCTGAGTTACTTAATCAAGAACTAAATCCCTGTAGTCTCCTTCTTTATGCCTAGGTTTGAAAACATAATCTGCATCTTATGTACCTGACAATACCTAGGAAACTATGGGTCTGTACTTCAGCTGGAGCCACAGTGACAACAGTAGTCAGAAAGGAATACCCAAAAGCATACATTTGCTTCCCTTTCAACAAAAACATTTTACTAAGCAGAAGAGAAATTCCTAATACAAAAATCCACCACGCAAACTACTACTGAGTCCCAAACACAACAGACAAATACATAAACCATGCTCTATGCACAGCACTATTACAAATACAACCATGGCATTTCTGTTGAAGACCTAAAGCTAAAAGTAGATTTCTTCCAAAAGAGAGAAATCCTTGAAGACCAAAAAAAAAAAATAGACTAAACAAAGAATGGGAGAAATGCATGACAGATAAGTGCATCTTGTTTGAAAACATATTTTGTCATTCCATGATGAAAAAATGCAAAATATAATAGGATAGAAGTAAAAAAGAAAGTATTTCTTGAGCTTAAAACACAATACAAATTTTTTTTAAAAAGCATTAAATCATTTTCCCATGGAAAAAACCAACCAAACAAAAAGGAAAAACAACATCACTTTTCCTTAGGTATATAATTTAATACAAAATAATTGGCTCAGTTAGGAAGAAAGTAGCAATAAACAGCCAAAAGTCAAACTCCAGCCAGTATGAAGCTTTGTGTGACAGATACAGTTCTCATCTTCCAGTTACAAAAGGGCTGAACTGAACACACCATAGCATCCACAGGGCATTCAAGAAGGAATGCAGTCAAACAGAGGTAAGTACAAACACAAGAAAAAGGATAGGAGATTCCCATTTGGGTAACAAGGCATTTAGGGCACAGATGTGACAAGGTGTATTCCCATCCTCTGGTTGTATGAATACCCTGACTCCTGCCTAGTTTCAGTCATAAAGCACGGTCCTTGACACTATGCACTGGAGAAGTGAGTTTTATTTTTCAGAGCTGATTACCCAGTATCCAGCACCCTGTTAAACACCCACAATATGGGCAGAATGAACGTAAAGCCTTTTTCAGTCATTTAGATCAAAAACTTTTTCCAAAGACAGACAACTATCAAGAAAACAGGACCATGAAAGACCTACACTCTTGTTTAAAGCAAAGCAGCTCTGCACACAATGGAAAGGAGAACTACTTTTTCTCCCCTCTCTTGTAGATGCTTGTATACCTGCCAGAAACAAACATTCCTGCCCAAGCTGGAGGGAGAAAAACATTGGGCCCCAATCCTGCACTGTAATCAGGGAGGCCCTACACAGATTCAGGAGACTCTTCACAACTTCCAGACTTGGTGCCTGAATACAGAAAAATTGCAAAGATACACTGCCAGTGTCTGGGTCTGTTTTACCTGCAGCTCTCCCTTCACAAAGCCACCATGCAATTCTTAAAGTAACTTAATTGGGGCTTAATTACAAAGCCCCCCAAGGAAAGGAAATATTTTTCCTTCTAACGCCAGAAAGAGCAGAGTAATTTACTTGTGATCATCAGCAACTCGATTATGAGATGGTTGGCTTCCTGAGGCGATCTAAGTACAATCAGCATCTGAAGACACTCCTCCAGGAGAAGTAACACAGTGGCTTCTACACCTAATGCTCTAACCTTTATGGCACACACCAATTCTGGAAACAACCAGGCCAGCTGCTGGCACTCCTTCCATGCCATATCTATACTACCACAGCTTTCCAATCCAGAGTAAACTACTGTTTTAATCAGATACATCCAGTCTATGTTTGTTTAAAAACCAAAAAACTGTAAATCTGCAGTGAAGGAAGATTTTTTCTAAACCCCCTTGTGAGAGCAGCACAACTTTCGATTATCTTTCCCAACAGAACCTAAAAGGTCACTGCTGCTGATCTAATAAAGGCAACATGCAGGGCTTAGAACTTTCAGAGCTGACATCTCATTATGTGCAAAGGTCTTGTGCACTATTTAAGTCTGTGTAAAGGATTTATTTTCCAGTCTTTGCAAGTGAGATAAGACTGAATTCTATCCATAAACAGTAAAGATTTACTGAAGAAGTTGCTATTTCAAGTCTGCAGAAGAGGACAAAGTTGCACATTTGGTAAGAAGCACAATAAAGTTAAAATAAGAGAAGTTGGATTGTATTCAGTGTTCAAAATTTATTTTTAAACAGTACTGCAGCCCAGCTAAGAACTAAAAGCACAACAAGAATAAGGATTTTCTATCTGTTCTGAAACTGCTTCATCCTCTTTTATCTTGAAAGAGGCCCAATACGTCCCTGCAAAACAACAGAGGAACCAAAAGCTTCTACAGGCATTCCAGCAGTAACTAAAAAATGTTACAAACAACATTCCCACCAGATAATATTTTTTTTTTCATATTGAGGTACATCTTCAAAGAAAGAAATCCTGTTTATATTGAGGACTTTCTTTTCCTTATTGCAAGGACACTCATTTACATTACAATCAGGAACATAAGGAGCCTACCTCTCAGCACGTAGGACTCCACTGTAGTAGGGGTGATCCCACGGCATCAGCATCTGAAAGAGAATTCCAGCATATAATTACAATAATGGACAACAAGTGAACCCCAAGTAAAAGTTTTGTTTCCTTTGGGTATTTTTGCAGTTTCAGCAAGTCACAGAATTTTAAAACATAATGGGAAACAAGGTTCAAACCATCATCAAAACCAGCATCATATATCATAAACTGAACACTTTTTTTAATATTGCTTGAATATTGATTGGTCTTCTTATTCAACTATATAACAGGACTTCATACCAGATTCCAAGAAATACACTCAATTCAAATAAAAAGATAAACCTAGATATGCACAGCATTAAGATACATACAATGTAGTACACAAACTGGACTTGAATCTAACCTAAAGTACAGCTTTTATTTTTCAAATGAGTCAATTAATTCAAAGCAAAGTGGTACTCCCTTTACTGCTTTATGTTTTCATTATCTCAGTATCACTTTGTATAAACCAACAGCTCTCTCACACTCAATATTTGGTTTTAATACAGCAGCTAAGTAGTCAGAAAGCATTCGAAGAGAGAATGTTTCTAATTCTACTACATCTTGTACACTAAAGTAGAGGTAATTGCAGAACATGATTACCTCATACTATATTATTTAGAAGAAACAAAACAGACAATCACACATGGAAATGTAACTTACTGAATTGTGGGGGTTGAGCTTCATTTTCATCTTTGTCATCATTTCAAAGTCTTTTTGAGTTCTGAAAAATATTTTTATGATGAAAATGTTAATGAAATATTTTTGAGCAATGTAATACAGTACATGATAATATTCCATCCTAAGAAAATGTCCATGAGAGATTTATAGTACTATATATATAAAAATACTATATAAAATGGCAGGCCCACATACCACAGTAGAAAAACTTTTCCACTCTGCTTCTGCCATTCAGGTGCTTTCAAATTCAGTCCCTCTTACTGTGGTTGTACACCTCCAAAGCATTTTCATTCTTACAATATACCCCATTTATAGCCAGTGATGAAATTGTTTTGTGCTGTGTGGAGCTCATGGTGGCAAGAGGGGCAAACAGGGAAATTTGTTTAGAGATGCAAAATATCTGGAGTTGTGCATACAGCAAGAAGACCAGGAGAGGTGTTCTTCTACACTTCAACTCGGTCTTCTTGTTTGCTGTTAACTGCATTTCTTGCATTCAGTCCTGGGTGTTCTCTGATCACAGACACAGAATTTATTCTAAGCAAATAGCCTTTTCTCAGAATTCTGGGAAAGTCGTGGTTTTTGCTTCATCAGAGCATATAATAAGCAGCACTGACTAACTTCTTAGTGCACAAGTCCCTCTATTCTTGAAATAAAGAGTATGGTTTAAAAAATAGCTTAGTGAAAAAGACATACCTTTTAGACAACTGCTCAGACAGCTTCTCCAGAAATTGTCTTACTGTTTCTAGAAGGAAGGAAAAAAAAAGAAAATTATTTTTCCCTAAAGGATCTTAAGTTTACATGAGAATATTCCAAACTAAAATATGCCCTTAGATTTTTCAACAAACTACTCCACTGACTTTATTTCAAGAGAATTTAGTACTACATTTACCTTGTTATGTGCCGAGACAAAGACACCTTCATAATCTAAGGAGTGAGCATCAATTCTGAACCAAAACACCAGATCCTCCTCAGTGAATACTATTATTTACAGACAGCATGAGTACGGCACACAGCAAAATGTAACTGCAATAAAATACTTCACTGCAAGAAGTATGTGTAAACTTAACTAAAGAAACTAACACCCTTTGACCTCATATGTTACACATTTGATTTCTCAACAAGTCCTTCCACACATGCCTTGTACCTGGATTTTTGGCCATTGTTCCCTGAAGAGCCCTGTGGGCAAAGGTGTCATACCCAACCAACTGTGCCAGGCTGTTTCGGCTCGCAAGCAGCTCCTCCAACCGAGCCAACTGCTGAGTATTTGAGTGAAGAAAAATCTTGTAAGCAGCTTCTCGCACCTAACACAAGAAAAAAAAGTCACATTACTACAGAGTAATTCTTAACAGAAACAAGTGATGCAAATGAAGATCTTGCATAACAGCTGTATTTCACTGATATTGTTGGGAAAAGGCCTAAAGCCTTTTAACAGTAGTAATTATAACTGCCTGACAATTACAGACCTCTTACCCATTAGAAGCGGAATAAGGAATGCAATAAGACAACCTAACAGATCAAGACTGCCAAAAAGGGTCCTGTTCTCTACTCCTGTCAACAGTCTCTCATTACCTCACTCCTTCTGCCAACACCTGTGTTTTTCAGACCACTCCGTGGGCTGTCTTAACTCATTAAAACCTCTGAAACTAAACCCAGATTGTTCTCTGCATATCAGTAAAGCTTGCTTATGGAAGGATCTGATAAGAAAAAGAGATGGGGTCAGGGGAGAGAAAAGAGAGGAAGAGAAAAGCCTTATTTCTTTTGTAGGAGAAAACTATTAGTCTGCCCATCTGCCCACAAACTTTCTCCTTTTCTCATATTTTTAGTTTGCTTGGGTTTTTTTCATAACTCTGAACAAAAAATTACCTAGAGACTCAGAAAATTTGATAAAATGCTTTTGCGTTTCACAAACCAATTGCAAATTATTTTATTTTCTACATATCAAATAAGCTCAGGAAATCCAGCAACAATTTACGCTTGTCTTCATCTGAAACAAGCTCCTTTCTTGGACAATACATTGAACAAGAATGCAGGTCCTGAGTTTAGAAAAAATATGAATATAAAAATTCACAAGTCATTTTGTACCTGTTCTGTACCACCAGCCTTTCATCTTGAAAAAAGCAAATGAAGTAAGAGAGATGATTGCCCTTCCCTGAACATAGCAGTGCATTTTTGCAGCAAAGGCCAGCAGCTGACTGAGCTCTACTAGACAATGATCAGCCATCCGGTCCACAGATGTGACTGCTTTCCTCTGCTTGGTACCACCCAGACAACACCTGAACTACATTGTCCAGATTTGGGTTCCACTCGACAATAAAGACACTGACAAATGAGAGTGGGTCCAGCACAGGGCCACTAAGTTGTTTGTGAGCTGGGGCACATGACACAGAATGGAGGCTGAGAGAGCTGCGTTTCGCCAGCCTAAAGAAGAATAAACTCAAGGGAGATCTTAATCTTTTACTTAGCAGTCAGGCATAGAGAATATACAGACAGACTGTTCTTGGAGGTGCAGAGCAAGAGCAGGAGACGTAATGGACACAAGCTAGAAGACAAAAATTTCCAGTTTGATATCAGGAAGAAATAATAGTAGTGAGGGTGGTCAAACAGGCTGTCCAGAGAAGTTATGGAATCTCCATCCTTGGAAAGTGATCAAAACTCAACTGGACACATTACTGACAAGCCTGATTACTTGATCCTGCTCTGAAAAGGATCAGACTTTCAAAGAGTCTTTCCAAAAGTGCTGACTCAGACAACTGCATTCTTTAATTGATATATTACTCATAGCTTCAGTGGCAATTCTGCAGATTGCACTATTTCAGGACAAGAGTTCAGAGATTATATAAAATGAGCATTATTCATTTTATTTACATCCTATCAGTGCCATAACTTATTTAATTTTTAATTCCTTACAGAAATTAAACATTACAGCTTGGATTCTACCATAGTGAAGTTTTCTCTTTTTTTTGTGACAAACAAGATTTCAAAGCCACCTTGATTATTTAAGCACGATTACTTAACTACATAATATAAGTGAAGACAGAACCCTGGAGTGCATTAATATGCTCCTGATCCTAGAGTTGTATCTAAAAGTCTAGGGAGCCACTGCCACATTTCAATGAGTCTAAATTAATTTTAAATTTATAACTCTAAATGAATTCTTTTTTAGAAAAACAACATTAACAATAACTAAATTAAGACTTTTTTCAGGATAATTCAGGTTGGATGAGACCTCATGAGGTCTTTAATCCAACCTCCTGCACAAAGAGGAGACAACTATGAGCTAAGACCAAGTCACACAAAGCTTTTTCCAGCCTGGTCCTGAAACCCTGCATGTATGGGAGAGACAGCATGACCTCAGTTTCACTGCTTGGTATCATCAACAGGAAAAATTTCTCCGACTGGTATGTCTCATCTGAACTTGTGCCTTTTGACACTTGTTCTGCCATGCACCTCTCTGAAGAGCCTGGCTCCATTTTGTCCATGACATCCTTGTAGGTACTGGCAGGCTGCTGCCACGGTCCCCCCCAAACCACCTCTGCTACAGGGTGAACAGGCCCAAATCCCTCTGCCCTTCCTCACAGTGCAAGCATTCCAGTTACTGCCCATCTTGGTGGCCTCTGTTTAAGACACTCCTAAAGAGTGGGGCTATAATCTCTTCCCTCAGCCTCTGCCCCTGTTCATGCAATCCAAGATGCTGTTGGCCCCTTTGCTGCCAGGGTTACTGCTGGCTCATGCTCATCTTGCTGCTCACCAACACTGTGAGCCTTTGCCACAGATCAGACCCAGCTAGGCAGTCCTAGCCTGTCCTACAACCAGGAATTCCCCCTTTCCAAGTGTAGGATTTTGCATTTGTCCTTTTTGAATTACATAAGGTTGCCACTGAACCATTTAGGCCACTCTGAATGTCAGCCTTCACCTTCAAGTGTATTGATTGTTCCTCCCTATTTGCTATCACCTGCAAAGCTGATAGGGAAGCCCTCTGTCATTTCCTCTATGTCAATGATAAAGGTTTTAAACAGGAGACCCAGGACAGATCCCTGCCAACAGTTCTTTCCGTACCAGTCTTCCTGCAGGGTACATTTCAACCACTACTCTATTGAGTCTGATCATGAAATTAGTTTTTTTTACCTACCTGGTTGTCCACCAATCCAGACTGTAATCTCCTACCTTGGACTAAAGTCTCTGATGAACACTGAGGCAAAAGCAAGTGGTGAGCATCTCAGCCTTATCTGTGCCTGCTGCCACTAAGTCACCCACCTTACTCAGCACTGAGTCCATGTTTTCCTTGCTCAGGCTTTTAATACCAATGCAGCAGTAATTGTTCTTGTTGCTTTTAATGTCCCTTTCAAGCCACAACTGCAGTTGAGCTTTGATCTTCCCAACATCATCTGTACACATACAGGCAATATTTCTACATTTCTCCCCTGGATCTCGTACCTGCTTCCACTCCATGTATGCTATCTTTTGGAGATGAAGCTTTGTTAAGAGTTCCCTATTTGTCAAGCCTGGTTCCTGATACATCTGCTTGGCTTTCTAAGGATCAGGATGAACTAATACTGAGTATCTTAATACTCACATGCTTGGAGGAAGCTGTCTTTAAAGAACAACCTGCTTTCTTAAGCTCCTTTACCCCTCAGAATTGCATTTCATGGGATTCCACCTCCAGTTCACTGAATAAACTGAAGCGTGCTTGCCTAAAATCAAGAATCCGTATCCTGCCCCTCTTCTTCCTCCAGACATTCAGGTTCTGCTGCACAGCCATTATTTCACAGCTGCTACAGTTAAGTATGCAATTGATTATTACATTCCACAGAAGTTTTTTCTTGTTAGAAATAACAGCATAATCATAAACCACACGCATTTGCCTCACTAACAAGTAAAATAACTGATATGCACTTCTGGTATAGAGGATGCCAAAGTAAAGTTGGAGAATACAAACCAGATCATCAGGACAATCAGCATGCAGACCAGCAACTTGTAAGTAATTGCCTTCAGCTGTAAAATTATACCGAATATGCTCTGGCAAAACATGTTTGTCAATCTTGTTGGGAATATGAGTTCCTATCAGAAATTCGTTACATAAATCCAATATTCTGATGTTGAGGTCGACTGCCTTTTTACGCTGTAAGAAAAATAAAGCACAAAATAATATCTTCAGACACAGTACAAGCAGAACTCAAAGTTTTTAAACCTTAGAGGACTTTCAAAAATGAAGCAGAAAATACAATACCTAAGATTAGACCTACAGCATCAACAAAGTCATAATGCAGGGCTGAAGTCAACAAGATTAGATGCTCATACAGATCTGTAATTTCATAAAGCATTGAAATTTCAAAGAAAATGCCTACGTTTCTGCAGTAAGAAAATGTACAGCGGAGTTCAAGTAGAATTTACATAAGCTTTGCTAGCTTGTAACTGATTGCTATGTAAAACACTGAATAAAAAAAAGAAGCATCTTTGAGAGACATATCCTAAAATAGACATAAAGTCCTCTTTTTCCTGTTTGTATTGCACTGTTTTCTGGAGACTGTAAGTATTTATGGTATTTCAACCCGTCTCTTAGGAGTTTGTGATTTGGAGTTTTATCACCTTCATTACAGTATTTCATGCATTTAACCATGCAAGAGTCGCTTCAGTGAACGTGCTCACATTAGTAGAGTATGGTCTCTGTTGTCTGTGGGGTCATAGCTCAAAAAAACAAAAGCTGAGGGTACAGATACAACATAACTTGTAAAGTCCAAAGAATGACACAACCTGATCTCTGTCCTCCCATTCCACCCTCACTCTTGAAAATATATCGTTGAGTTTTATTTTAAAAAGAGGAAATTCTTTGTAGCAGAAGTAAATTTCAACTTACAACAGGGAAGAATTTCTGAAGTCTTAAATGAGAATTGAAAAGAACCACTAAGCAGCAAGGGAGAAAAGTGGAACAGGCAGGGGAAGAAGAGGAAAGCATGCAAAAGTAAGTGAAATTGTAACTAAAAGGAGATGAAGCACCATAGAACCAATAGTCAAATCAGACATAAACCCCAGAGCTGAAGTTTCAGGGTTGTTCTTTGGACAAAGTAATCATAAAAACATATTCTAGAACCATTTTCTAGGTCACAAAACACCATCACAACCACGATCTTCAGAATAACTCTAACACATAAATCTGGAAGAGCCTTTGTACAGATTTTTTTCGGAGGGATGACTCAAACAAGGAATTAACTCTATACAGTGACATGAACTATGGACAGAGCATCCATATCACAAAGCATGGTGTAAGCTGCTGGGTTTGGAAAATCCATCACTAACTACTGCAAAAGTACATAAAAGCTCCAAGACAGGTAATCAGACCATGAGTAGATATTCAATTTTGAACAAGATTTACAACTTCTGGTTACGTGAGCACCACAGGAGTGCCTGGACACACACCTGATCCCTTCTAAAACACTCCTCTTGATTAACCTGTCATCAAGGTACATGGAATGCTGCTTTTCCCTCTCTGTAAATAGGTTGTTCTCACAGCTGAGTAGCTATTTTAAATATCTGATGCAGACACCAAACAAAAGAAAACAGGATTCCAGGACTTGCTTATAACTCCTCAGAACAGAAAGGAACAATGAGGACCAAACTGGGAAGAACAACCAACTCTCTAAAAACTACCTTTAGAAGTGATTTAAAATAGACAAAATTAATCACTTCTAAGACAACAAAATTCCCCAAAGGACAAACTGACCCAGAATCATGTGATTTCATGTCCCACATGTTTCATTATCTGGTCTTTGGTAGACAGACAAATTTCTGTTCAGATATTGTAGCCAAAAATTACCTTTTCTTCATCCAAATGAATGCCACTGATCTCAAAATCAAACATAAAAAGTTCTGCCACTCGCCTAAAAATACAGTAAATCCCTGTTAAAACAGCCTCATTTGATAGTAAGCATAATTTCTTAACAGATTTTGCCTTTAGTAGTTATTTATGTTTCATGTCTTTCACAGAGAATAATGCCACAGTTATATGAATGTTTTTATTATGGACAAAGATTTCCTATGTTTTAGGTCCTTAACAATTTACTCAGTGAGAAACAATTTTTCCTTTGTTCTTAGTTTAGTCATCTGCTTTGAAAATAGCCTTCAAAGTAATTCCAGTACCTTAATCTAGATGTTCAATCAATTGTGCAAATTACCATTTTAATTTCCTTTCACACTTCATTTATTCTAAAAAATACCTTTTCAAATCTAACATCCTTGATCACAGGGAAAGAAGGAAGAAGGAAGTAACTTATACATTTAGTTTGTCTAACATGTCAGTGAATAAATAATTCAAAACTATAAATGCATAAACAGCTAATAAAACCTATTACAGCAATCATAAAGTAAGCTTTCAACAAATACACTGCTAATCTGATTTAAAAAAATACAAATAAGGTTCTATAAAGTGAAATAAAGTTATACAGTCTGTTCCCTAATTTTATTCCCAAAGACACCACAGTAGAGTATATAATTTTAATCAAAAGAATGTTACTGAAGAAAATCTTAAGTTTACATTTTTTCTGTTCTTGCAGATCCCAGTTATTCAGCATAAATATATCTTGTGCTCCATAGTCACAGAGACATTCTCCAAGATTACACAACTACAGACTTCCTAACTCCTGGGCAGGTAATTTAGCAGTGACTAATAAATTAATAATGGAGATGTGGTTTGTTTTCCAAAAGTTGCACTTATTAATTTAAAAAACCACAAAATGTAAGTACAATAAGGAACAATATATACTATCTAAGAATCTAAATCTGTAAGATTCTATTTATAATCTATAAAGATCTATAAGCACTAATAAGTACCTGGTTTCTGGATCTAAGGAACTCATTACCCTTTCATCAGCAAGCAGGCGTCTCAAACTCTGACACAGTTCAACATCTGTATTTAATCTGAAAAGATACAAAGAATCATGCATTAGCAACAGAATAATACTTTAGTTTCTTGGCATTACCCATTCAAAGGCAGTATTTAGTGAAACAACATTAAAAGCCAAAGACTGTATTTTCAAAATGTTTTCTGGTCCACAATCACAAGTAAAAAGTAGAAAATTTCTATACATAGCATGTGCGGACAAACCAGCATGGAAACAGGTCTTGTGCATCTGATAGAAAAATACTTTTGGATGGTATTTTGTGGCGATATGAGCACGTCTAATACTGACTGCTTCTGTTTTTATAAACAATGATAATCATGGTGAGACCATAAAGGTAGGACAATGGTTTTCTAATCCTTACTTTGAAAGTGATGCCTCGGTGGGGCTACCTAAAAACAGAGGCTAGACAAAAATAAGAGAATAAGAGGAGGTATTTATTGAAGGGCCTTCAATAAGGTACACTATGGGCAGACAGAGCCCTAGGGCTACACCCAAAATAGACGACAGGTCACAGGTTTTTCACACTTTTATAAGTTTGGTCCATTTGCGTATCACAGTTAATTCTCCAATTACAATTTCAGGTAATGATATCATTACCTCAGGTTTGTTCTCCTTTTTTAGAGGCTTTGTTTACATATTTTGGAGCTTGGGACAACAAAGTGTCCTTGAGTCTCAGGCCTAGAGAGGATTTGTTATGTCTCACCAGAATGGGAGAACAGTAGCTAACAGGCTATATGGAGTTGTAGAGTTACACACTAAAGCAGTACAGGATCTGAAAAATACAAAAACCAAAATCCTAAGGCACCAAAAGGACTCCGTTAAAGGAAAACCTTTGCTCAAGTTTGCCATCAGATAAATGTGCTGCTGCCTGCCACTGGAATAGACTGAGAGCTTACTATCCCCAGCACATTTCCACACACAAGCACTGTCCCCATGCAGATAACACTGCGTCCATCGGATTTGCTGGCATGTTATGCTGCATTCCCGGGTGGGATATGGTGGGCAGCAAAACACATGCACACAATAGTTTATGAGCCTCTCAGGATGATATATGAATAACTTCTTCTTTACACAAATTTTATATCTGAAGTGGTATTCAGATATTAAAGTCACATTGTTACACATGGTGTGCTTAATCCAAGTCAATCCACTTTCAAGCACTTTGTACATAAACTTTATAATCACCAGCGAATTATCACAAGTCCTAGAAAAACGTCACTTTGAGCCTTTGATGGGCTTCAGTGACATGGAATCATAAACTGAAACTAAAATAGAAAAACCTTTCATGAGATACTGTAACAAAACTAAACCCTTAAATACCTATATCAGAAGCCTGACACTTTGTTCCCACGTGCAAATATTTTTTGTGGATTGCTGTTTTCATAGATAATCACACAGTATTTCTTAAAGGTGCACACAGAAATAGCATGAAGAAAAGAAAAAAAAAAAAAGAAGAAAACATACTTCTCTACAACGGTACCAATGTTCCTGCAAGCTTCTTCAGCAGCCTCTCTGAATGCAAAGTCAGGGTGGGCAACTTTTACAAAATCAGCCTGACATAGCAGAAGAAGAAAACAGTGAGGCAAAGAGACAAAAAAAATCCTGGTTTATAAACAAATTGCACTCAAGCACTTCCATTTATATTAACATTTATTTCTACAGTTCTATGCAATCATTTTGCAGAATTTGCCTTTTTTTTGTCTAAAACATAAAGCTGATTGGAAAACTTTGCTGACAATTATTAAACCACACAGTGCCTGCATCTTTCCAATAACTATCATTAATTCACACATTTCTTAAAACATTTTAAGTATAGTGTGTATCTTAGAGTCCTTAAAACACAGAGCTACTCCAGTGTATTTAAATGTTATTAAAAAAGATTTTTAAAACTAAGGTTTCTAGTTAAGAAGAAAGCACAGCACCAAATGTGCATAAAGGGATGCTAAGAGGGAGCTGGGGAGCTAGGGGCTTCCATGACTGCAGACATGAAAGCAGGGAACTTCTGGCATTGAAATGATAAAGACTTAAAAGATAAGGAATATAT
The DNA here is from genome assembly GCA_013398055.1 of Ifrita kowaldi. Lineage (NCBI taxonomy): Eukaryota > Metazoa > Chordata > Aves > Passeriformes > Cinclosomatidae > Ifrita > Ifrita kowaldi. The sequence goes on along the minus strand of VZRS01004393.1, from coordinate 61,537 downwards.
TAAAGTCTAGGAATACACTGAAGACATTCAGCATGATTTTACAGAAAGTACATGCAACAAGCTGACAGTATAAACTATGATTGCAGTTTGATTCAAAAAGCAGTCTTAGAAATGTTACACACTTAAGATTTTTACTTCTTAGAATTCCTTTCTAAAATCCTGTATGATACTGACAGAAAAGGTGCTGAATGACAGATATCGAAATTCCTAACAACAGGTAACAACCTCCAAATTACTTCCAGACAGTTCTGCAAGCTCTGCATCTTTGAACATAAAAAACCTGAAAATAATACAAAGGAGGTAATTTTAACTCAGCAAACTGATACAAAACTATAGCCATTGAATTCTGACATTAGTGTTTTACTTAGGTATTGATTGATTAATCAGAATTAGGCATTGTCTATACAAAACATAAGAACAAGTGACTTGACAGAGGTTGTAAGTACTTTCAGAAGCAAAAAGTGCCTGGCACAAAAGATGTGTTTGATCTAGAAAAGAATAAGAAACAAGATTGGAGAATTGAAAACACACAGAGACATTCAAATGTGAAAACCTAAGTCGAAAAACTCAGTGACCTATTTACTATGAACTAATTTCAGTATGAAGGCTGGTTCTGCTTCCTTCAACCGAAGAATGACGGTTTGATAAAAGATAGACTTTAGGCAAACAGTTTCCAGAGAGCAACATGAAATGCTCTATTAAACTTAACATTTTGTGATACAGAATTACAGGCCAACTACTCTAAATCTGTGGACCACAAAAACTACAATCTAGGAAACAGCTGCCTTTTTCTCGTTTTAATAAAAAAGTGATACTGTTGAGTTTCATCTGCTGCTTTTAATCTGAAAGTTCTTCATGGACCTTCACCTATAAATGATCGTAACTTAAAACATGTGCATTGCCACTCCAACTTTAACTCTGAAATCAAAACCCTCTTTCCCACAATATAAGTGACGCTGGAGAGCTTATGTATTAATATTACAGCAGAAACACAAGTATGATTTCACTGTTGTTTTTCTTGTTATAGCTTCTATACTATTTTTGCATCTGTCTTAAAAATAACTGGACAGGATTTGTAGTTATCTACCATTTGGTAACAGCCTTTGTAATTAACTTTCAATCAATTTAGTTTTCTGACTTAACACAAAACTTCATGGAGCTGATCTGCTATTTACTGCTGTGCAGAAAATCATAAAACAGAACAACATGGTGTAAACTCGGTCAGTTTAAAAAAATCTACGCAAATACTGAAAAAAGTAACGTACCAAGTCTGCTACTCTGCATAGGCTATCTGAAAGCTGATCAAAGATCATTACAGTCTCTGGCCCAGGTGGTGTTGAACATGCCTTCTGGACGAGCTGCTCCGATTCTTGCAACGCTTTGTTCTGTGCTTCTTGAAATCCTTCTGGACAGCTCAGTTCTGGAACACCGAACAGACCCTGCAGAACACAACGAAAACACATCACTATTACCCTCCTTGTTTTCTGCACCTTTGTTTCAAGACTGAATTATCACTACAGAATTTTACCAAAATGACCCTAGCTAGCACATTTTAACACTTCACTGGCCAACAGCACTAGATATCAAAGGATTGCAGGCAATAGGATAGTTGTCTCAGGCTCACTAAAAGAGCCCTAAATACTGGAAGCAAACCTCAAAAGAATAATCAACAACAACTGAAAATGTTCATGGAATGAACAGTTTTATTCCTGAAGTTCCTACCAATTCTGGCCCTGTTCCACAGGGCAGGGTAAACACACTTACTTGTGCAGGGTAGATGTAGATGGCACTTATGTTCTGCATTTGTGGAAGAGACTTAGAGAGGTTCTACCACTGATCAAACAAAAATTACTAACGCTAGCTGCTAGAGAAGTTCCACAATGCAGACCTACAACAGGAGAAAGATTTCAAAGAATCACAGAATCCCTTAAATTGGAAGTGATGCCTAAAGATTTTTGGTTTTTATGTATTCTTCATGTATTTGTAATTCTGTAGGCTGTTAATACATAGTTATAACTTCTAGTACTTTTCCAGCTTTCTTTCTCACAGTTAACAAACTCTTATTGAAATACTGTTTAGTCTTTCCTGATAGTTTAGCAAGGACACTTTATTTTGCACCATGTATCGCACACATAATAAAGTACAGACTTAGAAATGCAATACGGCTGAACCTGGGGGGAAATTACCTAATCCAATTGCTCTTCTAATTGGACAATATTTGACAGCTACACTAATCAACTAATCTCATAAAACTTGTAGAACTACTGTATCACATCTGCATATTGCCGTGTTGTGCACCTTGAAGGCTTTCAATTAAAGATCTACTTTTATATTATCATTTTAACACTGTTTGGAAAAGTTTTGTGTTCTGTTCCAGGGGACAGAAGGGACCCATAAGGATCACTGAAGTGCAACTCCTGGCCCTGCACAGCACCCTCCCCAAGAGTCACACCATGTGCCTGAGTGCATTGTCCAAATACTTCTGGAACTCTGCCAGGCTGGTGCTGTGACCACTTCCCTGGGGAGCCTGTTCCAGTGCCCAACCACCCTCTGGGTGAAAAACCTTATCCTAATAATTCCTTAATTTCATTTAAGTTAAAACAGCATCCCTTCAAGCAATGCACTCCCTTTGCAACTCCCCAGCTACAACATGAGCATCTCCTTACCTCATAACTACAGCATCAAACTGTGAAAGGTACATTATTTCACACAACATCTATCCCTTCCCAAATTCAACCTCAGTACCTAAAAATCACTATCTGGATTTTCAAATCTGCAGTCCAGTCAGTTTATAATGCACTTTCTGCAAACTCTTTGTATTATAGCAGGCAGCTGCAGGTTTGCATATAGCTGGCAAGTATTTATCCAAATAAAATGTAAAGCTACAAATTGACAGCTTGTCTGTACAAGTGCATATTCTGAACCAAAAGCAACCCTTCAAGTACACATCTGGAAAATTGCTTTTTCCTATTTTCTTTCTGTCACTGCTGCTAAAAGCACCTTCTTTTTTTGTTAGAGAAAAAAAACCTTTCCTCACACTCCCCATGTTTTAATGTATTATTTGGGAACAGGAACTGGACTGAAGTGAACACTGAAAAAGGTATTTTTATATCTATACACACATGCACACAAACATAAATATACTTGTATCACAGCACCCTTGAATAATGCTTGCTTTGTAAGAGACTCAAGACTGCCCCTTCACTCCCCTCAGCCAGAGGATGCAGTATCCTGCAATATCCTTGAGAGCTCCAGGTCTTCCTGCTGCCCTACATCATCACCCATCCTCCCAAGCAAGCTCTTCCTACACATGTAGTGCTTTGTGACCAGGAGGTATCTCCTCTTAGAAATAAACTAGCCGTGGAACTCCTCTTATATATGATACCAAGTTAACATAAAAATTTAAAAAATACCAAAAAAATGAAGCCTGGTGCAGTTCTCTGTTCTTTAATGGCATTGGCTGCGTGGCTGAAACATTCTTCTCTTTGCTTGGCCTCAGCATTTACATCCTACCTGGCACAGCCTCTCTGTGTGCCTGAAATACACATCTCTATTCCAGAAGAGCTGTGGGCCAAGTGAATCCTTCGGAACACATTCCCGAGACCAGCCAAATGGACAACATTTAACTGGATTATTTCCTGAAGCAAGATTTACACCAGTGTGCTTGCAGAGGCATGAGAACCGGAAGACAGGTTTCCCAAGCAAGTGCCAGATTAAAAACAGAGGTCAGATTTGTCCTCTCTGAATCCCAAAGTTCAGCAGCTCCACCAGGCTGGGCACCTTGGCAGGAATAGCTGAGTCAGCAGACAAACACCCGGATTTTACAGCTGCACCTATTCTGTATGCACTGTGCCATCTTCCCCTCTCCGGGAGCCTGTTGATTCGCTGGACACACACTCATAAACGTCCCTGACTCGCCCTAAAAAGATACCCATCAGAAAACCCAAGTGTCACCAAACCAGCAAACAAGTCCTTTTTCTGCCATAGGCAAAACGTCAAGAATAATGCCCAGGCAAGAGGATGTGAGCAGCGTGGCTGCTGCTGAAGCACCGCCGGAATGCAGTGGCACGGCACTGACACAGGAACGACGGCAGCCAGGGGAGGACTGGCAGGGGAAGGGGTAATGGAAGGGGTAATCTCACTTTATGAGCATATGAGCACCACTGAGGCTCAAAGCGTTCCCACGCACAAGGCCATCACTGTCAAACGCTTCTGTGTCCACAAGTCACAACGTTTGGGTTTGCTAGAACCCATATAAACTCTTATTAAAAAGAAAAATTACACACANCGCTCGGCCGCGACCTCCGCGCGTCCGCGCCGAGGGGAGGAGCGGCACCAGGAGGCGGAACGAGGCGGAGCTCCCGGCTGCTACCGCCCCTCAGCCCGCCGGGCGTCTCTGCCCCGGGCGCTCCGCGCTCGCCCGGCGTGTCCCGCTTCCCGGCTCACCGGCGCGCGACCCGGCCGCTCCGGGTCCTCTGCCGGCTGATACCTGTCCTACACGTTCTCCTGTTAAACCTATGGCCATTTTAAAACGGTTCTTTTGTCTGGATGTTTCTGTGATACATTTTTGCAGCCTGTGGCTTGCGGGAAAAAAACTTCGTCGTGGTGAAAAATTCACACAGGCCTTTCCTCCGCCTCAGTGCCCTTGTATCTCCCTCGCTGTCACTTGAGACGTGCAGCTGTTCCTCCTGAGTAAACCCACCGGGCCCTTTTCGTTTGGGCTCTGTGTGATCCACACTCGGGGTTCAGCCACTGTGGGAACATGCCCACATTCCCCTGTGCCCCTGGCTCCCTGCTGATGGGAGCCAGGCCTTGTGTTCCCAACACTGCATTTGCACTGAATTTCATGATGCTGGCCCATCTCCATTGGCATCTCTATTCTCTTCTTCTGAGAAGTGAATGAGACTTCCCAACATTTTTTTTAAATATTTTTGAGTTTTAGGAGAAAAGGGGGAAAAAAGAAAACTAAAATTCTGGGGGAAAAAATCACAGAATTAATGTTTTATGACACAGGAAATATCTCTTGATCAGTTGTCTGGCAAGGCTGCTTCAGTGTTGATTAAATATTATCTCTCATCTGGGAGAATTAGTTTTGCACCAGCTAATTCTAAAGTACAGCAGCTTTATGCTGTATTTTTGCACTGGCCTGTAATATCAGCCCACATCAGAGAATCCACATGGCACTTCCTCCTATCACTCCATTTTGCTCAATTTCAGACCTGTGACTACACAGAGAGCAAAAAACCATATTTAAAAGGCATAAAATCCACCCAGCTACAATGAAACTTGCTTGCGCCACACAGCAAGCAGTCCCTGTAGAGGTATCAAACTGCAATGATTTCAAGTTTAAAGATAATTTCAAAGTGGTTGGATACAAACTAACCAAGTTTCAAGTCTATGTACACATGCCACCTTGGCAGACATAAACTGGCTTGGAAGTAACTTGCTTCTTGTCAGGGATGTCAGGGACCCACATGACGTAATTCTGGAACTTTTGTCTTTTATTTCACCCCACTTTGTTTTAAAACATTTGTTCTTCAGAACTGGGGTACCCACCTACAGTAAGTCACCAAAGAACTAATGTGTTAAGCCCAGCACTGTAGATTCTGAAGAGTTATCCTCCCTTGTGCAGAAGCTGTTCCTGAAACCAACTGTCTGTTTTCTGTTGAATCCCGCAGGAATTGTCCAGCAGATAACAACTTTTTTGGGGAGGGCTGAAGGGCACAGACATGCAGCATTCAGGGGTAACACGGCGTTATGGGGTGGGCGACAGCAGTGGTTCCAGTGGGTCAGCGGTGCTGAACAGGAGGAACCCAGAGAAGGTGGTGTCGTCATCACCGTCTGCAAACAGCCCATTGAAAGCCTCTCCTTGGTGGGCCTGGAGCCACACCTCATCTCCTCCCTGCAGCTCGAGGATGGCGGCTCCCGAGGCCTGGTCCTCTCCGCTCTGGTACCTGTCCACCGTGTGCAGCATCTTGATGCCATTCTTAACAAGAGCTACTCGCACGTTCCTTGAGTAGACAGTGATGTGGTAGGTGAAATAGTAAACGCCGGGGTGTTTGCAGGTGAATTTGCCAGTAGCTGAGTTGAAGTCATTCAGGCTGTTATACAGCACCTTGTCAAACTTGATCGGGCGATTCGGCGGGGGAAACTTGGTGGTGACTGTAAGGCCAACACTGAAAGCACTCCTTGGCAGGACTCCTGGGGCACCTATGTTCCCTTTGTCTCCTCTGTCTCCTTTCAAGCCTCTTTCCCCCTGAACTCCTGGACTACCCTGTGGCCCTATACCTCCAGTATTACCTTTAGGACCTGGATTACCAATCGGGCCAGTCGGCCCTGGGAAACCAACTCTTCCAGGATGGCCAATTTCACCCTTTGTCCCTTTTGGACCTATGGGTCCAATGTCTCCTTTTAACCCCTTTTGTCCTTGCAGTCCCAGCTCTCCCTTCTGACCTTTGTAACCCACTGATCCTATAAATCCTTTTGGTCCCAGTTTCCCAGGTGGTCCTCTTTCTCCTTTATCTCCTTTGTTCCCCTTCTCTTCAACAGTCCCATTGGTTCCTGAAAGGAAAACAAAAACAAAAACAAATAATAATAAAAACAAAAAAAATAACCCCACAACTTTCTTGCGATCTTCCATTGGAAGGCACAAATTGAGTTTCCGCATGAGGAAATATTTGTGCAGGTGCGCATCTCCACTGTACATACTGTGCTCACTGTACACACAATTTCTCATACATTTAAGTGCAGGATAAGCATAATATCTGAAGAGCCTGTTATTTTGTTAAAAAAACAGGTGCTCTGGCTGACAGCAGCAAGAATAAGTTCAAAGGTTGTCTATGGGAGGATGATAACACTGACAGCTCACATCATCTCATGCAAAAGCAGAATCTGTCCAGATCCTTGTTTACAGCCTTTGGTGTACGAAATGGGTGAGATGGTTCACAATTTAATCAGAGAAAAAGGTTTTTTTGACAACACCCTGAATTTGCTTGCCATGTGTTTCTATAATTTCTACGTGATGGAGCTTTTCTTGGGTTACCTAGACTGCTACTACAGCACAACTAAAGGCTTTTTGTCCTGGTTGCTTGGCACCCCAGGCTTCATTTGTCCTTCATCTGTTCTTCAAAACTCCTCTGGTTGCTGCACAAGATTTTGAAGGTGAAGATCTCATGATGTGAAAGATACTTTAGCAGTTGATAGACAAAAGACACCATAAAGAGCATATGCTCAATCCATCAGGAAAAGAACGTGATCAATTCTGCACAAGGGCCTTTGGCTTCTCATGTTAGGAATAATGCTGTTTGTACAGTTTGCTGTTCTCAATTTACAAATGAGAGAATTTAACAGCAGCAATGAAATGAAAATAGATGAGATTGTAGGATGAGTTCACAAACACAAGAGCAGCAGTTAATAGACAAATATTAAATTGAAACACTTCTCTGACCTCGTTCGCCTTTCTCTCCATTGACACCATCTTTTCCTGCAGTGCCAGGAACTCCTGGTTCACCTAGTACAGAAATAAAAAAGATTTTCATTAAGCAAATTACCAGAAAATTTGGGAAGAGTCCTTCTTTAATCCTTCCTCTTCAATCCTGGGCAAACCGTAATGTAAAACATACTCTTATTCCTGACTTTTAGTGGCTGCCACTGCTGATACTTTTATCTTATGGAGAGATTAACAAAGAGCACCGAAACTGTGCTTGAGGATGGTGCTTTTTGGGTGCAGAAGGAATCCTTGACATAAAGAGATGAGCTATTGAGATATGTAGAGTTGCTATATCCTGGTGAGGACCACCAATGAGAGAATGTCTTCTCTTGTTGCCTCCATCAGTGGAAATGGAGTGAGGAAGCCACATTCAGCTAGAAGCATTGCAGGAGCAGGAAGCCTAGCAGTGAAACAAGGACATGGTTTAGGGGTGGTCCTGGCAGTGCTGGGTTAATGGTTGGACTTGATCATCTTAGAGATCTTTTCCAGCTGTAATGATTCTATAATGCTATGAACGGTAAATTCCTGCCTCAAGAAGAGACACATGCAGGAGTTTGACGGGTGGTAATGGATCATTACAGTGGATTGATATTGCCTGTAGAGTTGAGGAGGGCATTCACACTCCTGATCCCAGTACCTAGCATGACATGGACTTTCCACTGCTCTAAAGAGAGCAACTATAGAAGTTACTTTTGTAGTACAGATGTAGTACAGATGACCAAGAGTTCTGTGATCAAATACCTGGATTTTGCATCCAGAGTGCAGCAATAGAAGAAAAACAGAGTTGGCAGTTTGGTTGTAACCATATTCCAAGAGTAGCTCTCTACTCTATGGACCAGAGAACAGTTCTCTTTAGCAGTTTTCTGCACAATGGGCGCATCCCAGGAACTGCTGAAATTTCACTGACTTGGTAAGGAACAAAATTAATATCCATGTATTAAACCACAAAGATGTATGTACATAAATATAAAGAATGGTACAGTCATTCCACTTTGTTCAAACAAGAATAGTCAGTACAGTCACCACAATTGACTAATTTAGGAAAAACATTTGGGGAGTTTATCAGAATCCAATGGTATCCTGTGATAACTCATTGGAGTGAAGGAAGGCCCTTTATAAGTTAAATGAAAATAACTAAGCTTAAGATTTTCTATTTTTCAGACCTTTCTGGAACCCTGCATACAGAAAAAGAGGGCATTTAAGTTAATGTGCTTATTAAGATGCTAATGGAAATCTTTGTTTCTTTCTATATTTTAAAAGGTGATGAAGTGTGGTATGTCCACATGCCTGCAGATTTGTCACCTTGGGCAACCCTGGCCTTGATATTCCAGCATGGATGCAATGGCCATAATTAACCTAAGGCTTAAGATATTATGGGGGTGATTAGCTTTAGGATGCTGAGATTATCTCTGGCTTTGATATCTCACACAAATCTCTATTATAGCCTGCTGGAGCAGACATGAATCCTACATTGTTTTTCAATAGTCTCCATTTCTGAACTTGCTCTAGTGACTCTTGACTTACAGAGAGTAGGCACACTCAGAATCAAGTCCTACAAATGTATAATTTAGATAAATCTTTTTAACACTGCATACTGCCTACTTCACCAAACAAGGTATCAGTTGTTGCTTTTTTTGTTTACTGGGCATGAAACTGTTTGCAGAAATATAGTTTCTATCTTAGAGGAGTGGGATGAGGTTTGCAGGCTTTAAAATTTTCAAATAGACTTGAAAATATTCCCACAATAAAAGGTAAAGCCTTTTCTTCTTTTGTTTTTATTCCATGAACCTGACATCTCCATAATATTAGCTGTGTTGCTTTCAATTTTAAGCCTTTCTTTATATTTCCTTCTTCAAACGGGTAAGTGACCAAAGTCTGAAATGTTTTCTGAAGGCTAGGCAGAATAATCCCATTCATGCAGAGTAACTACAGATAAATTTGGGAGTGAATGGCCTTGCATTTGATACATTAAATCATTCATTCTGAACACAGTACCTGTATCTCCTTTGTCTCCTTTTGACCCGTCACGTCCATCACGACCAGGTATGCCATTGTGCCCAGGATTGCCAGGGATGCCAGGATACCCTTGAGTGCAGACATCCTGTTTTTGTGTTTCGGCTGTGCTGACTACCATAGCCAGCAGTACAATCCAGCTTTTCATTCTTTAGATAGGTTATATGACTTTGGCTGAAATGTTTAAGAAAGAAAAAAGTACATTTGCCTATTTCTACCTTAGAAGGGAGTGCAGGATGATGGAGGGAGGAAAATAAGGAAATGGGTTTTCACCATGTCTATTTTTCCATTTTGTTTTATTTATAAATCTCTATATAGCATTAATTACAGTCCTAGAAACTACTGAGTGCTATTTTAAATAATTGTTTAATGGAGATATCAGTCATAGCATTGTTATACATTTAAAACATTAGCTTTACACAAATCTCCATCCACATTTCTCCCTGCACCTACTTGTGACTGCAAGGTTGTACCTCTCATCTCCCAGGAGATGGTGCCATGGGAGGTGAGCTAAGGCAATTCAACCCCCTCATTCACCACAAAGCAATCACTTTTTTTTTATTATTCACTGGAGTTAGTCCCTTACTGGGTTAATAAGTTGAATGACCTCAGAGGAGGAGTCAGAGCAGGAGCAGAGTGAAATGAGGGCAAAGGTGAGAGGAATCAAGTAAGAGAGCTTTTTGGCAAAAACAAGTTTTTAGCTGCATTCTCCCAGTTCACGTAACTTTGCTACTAAAAGTCCATCTTATATTTATCTTTTCACTGGAGAGTCCCTCCTATAAAATGTCTTTTAATATAAGCCCATAGAAATACATTAGGACTTAATCCTGGACACAGCTGGTTTAATTGAGTGTAAGAGCAATTGTTGGAAGAGATTACACTGAAATAGCAACAAAACTAATACCTGTTTTATTTGGAATTAATATCCATAAATGTCTCATGAACAGAAGCTTTGGCTGTATAGGTTAAGTGCTTAAACAGGTAAAAGTGATGGTTAGAATGAGTAAATTTTACATAATTGGTCTTGGAATTGGTTATTTTATTAATGAGGAGCAAGATCAGTATTCCTTCTGAAATATTAACTAGCATTGACTAAAAAATGTCTTCTCTTTAATCTCTTCACCACCATTTCTCTCTCTCATGAAACAATGCACACAAGTACCACGTAGAGAGACACCAGTATGTGCTCAATAAGAATAATTACACCCTTAACCTAATTTATAGAGTAGAACTTTAATTTTGGGACATGTTCCTTAATCTTTTTATTCTGTGTTCCAAAAAGTTCCCCATTTTTCTACCATTATTAAAATTATTTCTGGTGTCTTTGTCAATTGCTTTACTCAGAGATGTTTGGTCACCTGTCAGGAAAATCCCACTTAGTCGGCTACTGCTGGTTGGCACTAAAGAAAGGTGAAAATAGACAAAACATTTGCTACTTCTGAGGTATATAAACATTTGCTGCCTTAGTCAAAGGACTCCAGAAGAGTGCAAAAGGAAGAAGTGCTCTGTATGATGCTGTTAGGATATGGTGCATCCCACAGAGAAGTCTGACAGTCCTTGTCCACTTACAGAAAACCCCATTCCCAGCTGTCTAAGGAAGTGTTCCTTGCTTAAAGAATAGACAGTGTGGTCCCCATACATGCACTCCACTCCACAAGCTGACATCAGTATCATCATCACATATATAGGACCTTTGTTCTTACCTCGTTCACTTGGTACTTGCAGTGTTCTTGGGCATCTTTAAACTGAGTGTATAAGCTTCATGTGAAGGAATGCACATTCAGATATGTGCCTTGAGGACAAGCACTTGTTTGGTCACTAACTTCTCAAAGGTCAGTGATTTAATTTTGAGAGCTGTTCAATAATTAAAACAGGTTTAAAGTGGAATCTTTCTATTTATTCCAATATTAAGCTGAAGTGCTCTGTACTTTGGCTTTTACCACTGTTACATGAAAGAAAATTGTTAAAATGGATTAACAAGACTTTGATTTCCCTGGTCCTTTACACAAATACATCACATAAATGTTAGCCTCTGACAGCTTGGTTGATTTGTGGGAAGGAAGGCATGTCTCACACTATTATTGTGCTGCTAAAATATGTAATGAAGTTCATTTCTGAATCAGGTAATTTACAATGGTTTAGGTACAAAGACTATAGAAATTAAAACAAAAATGCTGAGAATGTGGCATTACAATTATTAGGTGATTATGGAAAAGTGGTAACAAGGTTGAATTAAAGTAAATAAATAGAATTACAAAGGTTTTCATGTGTAATTAGCAGGCTCCCTATCTAGCTATTCAAGCAACAGTCAAAGCTATTGGGCTACTAAATTATATCTTATTGGTAACTAATTTGAAAAAAGCCATAACTCAACTCTTAACTGTGTTTTCTTGAAACTACTGAAGCTGCTGCTGTCTAAGGACTAGTGGAAGTCAACCGAGCTTATCAACTCCCTAAATGCTGATCATCAACAGTGAAGGATAAAGCCAAAAGTAACAGGAGTTAATGTGGAAGTGGCCTTAATTTACTCTTGTTGGTTCAAGCGACTGCAGTGTCTGAGGGTGTCACCACACTGCAAAGATGCGACACATGTGCTCTGCACAAATCAAAGAAAGTTCCCTCAGCACTGCTGAGAAACCAAGTTTTCTGTAAGATCTTCACCACCACCCTGTGGCGACACCAAAATATTGCAAGAGTTCAGGTGCCCTGGCTTGAACCTGGGCCATTGTGTCCACCGCGCTCTGAAGAAAAGGAAGGACCATGTGCAGCAATTCGCTGCTCTACTTGAACGAACTTCTGTAGCCAAATTAACCTCGCTGCTATGCTAACCGAGAAGAAACGAGAGCCACAACGACCATCCTTTTCTCTCTACCCAGTAAGCACCATCTGAAATTTTCTAAGGCTGCTTAGCCTCAGCCTCCTCTCTCACTTAGAAGTTTGAGTCGTTAAAAAACAGCCCACCCTCCCAGTTAGGAATAACGTAATTCATTACTTAGCTCTACTTTGATGGACTCTGCAGTAAGTCTGGTTTGATGCATTTTTAGCAGACAACCAACTGCTGTAGAAATAGCCTTAAAGACAAATGTTTCCTTCAGCTGCTTTTTAGTGCCTTGTCTCATCACAGAATAATGACTTGAGAATAATTACACAGGAGCAAGAGTTCATCATTTGCTATTTAAAAACATTGCATCTGAAAGGCAAGAGATGCAGGAGTTTTTAGATTGATTGCTGTGCTAATCACCTCTGTTAGATGAATATGATAGCAATGACCATGAGATGGATAGTTAATGAGATATACCTGACCTTATTAGCAGAGCAGCTTCTAGACATTTTTTCAGTGAGCCAGTATCTCTAAAGTCTGGGGCGTGCTTATAGGAAGGGGCCATGGTGTACCTGGGACTCCTCCTTTCCCCTTAAGCAGTTTCAGCTTTCCTGAAAAAAAATCCCTGGAAGAAACTGTTGATAAATCCTGCATCACCTTGTATTTCGAGAGAAAATCAGCCCTTGAAGAGCAGTGATACTTGTTCCTCTGCTGACCTCTGCCCTCTCAGATCTGCCCTTCTGAACTTCACTGATGTGACTCCAGTGATGTGGATGGACACCTTCCAACCTCTGCTTGTCTGCAGAGTGGTTTGGCTGCCATTGCAGGTGTCCCACTCTAAATGCTTAAAACATTAAAATGACTCAGATAAAATGTTGTCCAGGTGTCATTCAATCACATACACACACACACACACACACATCCCAAGATGCACAACAGAAATGTAGGATGTCATGTAAACAGAGGGAGGGTGTTTTGGGTGTGGGTCACCTGTCTGGTGCAACCTGCTGTACGTGCCAGCAGAGACATTTGGGGATGCCACATGGAGTCTATAAAGGAGATGTCAGTGTAAAAACATTTATACAAACACACACACGTCTGTTTTTTAAAACCAGAGCCTAAATACCAAATAGTGGCAGTCGGTGAGTTCTCAGCCCCAGGCACTGGACAAGTCCAGATTGCAGTGAACTAAATGGAGACTTAAGATTAACAAAAAATGTGTTGTGCTGACAGTTTATACAGTTTTGTCATATTCTCACAATTACATATCCAACAGATAGTTAGAGTAACTGGATTTTGTAAAGCATTTAGAAACACATTTATTTGTGTAAGGAGTATTTGTGTACTTTCCTTACAAGCTACGTGGTGTGCTGTTTTTCGTTACTGAGTTTTTAATTTCTCCTTTGATTCTGAAACACAAAAAGGCCCAAGTCCTTGTCTCTGTTACTCAGCATAGATCATTATGCAGCCTTCAGAAAAAACCTAAACAAACAACAAAAAAATCTAAGACAAGCAGTGCTATTTCTGTGCAAATGAAAAGCACCATCTGACAGATCAGCTCTCAAGGAACTTAAAAGCTGATAGTACAGAACAATCTACAGGATTAGCCTGACTGCCCAAGCATGAAGTAAAATGCACAAATGAGCTCATCCTGGCCAGATGAACCACAGGGTCCTTAGAAAGCCTATTGATTGCAACATCCTACTCCAGCGTTTGCTCAGGGTATGTTTTTCTGTCCTCCAACCTAGCTCACTAAGTGCTCAAACTGTGCCTTTCACTTTAATGTTGGAGCACTCAGCACACATCCCACTGCAGCAGGAGTTGCCTTGGGAGGCCCGAGGGACTCTCATCTTTGAGGTGAACCAAGAAATGTAAGAGCCTGGATGTTGGAAAGAGGAGTAAAGAATTAGCAAATCAACTATTGTGCCAGTATTTGAACTTGCCAAAACGTTTCTGACGGAAAGATTTCAGCAAAGTATGCTATTTTGTTAAAGCAGATGTGTCTCAGCAAAATGCAATTTTTGACACAGCCTGGAGCAGGAAAAATCCAGGTTTTTCAGATGTGACCCTCTGCCCTGTCAGAATAATGAGATACAAAAAACTTCCCCGAATCAGAGAAGCTGAATCCCCAGCTGTGTTGCCCATTGCTCTATCAAGCAGGCAGGTAAGCCTGTTCACACATATTTGCAGAACGTGCCTTTTAGGTGAAACCCTTTAAATGGTTTTGCTTTTGTTCCAAAGAAAATAAAATTTAATCCTCCTTACCTGCACTGCAGTACTTAAGTCAACATCCTCTTTATTAACACAGAAGCTGTATTTGTATACGTACCAAGGGGTACTGTGTGAACCCTCTGCCAGGACAAGGTAAAGCACAGGAATCACAGGCTGAGACAGCAACAAGGACGGGCTTTGCCTAAACAATGAAGACTTCAATACCAGAACCAGGCTTAGTCATTGTTAAAATGAACTTCTGCTGGGAAGTACTGAAGCTGTTACTGGGAAACCAGGAGAGGAGGGTGTGACTTTTTTCTTTAAAATACTAAAAGAAATATGACAATTTATACCTTTTTGCATCACAAAGGAAATTTTGTAGACAATAAAAAACCCACAACAATTTTAAAACTGCAAAATAAAGTTTTATGAGACACAGATGAGGAACTTCAGCTTTGTATATTATTTAATTCAAACATGTACAATAAGAGAAAAATAACAGGAATGTAAGTTTGTACTTATTTCCAGAAAATAGATTCATTTAACAAACGACATTCAAAGAGTAAAATAAACCTTGCAATGCAGTTACTCCAGAATAAATGCACATCAAGCTCCTGCAGTCCTATACACTGTACTTCAGCCGTCAACAGCCAATTCCTCTGCTCTGCAGCCAGGACACTTCATTTACAACATGTGTAACAGCACACACACGGGGTGAGATGCACAAAGCAATGTACGGAAGGTACAATGTTACAAAACACTTACCAAAATAAAATATATATGCAAGTTGTCCCTAGTATTTACAACAAAGAGTTTTAAATTAGAGATCGTTCAGAAGGCATCTCCTACATACAAATGCCACACATATAGAAAAAAAAGCAGAAAGGCAGTCAGAGAAAGGTACTGTGTTAGTTATGGCTAAAGACCTTTGGCTCCAAAATTGTGATATAATTATTTTCAAAAGACAACTAAAATGTGGAACATTTGAGAAGTCTGTCTTTGAACTCAGTTCTTACACTGACCACTAAAATTCAATGTGAAATTTAGCATGGCAAGAGCCACTTGTAAAACAATCTTATTATTTTATACATCAAATGCTCTGAGTTGGATGCAATTATGGTTTGGCGTTTTCCTAACTCAGTGGGAACACATTTGAGGACAACTATATTTTACTGCATCTCATGCAAAAAGTCTGAGGTTATCTGCTCAGCAGGCCATCAGGAAGGCTCCGGCTGGGCTTTATCTAAATGAGGCACAAATGTTCTTAGTAGTTGCCCTAGAATTTTTTACAGAAACTTCAAGCATGCAAGTGGAAAAGAACAGATGTTGCCATCACAGCTTTGTGATGATATATATATAAGTTTTGTCACCAGAAGGAGAATCAGGGCAAGAGTTGCTAGAATTCAAACTTTCATATTTTAGTTGCAACTCCTTCCCACAGACTCTGAAGTGAGGCTGACTCCCAAGTAAATACTTGTCTTAATTGTTGAATAATATAATTGTGTGTTTTCATTTCACTATAATTCTTTTTAAAAGACCTTGGCCTGTCTTATTATATTTGATCTTAAATCTGTTGCAAGGTCATATTGCAATGAAAGAGAGAGCATTACAAAACAACCATGTCTATACGAAGGGCACTATATGTAAAACTGTCCTGAGTAATCTGCACCATGAAATATTTTCTTTTTATCTGTTTGAAATTCACTTCTTGAGAAAAAACCTGCTGCATCCAAAACCATCTGCAAACATTTCTGTTCATTTTTAGGGCTAAGGCACCAGCACTAATACATGGGAAGAGCCTTCATGGGCACTGACATGTCAGAAGAAAGATCCCCAAACCTTTTTTTTCCAGCACCCCACAGTACTGAGCGCTGGAAGGAAGTAGGTTTCAGCAAAGACACATATCTAAGTGTGGATCTCATAATGCCTTCAGGTCCAGCTGGCAAAGTTTCTGGGTGAGCACTGCAATCCAACTTCAGCCTTTTTTTTTGCACCTAGAACAAGTTTTTCAAAATGTGGTTATGAAAAGCATCATCTCCACTCCCACCGTACATGCATCTCATTGGTTTGCAGGCCTGAACGTGGCAAGTACCCACAAAAATGGATTTGTAAGAAAAACAAAAGGCTCATTTTTTTACTCATTTGAGGGGAAGGGCTTGCATCCATGCCTGCATTTGGAAGTCTGCTCCTTGTGTTTAAATTGAGCATTCAGAATTATCTTTTAAAAAAAATCTGAACAGCGATGGCTGGCTTAAACATCAAGAGAAATATACAAGCAGCTTTTTTCACTGACTTCCCCATGCATTTTCTTTCAACTGGATCATTACCAATGTCAGTGCACATTTCCAGTTCTTAACTAGTTTAGGTCATCTCCCATTGCAATGGGAAAGCACAAGCAATGAAGTTCACTATGCAGGGCACAATTTGGCTGAACATATCAGACTTTGCCTTATTGCTGAACTATATACACAAGGCATTTGAAATGTACAGTTGTCAAAAGATGTAATTTAAAATCAAAACCACAAACCTGGGCTTTGCAGAAGTGGCCACGAAGTTATGAAATCACAAAATCTAGTTACTAGTGGGCTTCACAACACTGACGATAAATAACAATATGGAGGTAACAATAGTAGTAGGAACAAATACATCTTTAAAATAAGGCTTTTTTACACTGTTGTTAAGATGCCTGGCCTCTAGCCCCTTGTTTGTTTTTCAGATATTACAGATCCATGACAAAGCTGATTGTGCCCATTGTCAAAGAATACCCTTGGATCTATCCTAATCATCAGGTAATGCCCCTAATCAGCAGCATAAGATAAAGTATTGTAAAGACATTCATAGCAAATCAGTTCTGAGACATATCGAGTCTTTATTTCCTTCCATATTCCCAGCAGTGTTGTCATCCTTGATGAGAGCAAGCAAGCAGAAATTATCAGTGCTACAAATACCAGGATCCTCTTTCTTCCTGGTGGCTTTTTAAAAGTTATTCTCCCAGATCAACTTCATGCCACAGACAAATTGAAGCAATGCAAATCACGGACTGCATATGCTGGCCAGAGCTGACCTTAATCAAGTCAAGTTCTTCCCCTTCCAATGAGGACTGATGACACCGAGACAAAAATCCATCTCTGATCCACACAATTTCTTCGTCCCTTCCAGTAAGGATTTCTCTTTCTTTATGACGAAGTTATTGGTCAAAACCCATTGTCAATTGACTGTGTACAAGAAGCATGGATCCAGACCGCTTCAATATATTTACATGACTATTTATTCATTTTCTAAGTCCAACTATATGAATAAAAAGCATGAGACCTACGCAACATAGCCAGCAGTCACCATGTACTGTCTCAACTCTGACTTTGTACATTCACATTATCTCCGTGAGAAAATAAAAAAGTATTTTTTACACAGAGAAATAAGCATATTGGAAATACAAAGAAGAGTCTCCCAGGTGAAGAAATACGTGAAAAGGAATATAAAAGCTCTACACTGAAGAGCATACATGCATGCAGTATCTTTGCTCTGACTGAAATTAATCAATCCGAGATGCCCTGGGCTCCTCGTTTCCACTTGTGTGCAATAAATGCACATATCTTTATAGTTCATTTCACACTCTTCATGTTTCTATAGGACAGAATAAAATTTCCCTGTTCCAATCTGGAATATGGTAAGGCCTTGCGGGATGTTCTCCTGCCATTTGGCAATGTAATAGAAAAAAGACAGGAAGGATTAGGGTCCACTAAATTCTGTAATAGCTGGTTAATCACATGGGACATCTCCATCTGAATTTAATGGGTGATCTGTGCTCAGCACTGCAGAAGGAAGGAGAAAACTCTCCTAAGACTCCCTCCTGATACGCCCCTAAGGAAACATTCCTCCCTATCTAAAATTTGGCCATCAATGTAAGGTTAAGAAAAATGAAATGTTACAATGATCTGCATGATTCCATCACTAGTTCAACATAACTAAGAAACAGAGATCAAATACTGCTGTTTCTGAGTAACAGCATGTTGTCTTTGTCAGAAGAGAGACTGCTCTTCATTAGCAATGCTGACACTTGGCAACATGGACTTCAGAGCAGCCTTGACAAACTTCATTCTTATCCAAAACAAAGGCTGCATTCCTGGCTCAAGGGAACCCAAGGTTCTGCCTCTGAAATGGGAGCTTCGCTGAGCTCAAGTCAGCTTGACTGTGTCTCCAAGGTCCTCCTCTGGAGTAAGTCTCCCTCTCTGCTGATGTCCTTCCAGGTCCTTGGCCCCTCACTTTTTAAAGGGAGTGAGTTTGTTGAAGGTATGCCAGAAGAGGGATGGCTTCCGCTTGGGTTCTGCCAGGGCAAAGACCTGCTGCTGCGGGACGCTGGTAGGCACAGTGATGTGTCGCTGGTGAAGGGGATGCAGGGTTTGGTGTGGAGGAGGCACGGGACACCCATTATAGCTCACACCTGCAGAAGGAACAGTTAGAGAAAGCACCTGAGTCAGCCAGGGAAATTTAAGCACAGAGCCAGGGGACACGATGAATTTTGCCATGATCTTGAATGGCAGAACTACTAAAGGTCACCTTTTGTGACGTTTGATTTTTTAATTGCTGCGTTGAGTTGCCTTAAGAAGACAACAGCACCAGTAAAAATGACATTACGGAATTACCAAAAACAAGCAGCAGTTTCACACAGCTGGACTACATTGTTTGCACAAGTAAATTCTGCTATTTCAAAGGAACGACTTCAAACAGCATATACTAGTACTTCAGTCCACTCTCAGAGTAAGGTTGGGTAAAATACTACCAACAAAAATGTTGTTTCTTTCATTTGGAATATGTTTTTATGGGTTAATGTTCTTAAGACTTTGAGCTTTGTGCATTCTGAACAGAATCACCTAATCACAAACTTTAGCCACTCCCCTGAATACCCATTCTATGGGTATCTAGTGATCAATAAAGAGAAAATGCTTTAAGAATATTAATCCCAGGGAACAGAAGACAACCTAACATCAACTCCTTCACTCCTAAACTCAGACTTAAATCTTGTTCCACTTTTCTCTCAGCACACCAAAGATTGGCCCGAGTTTGACTTTAAGATGGAAAAGGACAAAATCTGTTGTGGTTTGTTCCTGTTGCAATTATTTTCTGAGAGAGGAAATGAATAAAAAATCCATTTCCTGATAAACAAGCTTCTATCTAGTCCATCCTTCCTTCCAGAGGGATGCCAGAAGAAGCCATTTTGACTGTTATTGTAAAAATTGTAACAATGTGGCTTGCAAAAAGAACCTTAGGACATTTTAAAGAAGGCACAAAATTGGTAAAGAAGAACAAGCTCTTTCTGTAAAAGCAAAGGAAGGAACCAGTAACACTCATTTCTAATTTAACCTCTGCATGCAATTCCTCACAACCCTAAAATAAACAGCTCGCCTTACCTCTTGAGCATCTTCTCTTATATACAGAAAACTGACTCATCTGTTTGGAAGAAGCTCAGGGAGCTGACTTAGTAGACAGTTTACAGAGACATTGGAATTTAATATTAAAATACAGGTTAATGGCAATAATTTGACTCCATGTAAACCACAAAGAATGTTTTTAGAAGACTGAAGAACTCAGCCACAGCCAGACTGCTATTTCCTAACAAAAAGATCACTGGAGCACAGTAGGAAGGTAACGCAATTCTGAACACCCACCTTTCATTTTCCCTTGCCTTGACTTACGGGCATTCTGCATGGCTTGTTTCTTCTGGTTTTCTGAGATTTCCATACCTACGTCAAAGTGTAAATTAGGGCACTAGTACAACATTACTGTATCTAATACTTAATGACATTAAATTAAAACAAAAAAGTAAACTATATTTTAAACAATTTTTAGTAAATCTTAGTAGTAATACACCTGAAGTTTTTAGAAGTATGTTTTATATTGTCATATGAACTTCAAGGGAGTTTTTCACTGGGATAATGATAGATAAGTCCAGATAACAAGAGATTTTAAAAAAGAGCATAAATTAACATTTCTGAAATCTACAAGTCACCAAGTAATGGATCACAAATGCAGAATCCTTTTGTTTGTCACTCACTCTGAGTTAACCTGGGTAACAAATTGGAGTCACTGGTACTGCAGTAGTACAAATCTGGGTATCTTTCCCTCCACTCAGAGGAGAATATCACAAAATCTGCCAGACACTGAAGCAGGCTGTGATGTGGTTTTGGCTGCATCATTCTGGGGCTGGATCCCTCACTCGGGTTTCTCAGGCACCTGTTCACATACTTGTGCAACTTACATGAAGCACATGGGCAAGCCTATGCTATTTGCTATCGTGTGATAGGTGTATGTCTGAGATGTGGTAAGTACAGACAGACATCTGCTAGAGACTGGTGTTGTCTGGAGCCCAGGCACAGGCACTCCAGTTTCCTCTTCCTGAGCACAATACAGTTGAGATACAAGGAAATGTCACATTAGCACAAGGTGACAGCAGGGTGCACATGCTGTTTCATTTCATGCTGTGCATACGGCTGCACTCATTTCACTCATATGCACAGAAAGAGCACAGAAGTTGTGGCTCAAAGCCAGAATGAAGTGTCTGCTTTGATTCCGTTTTGCATCTTCCCTCACTTCTCTATACTTTTAAAGCTCCCTTTACTTTTTTACCCTGAACTTATGAAGAAGTTATTACAAATCAGCCTATTAACTCAAAACATCCATAATTTTGGGGTAGAAGAAGTTTTTTATTCTGCAGGATGTTTTTTTCCTTTATAGAAACAAGGAAACAGATTTTTTAAAATGAAAGCAATTTCATCAAGAGAGATCAGACCACTTTCTTAGGGTTACTATTAGTGGTTTGGAGAAGGATTTTCTGGCGGTGGCCTTTTCTCTCTTATATTCATAAAAGCTAAGAAAAGCTAGATATGGTTTGGGAGACAATGACTCACACCAAAGTGTCTTTGAAAACAGAAGTAAAATGCCATTTGCAGTTCTGAACTGAAAGAGTATTATTTGTTCTCTGAGTGGTCAGATTACAGGCTTTATGTATAGTCCAGCAAGATAGCTTACAAAATCAACAAGATAAATTTAACGTGAGGTTGAGAATACTGGCACTTTTCCATTGGTTTTGGCTAAAGAAAATGTTCAATTATGCCAAAAAAGAAGACATTTTAGAAAAGAAACAGTCTTCTGGTTAATGGAGAAGCATCCAAGCCACTGTGACTCACAAGACCAGATGGACATTAGCTATTACAACTCAGTCTTTCTTCTGGTTCATCATACCTGTCCCAAAACAGGCACATCAGAATAGTGAGTTGCAACATTTGAAAAGCAAGTTTACAGAAGGTTGGATGTTACATGAGCAGAAAACACTGCATGTGCCCATATGCCATTATCAAACATACAATTTCTCTTTTTACTGGGTTTTTTTTGCACTATATTGCACTGTGCCTGCATCAAGCACAATGGAACCTCCTGTGCAATCCTTGCACTCAGCACCATAGGACTTCGTGATCCTAAATAAGGGTTACTGCTATTATGACAAATCTCACTGCCAGTGCCACCACTGCTGAATGGTTACTGTTCGGACTATCATATGATTTTCATGATGCCCCAGCAGAACAGTTTAGGGGTGTAGCTGCTACACCTTTGCAGTTACCTTATGCTTTGGGATTTCTGTAGCAGTGTCACTTAGGAGGAACGGTAACACCAAGACAGACCTGTTGCTGCCTAGGGCAGAGCCTCAGGAGCTTCCTGACAGACAGCATTTAACTTGCTCTACATACTCTACCAGTGCTCCATAAAGTAACCACCCAGGAGGAGGTGCAGAGCTCAAGAATGCTTCTCCTTAGAAAGGATGGAAATGGAAGTGTTCACTTGTTCCCTTTTTATTTTCTTTAGCTCAGTCCTGCTCACGAAAGTGCAGGAGCTGTGTTTTACTCAGTAACTTCCTTCCACGTCATTGTATTACGGTTCTCATTGCATACTGGAACGGAGTCGTCCTGTAATTTTGTTGTAAAGGGGATTGCGTGGACAATTATGATCAGATCCTCAGCACTGCTCTATTACCCTCTGATCACCTTCACCCTTTTGCAATATCCACTATTTTAGAGTTCTGTTTAGGTGAATTAGGGAAGGCAGCAACCTCCCATGCCCATGAGCACAAGGTGACAGAGCAAGCTCCGCACTGAGCAAGGCGTAAAAGCCATCAGCATCGTGTCCAGTAACACCAACTGCAATGTCACACTGCGATGTTCAGCACTGGAGAAGAGTCAGGTTTGGAAAGTCTGAAGGAAATTTAGCTGTGGCTCCTTCATTGTCTACTCTAGACTCAAGATGACTGGGATTAATTTCAACAGTTGGTGCAATGCGGAAGGGTTAAAACTGATTTTAAATCAAGAATGAATTGGCAAACTTGTAAGTATTTTCTTCTGCTTATGGGCTATCTAAAATACATATGGAAGAGGCCTTATTTTTGTCATACTTACAACAGTATCAAATGAGAGAAAGTCAGTAAGATCAAAAAGTCTACATTTGTAATGTAAGGGTTATTCCTGTCTTCCTATTATTCTAACCAGGTGTTTTACATGAACATGGAATATAAGATTTGGCATCTTGTTTAAGTTTTAATAATTTCTGACTTGTACCATCCACTTCACTGCACTTCCAGTGTTAACCTGATGTCAGCCCAAAGCCTTAGCCTCACAAGTGTTATTGAAAAGAAGTTCTTATGCAGCCAACACACACAGATGCACTACAATGACTTTTTAGAAATACTAGAAAGAGTTTTCTTTTTTAAAATTAGTGTTGCTGCTTTCTTTGTGTATGTCTTGCCAATGAAATTATGTTGGAGCTTTTGTCACTGATCTTAAAGGAAGCATGAAATGATGCAAAACGAAAAAAGCAATCCTAGCTATACATTGACACAGAAGGCACACTGTCCTTAGAGTGTCCCACAGGCTGCAGGTCAAAAACGATCTTTTTTCCTGCTCACTCAAGGTCTGGCTTCATTTCTCTGTGCACTGCCCAATGGTGCTATTGCTGAGTCTGTAATTAATGACACCATACAACTGCACAGGCCTCCTGACACAGGAGGTGCCACTATATGACACAGACAGTATAAATCTACAATTATTGCTGCTTGGCTTTGTTAAAAAGTGTCCTTTACAAACAGGTATTTTTGGCCAATTGTTCATACAAAAGTGCTGGGACTTTAGATGGATTTTTATTATTGATCGGTCTTTGTGAATTGCCTCTTGTCATATCTCATCTCTCATTCTGCTCCATAACGCACCAGAATCATATGGGTGATGCTACCTGCCCTGGACCTTTGGCCCACAGTGACAGGGCAAACACACCTGAATAGGCTTCACTCACACAGCTAAACATCATGTCAAGTAAGAAATAGACACCAGCTCAAGAAGACAGAGTGCACATCTGTACAAAACTTAAAGAACTGCACAAGCAAGTTTGTTTAAACCACTGTTTGGAGAGGAAATTGTTCCACTCACCCATTTCCTTGTCTTCTCGAACTCTTCTCCTTTCACTTTCACATGCCTCCATCCATCTCTTTTTATCCTCCTGTTTTTTTGCACAGAACAAATGAATCTCTTCTGTTGTTCTGTTTATTATCTTAAAAGCATTCTTGACATTAATGTTAAAGTCTTTATCCCTGCCATCTTCGGTGTCCACAATTTCCATCTCATCCATGTCAATACGATCCTTGTAATACAAGATGTCCCTTCTCAGCAAGTCCTTCTTACAGAAGACAAGCTGATGGTCAAAAAGGAAGAAAGTCCTCTGCTGGCTTTTGCCTTGTTTTGATATTTTGGTCAGTTCTCCTGAGTGGATCAGTTCTGAGCTTCTGGCTAACACATCTGGACCCTAGGAAGATAGATACAGAGATATGTAGTAAGTAAATAATATTTTAAGATCTTACTGTGTGTCTAACCAGTCTCACTAGATAATCAAGTCTTATGTTTACTCACTTTTCTTGTATTTTTATTACTAGATTTGAAAACGTCACGCAATGTAAATAATGTCATAGAGGTAAATTTGATCAATGTGGTTCTGCTCTACTTTATTTCTGCATAAACAGAGGGAAACATTTAAGTCAGTGAAACAGGTTCCCATTCTGGCAGAACTACCAAAATTCCAAATGAGATTCAACAGGTCTAGCATTTTTAAAAGATCCATTTTGTCATCTCATCTCAAAGGCAAGCGTCCATGTTAATACATGCTGCTCTTCCTGAACTATAAACAAGTTTAATCAGTAACAGAAACATTGCAAATGAAGCAACTGGACTTTTAACTGAGCAATGACCACTTGCAAAGTAGACACCATAAACAACCACCTACGCAGAAAGACATATCCTGCAGGGGACATCAAGTATTGTACACAGTACCTTTGCCCAGGAAAGGCACAGGCTGACACTCACCTCCCAGTCTACGATAGAGACTTGCCAACGCGCAATCTTGTCTATGCTTTCTAGTCTCCGTTTTCGCTCGTTGATCAGGCATGCCACGTTCTTCATGGCCTCATATGCAGCTTTTATGTTGCTATAATCACTGTGAAATGTAGGCACGTTTCAAAGATCACTTATACAATGGACATGATGCAATCACAAACCATGGACATGATGTAACCACAGAGCTTGCAGTACTAGCCCACTTAATCCACTTATCCCTCTACTCAGGTACTTTAAAAAGAGAAACCTGATTCCTGCTATCCCAAACCCCACACAGGAGCCTGTACAATTCAGTGCTGCTGTACTGCTGGGCTTGCCCAGGAGCAAATTATTAGACTGGTGGAAGGAGGCGGAGGAGATAGATTAGTGAACTGCAACACTGTCTCTACTGAAAACAATGGTAGAACTCCCACTGACCTGAGTGATAGCTGTATTTCACCAAAGGACTGTGGTTTTAAGCAAGATTTTAGTGGGATTTTTTTGGGAAGGGCATTTATTTAATCATGCTTAACAACTGTATTTTCTCCTTCTTGTTCCCAATGGCTGGGTCAATGAACACAAATGGGGAATGCTAGGTGGGCAGGAAAAAAAAACGAAAGCAACCCCCGACAGGGTGAGAGAGGAACACAAGAACAGGGGCATCAGTGAGAGGAATTAAAGGAGATTATATGAAGAAAGCATCCTGTTTCCATGGGACAAATGTGTGAGAGGCATGATGGCCACCTTCCTCTTCCTGCTTTGGGACTAATGCAACCAACTCAGGCCAATTCCCCTGTCCTTCTTCCAAGGCTCTGCTCCCCTCCTTCTTTCCTGAGCTCCCAACATGCCCATGAATCTCCCCAAGCTGCAGGCAGGCTTTTTTTCCTCCTCTGAATAGCATCCATCACTCCTTCACCTTCCTCAAATGGAGTCTCTCAGAAGAGAGAAGGGAAGAGACATATTTTTTGCCTTAGCAGCCCCAGCAGAGCAGCTGCTTTTCCTCTTTTATCAGAATGCCTCTCTCAGAAAAGGGAGCCAGAGGCAGAAAACAGCATGAACCAGAAATAAATCCTGCCAAGGGGTTAGCCTTGCTGTCCTTTTTATCTGCTTCTGTCTCAGTTCCAATTTTCATTGGCTGCTGCTGATGGATGCACTTCCCCTCTGAATGTGTGCATTCTCTCCTCTCTTTATTTATATCTGTGGAAACTCTATTCTGCCACACTGAATACAAAAAGTGAGATTAACAATAACAGGATCCTACTAACGTCAGGGAGACGTCCCACAGGGTGACCACATGATATCCATACTGCTACACTTGCCCTTCCTTATCTCAGTTCCTTTTTTCTCTGTTGGTGTTTATTCCACACTTGCTACATAACCTGTGGCCTTCACAGCAGGCTGTGTATATTGGAACTTCATTTTTTTCATGGAAACAAAATGCTACCAAAAACCTCCAGCTGGCTGGAGCTTTCCCAAGGCTCCGTGTGGGTGCTGGTCTGCCTGTTTGTGAGCATCTCTGCACAGCAGGCACCCCTCTGTGCTTGAAGGCATCTCTGGATGCTGTGCCTCTCAAGAGGAAAACAGGTACTAACCTCACTGTCACTTTATCTGCAGGTTTAATAGCTCACAGAATAACCTTTCTACAACGAGTAGCAGTGAAAGAGAAACTCTTGTTAGTAATTGTTATTGCACCACTTCCCAGGTAGTCATAGAACTCAACAGAGGCACTTCACATCTAAATGTCAGTACTTCACACGCCTTGTATTTTGCCCCTGGCAAAAATCCAGTGGTCTCCAAGGTTAAAGTACTGACTTTGGAAGCATTGCCTCAGGCTTCATTTGGACTTTGAGCACAGGGGTCACAATGGAATATTTTTCTCGCAATTATACAAGGTAAAAAGACAAACATTTATAGATAAAATCTTTATTTAGTCAAAGATTTAATCGGCGCAGGGGTATACCAGGACGACTAATAATCTGCGACTTCGATTTTTATTTATGCCAACTGAAAATCTAATATCTGGACTTTACTGCAAACTAAGGCAATGTTTATTACTACCAAGTTTCTAAAAAAAATTATCTCCAAATTTGCTCAGGTTGTGGTTTTTTTCTAAGGCACTCTTTACTTTTTCTTACATCCACAACTTTTATGAGTCTTCCCCTCTTCTTTGGATTTCTTTCTCCTTGATTTCTTTGACACACTGGCCTTTTTTTCATTCTGAATTAAAGACATCTCCCTGCATCCTATTTCAGCACTGTTGTATTTTCCTTCTCCCTCTTTGACTTATTCCTCACTGTGTCTTGCATCCTCTCAGTCCCTCGTGCTGCATTTTCAGATAGTTTTTGTTACTGTCTGTGATGGTTCCAAGATGCCCTGTCTATCGTGGTCCATGGCAGTTTCCTGATCTCAAAAGCTTCAGTGTTGTGTCACCCAGAAAACTTGAGTAATTAGGTGTTACTACTATTACAGAATTCGTTGAGTTCTCTCACCTGTGCTCCTGAGTGGTGTATTTGAGCAATTCTGCAAGCTGCAGAGGGTATTTGCAGATTTTCTGAACAGGCGTGAGAAGAAAACCATCGATGGCAATGTCAATCATCTGCTGAAGCAAGCGACAGGCCTCAAAGAAGTGGCGGTATTTGCCCTGCTTCATTAGTTTGGAGAGCTCAATGCAGGCACTGGGATGATTGTTGCAATACTCTGAATAAATAGCAAAGCCTTCTTGCTATTAAAAAAAAAAAAGTTACAGCTTTACTACAGTATTTGTCTACAAAGAAGAAAAGCTATTTTTGTAACATCTATGATATAGAATTAGATTAAGTAATCAATTTTCTATATTGTTTCCAGGCTGATCAGCCTTTAAAGTATGCAGAGATCTACTTTGTAGCTGTCAAAACTATGTACTTTCTTTGTCAGAACACAGAAATAAAGAAATTTAAGAAGTATTTTTCTTTGGGAAGACTGCTATAGGCTTAGCAAGTGTCTATCAAGAACTCACATCCTATTTCCCCACTACCTAACTTCCTTAACATCTTTATGAAGTTTTTGCATGCTGAGATCACTGCAAATAATCCAGCTCATCTGTGATCATTAGAGTTTTGACAAGGAAACTTAAAACTGTTTACAAAATTACATGATTGCTAAAGATGAGGAGAAATCTAAAACAAATATTTAATTATTTGCAAGTTACTTTACATTCTAAAATGCTGCCAGTTTAGTATCTAAGAAGCACTTGTTACTAAAATCCCCTCCTATTATGGCAACTTGGCTTTTTATTATGATATTTTGTTAATTTCATAAATAAAAACAACTTTTTCAACCTACATGTTGAAGAAAACATGACCCTATTTCACTTAGATGAGGTTCCTCTTTGTTGTACTGCTTCTCAAGATCCTTCAGAAACTTCCTTTGGAACTTGTAAATATCTTCAATATTTCCAAAAATGGTGCTTAACTGAGCTGTGGTGAACATTCCTGTATGTTTGCGACACTGCCGAATGTAACCCTGAAATGAAATAAAAAACACTCCTTAGTCTGATGATGTGAGACAGGTCCTACCCTGAACAAAATCATTTGAGAGCTGGGAAGACCCCTGTGGTCTACAGGCAGGGGAGTGCTTTCCCAGCCACACACACACCAAAGCACAAGTTCAGATTTGCACCTGAGATGTCCACACACGGATTCCTGGGGTCCAGCTCCTGCCTCCGGATACCACAAAGGAACCAGGGAACCTCCCGAGTGTAAAGCCCACTCGCATCCCCCTGTTACGAATACAATGCAGGGACTGAACCTCCAGGAATAGCTGCTGTGCTCCCAGTCTCACAGCAGTTACGGCACCAGGGTTCAGGCAGTGCAAAGGTTAACTGATGTGATAGGGGCTATCTGCCGGGCTCCTCAATTCGGCTGCTGTCAGGCAGGCCTCCCCTAAACAGCTCTGGGAGCAGACAGCTGAAACAGCCTTGCAGTTGCTCTGGTGAGGTTTACCAGGAAGCAACACTGACTATTGCTGGCACTGTTATGGATATTCCTGTCTCCTCCACAGCCATCTGCTCTGAGAGCTGTGTGCAGTGGCTACACTGCAAGCCAGCTACCGCATTTCCTACTGTACCAACAAGGAAAGTTAATTCCTGTGCGGCTCCTGTAATGTGGACTGCAGACACTTCTTGAATGTAAAACATGTTTTATGGTTTATACTCCAGCTTCATGATCCTGGCTACAATCAGCCTTAGTGAATCATTCTAGGGCTGATCTTGCAAATTTGGATTACTATCTGTGTAGCTTTTCTGGCTTAGTCTCAACGTGAGTGTATTTTCAGCTTAAAGTCCCACATGCACCACCCTACAGATTCACTCTGAAGACAGCAGACCATCTCTACTCCATATGTTGCACATGGCACGTTGCTTCTCTTGGAAAATGTGTGCTTGCTCTCTTGTACTAAACTCAGACGCTTGCCAGATTTTAAAACAGAGGTATAGAATGTATGTATTAGAAAAAATTGATTAATTAGTATGTAAGTCTTAACAGGTCAGTAAAATACAAGAGTCATGTCCTAGAACTCAGCTAACCATGGGAGCAACATAGCTGAGCGTATAAATTCTTCCCTGATCTTTCATGCACACAATCAGTCTTACTAGCTAAAGTAAATAATGAATATAAATGACAAAATTTACATTTAATGTTTTAAAATAAGCCAATTCGTAACCAATTTTTTGACCTAAAAAGGAAAGGAAAAAAAATTCAAAACCCACTGTTGTCTCGTCTACTTTGCTGTGCATGAAATAATCTAATGGTAAGTGGTGGACTAAAAGATGACAGCATGACAAATACAAGGATAGACCAAGCAAACTAAGGGTACAAAGAATATTTTTGTAGGTTGCTTAGCACCATTCCAGATGCAAACCACAAAGACAAATCAAATACGGGTCAAATGCATCACAACCCACGACAAAAGAGGCAAACTTCAGTGAAAAGTATTAAGAAGCTTCTTGCCCAAGTGTGAACCTCCAACAAATATTGAGAAAAAAAGCAGAACATCACCCTCATTTTACGGTTCAAACAAGCAAGGTATATCTAAAACACCTTCAGATTTCTTCATAGCTTCTAAGCATCCAGTAAAAATCTCCTCACTCAAAAAAAAAAGGAAAAAAAACCACTCAGCAAATACTCTTTCCAAGTTACTTCCAAGAAGTTTTATCACTGAAATGTAAACTATTTTATTACAGTTACCCAAAGTTTTCTATATAAAGTGTTAAAAAGCTTTAAATAAACTGGACTTCCTTCTCTCATTTATAATGGAAATAGCAGTCAGAGAGGCACTTTTTCACTGTCAAAAATGGAAGTTTATTAAAAAGAAAGGAAGCAATGGCTCATGGCAGTCATCAGAGAGGAAAGCCGCAACAGGAAACAAGAAGGATCTGACTGACAGCCTCAGAAGTGCAATTGGGAGTATTTTGATGTGAGAAACCACTGTGGTTCTCAACTTATATGGAATGATTTGTTCTCATTAGGTCAGCAGAACGTCCTCAGGTTAAAGCACGTACCTCACAGATGTCCTTGAGATGCTTGATATAGACGCGTTCTGTTTTCATAATTTCCTGTATAACGTTGGTTCTCATCTGATCCCTGTTTTCAGCTATTTTCTGGCGATGCTTGCTAATATCTGAATCTTGTTCTTCGTCCTGGATATTACTACAATTTTCTGGCACTTCTTCCTGATTAACCCGCAGCTGCAGCCAGAACAAACAAAGCAATTAGAGTGAAGCAGCAAGTTTTACAATATGTGGTAAAACTCTTACAAACTTCTTATACTTAAGAGAAGAGTGCATACAGAAATGTTCCCATTCTCACCTTATAGAGGGCGTTTCACAACAGGATTTATCTCATTGTACTCACTGCACATGCAAATAAAGTGTTGAGATTTCTGTCTGGTTAAATACATGGCTTTCTACTCACAGTATTTGAGAGAGACCATGCTGTGCTGTCCATGTACTTTTCAGATTTAAGCTTATTTCTGACCCTTACTCATAGTTGATGTGTTTGGCCAAGTTAGCATAGGGGTAAAACTCACAAAAGTAGACACTCGACCACTTTTAAATAGTTTCCCTCTACCTCATCTGTACCATGTGGATAGCAGCACCCCATTTTTTGACTTCTGATTGCTCATGTTGTCTAGAGATCTAGGAAGCGGAAAGGGAAGAACCACCTGCTGCACTTTGTGTACACAGTACTTCATGTAGTGTGGCCCAAGCTACACTACAGGTTCTCAAAAGGTAGCTCAAATTACTTTCTAAAACACACTTCAATTTTATACCATCTGAGAGTTATGCTGCAATTAATCTGGGTGAGTTCTGACTGTGGAGTTCAGACTGTGAACCAGATTTCTACACAGTGTCATTGATAATAAATTAAGCACTATTTTACCAGGAAATCCCTGCAGCATAGCTCTCCCCAGCCCCTGTGGGAGGAACTGTTGTGTCCTCTCTGTATACACTGATGACTTTTGGTTGAGCTTTCTGCTCTTGTAATCTCTGCTTGAGAAATTCCTTTGGTTACGAAGGGACCAAACAAAGGAAGAAGACAGAGTAAAAGTTGTCAGAGGAACTAAGGGATCCCCTTGGGGGTGATTCTCTACTGCTTTTTCCTTGTGAACTCATTAGGGGTTACACCGCTGATGTTCAGCTATAAACATGCTGAGGATCAGGTATGAAATGTAATGCCGTGACAACTGTTGCACTCTGCTAGGAATCTTGCAATGGTGCAAAAGCAGGAAGCAAAAGAGTTACTCACCCTGACAAAGCTAGCTGGAAACCAGGCTTCCTTGTCCTCATTTCTTCCCCACCACCAGTCTTTGTTGGAAGCTTCTAGAACTCTAATGACATCTCCAGCTTTGAAGCCCAGCTCTTGATCATCCATAGTGACATGGTCCCAGAGAGCCTCTGCATAGACGACGGTCCCATCGCTTATCAGCTAAGATAGGAAAAAAATGAGATTGTGAAGGACAGAAGATAAACCATGAAGTGCTTATAAACAACAAAGAGATCAAAATAGCTCACTAGAGTGCCTACTACTACTCCTGTTACAGGATAAAACTAAGATTTTCAGAAATCTATGCATATACTCATTAGTGAAAACAATCAGAATCCTGCTCCAGAGCAGTTACAGAGGGTAACAGTTACATTCTGTGATGGTTTAAAACCCAGGGGGAAAATTAAACCCAGTCAAGCTGTCCCCTTTCCCCCACTCCCTTCCTATAGTGGAGGAAACACTAGGAGATAAGATGGAATCACAATTTACTGAAAAACTGCAATAACCACGACAATGTGAATAAAAGAGTGTACAAAAGCAAGTTTTACCCACAAAACGGTATTTACCACTGAACAACAATGCTTCCCGAAGAAACTAGCTACTGCCATTGAATTTTTTATGACTATGAAACCTCAGACCTGTGGAAAACATCCCTCTGCATCCCCCATCCCTGTCCCCGCCCTCCCCATCCCATCATTCCAGCAACGCAAAGCCCCGGACATTACCTCATTAATTGCTAGCTGTTCCCCTCCGGGCTGCAGGTACCTGGGAGCAGCTTGGCAGAGCTCCTCGTAGCTGTAATCTTCCTCACTGCCATTGTCATCCACTAAGGCTGAAGATTCAGTCCCACCATCTGCAGCAACTAAAACAAAAGTGCAACAGCTGTTTGCTTCATCATTTTTATGATTCAAAGAAAAACAACAATGCAAGAGGAATTGCTGAGAAATTGCCTTTGTTGTCACAAATAAAACAGTAACAGCAGAAGTGGAGGGCAGCACAGCTCTCAGGAAAACCACCTTTCCGTCATTAAATACGTTTTACTCTTCTTCAGAATTTTCTCATTTAGCACCTGATAAAACTGAGAAACTTTTATATGCAAAAAACCAGAACTACAACAATGCCTTACTTATTTTTAACCAGAGGAAACCTCAAATGACCTGCATCAGAAAGGAGGCCCTGATGCCATTTCCCAGGTGGCAGATGAGAGAGCCCCAGCAGTCCCTAGCAGTCAGTGGGGACACTGTCACCCCCAGGCTGGGTGCCCTCACACCGTCACATCCCCTGCAGCAACACAAAGACCCAATGGTTCTGTGCCCACCCACCACGAGAGGGGTGGGCAGCCCGTGTGCAGCCCCGGCTCTGCGCTGGCTGCTGCCACCTCTCCCATGCACTGGGGAGGCTCTGGCAGCAGCAAGGCTCAAGGGGACAGCGAGTCCAGACTGGACACGGTGGAATGGCCTCACAAAAAACCTGTCCTAATTGTGCCAAATCACAACAATTTCTTGGTTTGACAACTGTACCTTTTCTGACCAAAGAGGCAGCTTTGTATTGCAAGAGAGGCCATGATTAAAATGGGCTTCATCTTATTACACAGCCACATAAGCCAGGAGAAACACTGTTACTGTATAAAACTTAAAACCCATTTGGAGTACACCACTGGGTGACAGATCCCTTTGGCGATCACCTTGGCACTGGGAGAGGAAGAGAACTGGGGGCTGACCTCAGGAACAAGTCTGACTGACTGACTGACACCCACACTGCTCAGTGCTGGACCCTGTCCAAGTGGGTTTCCCTGTAATGTTCAAACCACCCGGGATCAAGAAGCACTCATGACCAGTGGCCCCGTGCCTGAGTGCACTCTCTGGTCCTTGTTAATTTATTCCTAAAGATTTATTCCTATGGCAAGCCCAAGCTGTGAACTAGGGAGTCTGAAGATCATACAATGCTCAAAAAGGCATTAAAAATAAAATACAGAATAGGCTGCTAGCACTGAACTCCTCTGCTTAAGGTTAGTGTGATCCAGCTAAGTTGCCACACAGTCAACAGGGCAGCTCTTACTCCTGAGTGCCTGGGAAGGGACCTTTAAGTAGAATTATTGAACCTGCCAATTCCAACAAGCAGCAAGGCCAAGCAGCAGGACCCTGACCTGCCTCTTCTCTACTCTGCTTCAAACCTGGGTACCACCTGTCTGCTGAGCTCTGGGCTCCAGATGGGTGAGAGTCGCAAAGGGAGAACTCCTGGCTTTACTCCATGCACCCACTGCCACCAGGCACTCTGCTGCCATCTGCTAATTACCTTATAGGGAGAAATACCGCAACCCCCTCCTCAGGGCATGCATACCATCACTAGCATCTTCACTCATCTGAGCATTAATTTGCCAGAGAGATCAAAGCAGATCACCACACAGATTCACTAAAAAACTTGCAAGATTTTTCTTTCCATTAAAAATGGAAAAATATGGCATAGCCTTGATACAACAGAACATGGCTATTTGACCATTCTGTTCTACTCCCTAGCATTTTAAATATACATTCACATTAATGGTATAATCTGCCTAAGCAGGGAGGATGCAGAACCCCTATTTAAAAAAATCAAGATTTTTTTTTCCTTCAAACTCATTAATCTGAGTACTGATAAACTTTTAAAATACATCTTGCAAAACTTACTGAAAATGCTTTATTAAAAAAATCTGCAAATAAATATTTCATTAAATCAATTTTTATCTTATAAAGCAACATCCAAAAAATTAATCCCAGTGATCCTTTATACATTGCCATCATACTATCTGAACTGCCTGTGGGGTTGTTCCAGTAACAATGGCACATCAAAATTACCTAATTCATTTGGCTTCAGACAAAAAATAACTACAATTTCAGTACAGAAAGCTGTTTGTTACTCTGTACCAAATCAACAAGCTTACATTGACTTTGTAGGGTAGAATCAAGTGAAATTAGTTGCTTATATTCTGCATCTTTTCCTCTATTGTATACAGACAGAAATACCAGAGGGAGGGGTGTGCTTTCCCAGCTGCACCAACGGGATGCAAAAAACTTAAAAGACAGCCTGGGACTGACACAGACCTCCTAGCAGCTTTTCACCAGTACTGCAGGCTCCCATGGATGACACAGAGTAAGTGTCATCGGAGTCAGGCTTCCACCATTTACCAGTTCAATCAAAAAGACACCACGAAAAAAGCAAGAGCGAGCATGTTCTACTCACACGTACCCATCTGAAGGCTCTCCAGACTCCAAAAACGTGCCATTGCCCCACTGGCTACCATGCTGCCGTCAAACCTCTAACAGGTGATGATGCTCAGTCCTACAGGGCTGGTGGAGGATCACAAGAGGCTCTGAGCTACCCACAGCTCGGAGGAACAGCCTGTTCGCTGCCTTCAGCTCCCGGCAGTGCCTCCGAGGCCGAGCCCGGCTGGGAACTGCCAGCAGCGCACTCAGCCGCTCAGGCTGGCTGCCGCGAGCTCCTGGCTCTCTGACATCATGGGGTGCCCTTAGGGAGGAAGTTCCAGAAAAGAAACAAAAACCTGGCTGCCTGGCCCTGGCCGTGCTGAGGCTGCAGCCGCCCAGACCGCTCCCACAGAGCCCGAACATCATGAACAGAGCAAGCCAGGGAGTGCATTTGTTTTTCATTAAAGCAGCTAAATGCGATTTCAATCTATATTCAAATGACTGCAATCCAGAGGGAGAGACGATTTGGATGGGAGTTGGGAGTTCCTTTTATTACAACACTGTTCAGAGTATCGGTCTATCTTTGTCATAGTCTACCAGTTAAAATTCCGTAGAAGTAAACAATTAAGGTATTTTTGCACAATTTCGCTTGCTTCACAGGCAAATGCTGTATCATTATTTAGGGCACAAGCAGCACAAGCGTTAAGGCTGCAGCAGACTGCTCCCAGGGAAAGAGGGGAGGAGGGAGATATTTTCTCACTGAAACTACAAACTTAACCCAGCTGCTCCATGAAATAGGGAATGAAGCAGCAAAGCACTCAAACCATCCATCTTTCTCTGGGTCTGACCCAGCCAGAGCACAACCTCATTCATTCACCATGGGCCAGCATTCACCACCCTTACATCTGTGTCCTCCCCACAGTGAAGCTGGATCAGTCCATGCACTGGAAGCAAAGGCAGGAGCTGCTCCCATCAGGAGAGTGCAAAGCCTGCTGCAACCTATGTCTGTACACAGCCCTACACTTACAGTTCGGAAAGTCCCATAAACTTCATGGCTTCTTCTTTACCTGCAAACTGTTGCTCATCTGAGCCTGTCCTGTGACTGGGGACTGCCTTCTCCAGGGATGTGTTCACAAAACCCTGGAGGCATTTCTACACACAGCAACTTCTCAACACCCACTGAAATCACATGGTTTTCTCCAGCGCTGCCTCAGACAGAGAACGAAAGGCCAAACATCGCCCTGCAATATTAATGCCATCTTCCTGCAAAAATCCTGTTTGTGCTGCACTGCATGGGAGACTGACAGAAATTAGCTTCTGAATCTCTCAAACTTCCCTATTATTTCTTGCTGCAAGGACTCTAGTTGGATAGCACAATAAAAGCAAGCTACTACAAAAGATCTTCACAGATAGCATTTTTCTTGGCATAAGCCATTAAATAAAAGCAAGCCAGCAAACAGAAGTGACACTGATGATACTGAAGTGCTGATGATCCTGGCACCTGCAAGTGAAAACTTCACACTTCTAATCAGCCAGAGCACAAGCTCTTTGCCATGTTAAAACCCTGCCCACCAGGGAAAAACCGTTCAACTGCCAAAGGAAAACCAGATCAAACCCCACACAGCTCTTTCACAAGACACTTTAAAAACAACCTCTGAAAAACAACCCGAAAAATCTTTTGGTCTGATTTTTGCAGAAAGGAACAGACTGTGTGCTTTTGCCCAGTGACTAACCTAATGCCACTGTGGGATGCTGCTGGGACGGAGGGGGCTCTGCTCTCCCTCCTTTGCATGGGCACATCTGGCAGCTGGGCAGCCACAAACTGAACCACCACAAAAGTACTCATTTGGGGTGAGGTGGTGGTTGGGTTCATTTGTAGATCAGCCGGGGACAGGAGGAGGTGCAGGCTGTCCTTTGTAGTGGCAGTCCACGGTGACCTTGCCCAAATGCATGCTGAGCTGGCTTAGCCACTGCGCAGGGCACTCTGAAATGGCTGTGGGTAGCACTTACTAAAATACTAAAATCT
The DNA here is from genome assembly GCA_013398055.1 of Ifrita kowaldi. Lineage (NCBI taxonomy): Eukaryota > Metazoa > Chordata > Aves > Passeriformes > Cinclosomatidae > Ifrita > Ifrita kowaldi. The sequence continues at coordinate 24,592 of VZRS01004393.1, read as the reverse complement.
ACTTTATTCGCCTCAAGAAAATTCAGTTCTAGATATACTCTGGTATCCCAGAACCCTCCATCCTGGGGCAGACCACAGGTCACCCCCAACCACTTCTCTGACTGCATCCAGTAGAGGATGCCCAGGGAGGAACATAAAAATAGATGAGGCGTGTGATGGCATTTTTCTGATGTACTTTTCTAAATTCCAGTTATCTGCAGATCAGTCAGATCCCTCCTGGGGCAGAAATTATATCTTTGTGTTTAATGAACTGGATTTTTCAAACCACTTTCTGATTTTTTTTAAACTGTTGGGATGTGAAATATAATGTGTAGCAATTAGTTTTAGAGTTTAATTTTATAGAGTGTGAAAACTGTCTTTTATTTTGAGCTTGCTTTCTGCTGATTTCATTTGGTGGCCCTTAGTTCTTAAATTATTGGAAACAATAACTATTATCTCTTCATTTTTCCTATGCCAAATGGATTTTTATTCTCCTATTGTCCTTTTTACCATGCTGCAGAGCCCAAGGCAGATTAATCACTCCTCCCAGAGACACATACTGACTTGATTTTCTTGTCCTTCTGCTTTTCTCTGTATCATTCCCTGTAAAAAATGCTTTTTGGGATGGAAAGGAACAGGGAGATGGCCCCCACACACACCAGTGGCACAATTGGGCCCACTGTTCTGTTCTCTATTCATTTCCTACAAACTCCTGCCCTTTTATTTACTGTTTTGACTGTTACTATGCACTGCACTGACTCTTTAAATGTCTATTAAGATTGCAAGATCTGTTCCTGAATGACAATATCCAGCTCAAAGTCCATTCTTCTGCAAGCACATCAGGCTCTTTTCTTCCTCCACATGCGTTACCTTGCCTTTCCCAATGCCTGGCACCAGCGCCGTGCCTCGTGTCTCACTTTTACTACTGTGAATAATTAAGCACACTAGCAAGAATTACCATTCCATTTTACACCTCCCTTCCCACAGCATTCATGCAGACACTGAACACTTGATTCCACTCATGAGCTCTCTCCTTAAGAAAACCAACCACTGTCCTGAGTCACTCCTGAGCTGTCCTCCACACTGGCCAACTTCTGGTCCCACACAACTACATGCAAAAAAGATGGTTTAGTTTTTAAGAAAATTGCTCTGCAGCGACAAACAGGCAATCTGTTTAATATAATTTAAAACTTGTAACCCTTTAAGTGCAAGAGTAGCAATGTAAGTCTCAAGGGAAGTTTCCCTTTTGTTGTCTGATTCTTACTCTGCTTCCTACAGATGATGATTCACTGTCTTCTAACATCAGTTTTTCTAAAAATTTACATCTCCACTTTTATCTGCCATTGCTATAAGAAGAAGGCATGCAAAGTACTAGGCTTTAGCAAGTAACTAAAATAAGATACCACTGCTTTTCAGTGCTTGGGTTTAGAATTACTTTCTATAATAAAGGGCTTTTGTGCTATCAAATTTCACTGTGCATGAGCAAACAAAAAACTCTCACATGTTCAAAGACAAGGAAATTCCTTGTGATTTAAGAGAAAAAAGGAAAGAGATCAGAATGTGTGACACTAGTCACTTTAAAATTTTCTTCTGGAGCTACTTAACAGACCTTTGCAACTGCTTTCAAACTGTGAAGTCCATGATATTCCCCACTTGCCTTCAGAGGTTTGATTTCAGAAGCTTTTCCTGCTCCACTTCTCTGTTTATTGCAAGGTCTCATGAAAGGCACATCTAACATAATCAAGGCTGCTTTGGCTTCATTGTCCTGAAAAGTGGCAGAAATCTTGATTTGTGTATTTGTCATCCGGACGTTTATGTTTAGGAGACCAGTTATTCAAAAGCTAAATACCTGGAAAGATATTGCTCTCAGGCAGTTGTCTAGGTAACTAATACCTATTTCACGTGGTTTCCAAACATGAATTGGAAAGGATAACTAAAAATAGAAAAAATAATTCCTACTCTGTGATAATAAAAGAGCCTCTTTTTTTCCCAAACTACATTATGGCAGACCTGTTATTCTGTGAGTGGTCCTTCTGAAAGCATGGACTGAGACACCACATAATCTCAGCCAGAGTCACAGCATTCAATGTCTAATTTACCTCAGTGCCTGATCTGGATCATTAAGTGTACTAAGACGCATACAGCAGAACACACTCCAGACATGGGTTTTAACGTAGTTCCCAATATTTTACTACAATATAAATTGAAAGGAAAATACAAATGGAGTGTATATAATTGCCCTGGTTAGAGAGAAGAGGGGGTGGAGCAGCTGTGTATTCCATACCACCCACATCATCGCTGGGGGCATGGTTTTGGCAGGAAAAGCCGGGCACTGGAAACTGAAGTTTGCCATCTTGCTGGATCTCTCCAGGGAGAAGGTATTGGGATCAGCCAAGTAGACCCAGCCCCTCTCCACCACTATCGGTCCCTTTCCCACTCCTTCAAGTCACGGCTTTAAGACACAGTGCTGAAGGACAGCGACGATGAGTCTGAGACACCGCTCCCAGGGAACAAAAGAGAAGAGGCAAGAGAAAGAGGCAGCAGCGTGGAGCTGAGCCCAGCTGAGCCACACGGAGCCCAAGCCCCAGAAGGGCCCAAGAGGAGCAGCACCAGTGCCGGAGGCAGCTGTGCAGAATCGAACCAGCAAAGCAGAGTGGTCTGAGGCGGCAGTGTGGCACAGCATAATGATTGAGCTCCCAAGGGGTTTGCTTGTCCTAGTCCTTCGTTGTTTTTGGACTGGGGTGGGGGAGAACACTAAGTAGCAGAAGCTCTCCTCGATGCATTGCCTTTGTGTCCCAAATACCTCGTGGCCCAGATGCAGGAACAGTGATTATATTGCCTTCGTCTGGAGACCACACCAGGCACTGTCTTCAGGAAGAGTTGGTTTTTTTTTCATGGGGGTAAATGCCCTTTTTTGTGCGTGAGCACCTTCTTTTTGCATACTTTTTGCTATTAATACTACTGTTGTCATTGTGATTTTAGTAAATTGTTACCTCATAATTTCTCCTTATTGTCCCTCCATTACTGGAAGGGGCAGGTGGAAAGGGAGTGGCTTATTTGGAGTTTAGTTCCCTAAACCAGCTGTCTAAACCAGCACAAAAATGTATCTCAGAATCACAGAATATTCTGGGTTGGAAGGGACCCACAAGGATCATCAAGTCCAACCCTTAAGAGAATGGCCCATATGGGGATCAAACCCACAGCCTTGGCATTATTAACACCATTATCCAACCAGCTGAGCTCATTTCAGTGGATTAGTCCTTCCCATTGCCATGGTTAGAAATTCTCAAGTCTGCTTCTTGGAGAGCACCTCCTGAAAAAAACTGTCATGTTCTATTCAAGACAGGAGAATTCAGTTTTAACATGTTCTTACATAAATTAATTTGTAGTTAAAGCATTTTTGGCAGGATTTGGACAACACTGCAGCTAAAACTTAGCTAAGAACCATAGAAGCCAAGTACTGATTTGTAAACATACATGTAGTTTTAATAAACATTGAAAATGCTATTTGTAAAGTTTCCTACTTTAATCACGGGAAGCCTTGATCCAGAAGGTTCAGGGTCAAGGTTCCCAACAGTGTTTTGTTCACTATTAACAGCGAAAGATACAAAGTGAAAATTTTGCTTTTCTTTCCAACTCTTGCCAGTGTCTGAAGGGACACAAATGATGTTAACCCAGGTTCTTCTGGTCCCACCTGTGAAGAAATGTTCCACTACTACTAGACCAGTTAATAGACTACTCCTATTAACTCCAGATAGCATTGCATGCTAAGAGTAAACAATTACGGCAGAATTACACAGGACACATCAGCAAGCCTGTTACAGGGCAATGTTTCCAAAAAGGCAATTTTTTCCAAGAACCTGTCCCTCACATACCAGAGCCTTGCTTGGGCTACACTCACCAACAAGCTGCCTAATTATTTAAGGCTTGCTAAGTAAAGCTGAATGCATAGCGAACAGAAAATTAAAAACACATGCGTGGTGCGGCTAGGGTTCAGGTATGAACTCAAGCATATTTGAACTTACTTCCTTCATAATCTATTGTCTTCAGGCAATTATGTGAATAGAGAGTGGAAAATACAGGAGTGTAAGTGGTACAGAACAATAAACCATAGCAAAGTCAAACAGTACACATGAAAAGGTTTTACATGAGGACAGAAGCTACTAATAAGAAACTCACAAAACAAAGCAACTTAGCTGGGTATTACTTTGTCACTGAGTTGGTTTCCACCCTTTTGTGTTCCATACTATATTCTAATTCTTGCTCAGCCTGGAGTGTGACTTTCTGATCTGAAAATACTTGCTCATCTTACCATTAGATGTTCTCATCTGCCGCCTCCGTCCCACTCGGTCCAGGCCGATGGGGGTACTTTGTGAGAAGGTGAGTGGCCGGAACCTGGCTGAAACAGCCTTGTACGGGGGCACCTGGTGTGCTGGAACGGGTGGCCGTGTCACAGGCTACCAAGAAAACAGGAAAATCCAGTATTAGTAAAGCTATCAGCAAGTCCAACTGAGCAAAGCTCAGGTATGAAGTAAGGTTTCTCCAGACAGTCCAGGTAATTACAGGGGCAGTAAAATCCCCTATGTTGAAGTGACATTGCTTAAACACTGCATACCATGTCTACCAGCATCACAGAACAAGTTTTATTACATTACAGGTCTTTGTTACATTAAAAACTCCTTAGCCTTCTGTTGTGGTCAGACATGCTCTATAATTTTCATCTTGTAATACTCTTTTTTGAAGGCAATCAGAAGGCAGGAGCATCTCTTCTATGAAGACTGGGCTGAGAGAGCTGGGGTTGTTCAGCCTGGAGAAGAGAAGGCTCCAGGGAGACCTCACTGTGGCCTTTCAGTACCCAATGGGGCCTACAAGAGAGCTGGAGAGGGACTTTTTAGAACGGCATGTAGCGATAGGACAAGGGGAAATAGCTTTTGACTGAAGGAGGGTCAATGTAGACTAAGGAAAAGGCTTTCTAGGATGAGGATGGTAAAACACTGGAACAGGTTTCCCACGGAGGTGGTGGATTTTTGCTTTCATCACTTAAATGTATTGCTTGTCAGTAAAATAAACAAGACAATAATAACTGTCTAAATGATGCTCTGTTTTCAGTCCCCAGGAGTCTGATCAAAAAGGGGTAATACTAAGTTTACTGCAACTTTCTCTCAAAGCCATTTTCTCGGGATAAATCATTCATTTGTTAAATTATGACTGGAGAGCCTACCCCCGTTTTATTTGCAAATTGAGTCTGATTTTATGTTGTCCCTGAACAATTCCACATTAGCCAGGCTGAATGATCTTGCATAAGCATTCAATGTTAAACAGCCAGGCCTCAGCACATGAACTTCAGAGAAACTCGTCTTTAGATCTTCTCTTGTTGTTCAGTTGTTACTGTTCTTCTATCAAGTAATCTGAAACATCAGGGATGGTTTTTTAATGAACTATCTCCTGACTGTTACGAAACCCGTGACAGTATTGTTTGAAAATGTTTTCTCACACCTAAGCTGTCAGACCAAAACAAAAAATGGCAAAGAAGGAATTAGCTTCATACTTTTCAAATATTCCCATGGTTTTTCAAAGCTTTAAAGCAAAAAAATCACCAGTGTGAACAGCAGTCTTTGACAGCCCCACATAAAATACTTCCAGAGTATATATTCCTGCTTCATGAGTCCTTTTTCACATTCCAGCTAAAAGTTTACTTTTTATTATGACTGCCAAAAACCTCAATGGGTATGGAATATGACTTATCTACAACCTCATCTTTAAACCTCATTTCCTAAGTGCCTTATCAGTATACCAGGATCCTTCACCACAAAAAAGTCTGATTTGTTGTATCAAATAGCTAATAGAAGCAATGGCAATTACTGTATGCAAATAACTGGCTGAATAAGCAAAAAAAGCTATTTATTTCTGGGCAACTAAAATTTTCTTATAAGGCTTCAGTTCAAATCCTTTCCCTGGACAGACATGGATGTGCTTTTACTGTGGCAGTCCTGGGAAGGCCATATTTGGCTTAAAAATGTGCCCTTGTTGGGAATGCTCCATAGTTTTGGCTGTGACCACAGTGATCCAGCAATATGCTCATTTAACCCCAGTCAAGCCCTCATGGCAGCACTGGAGCATGGAAAGAGTCAACTCAAATAACTGCCTTGATGCATCTTCCTTCGCTATTAAACTGATGCAAACAAGGTTTGAAAAGAGATCAATCTGGTTTCAGCACTAAATGAAGGGCCTGGAGAGTGTTTAATCACTTCCACAGTACAGCAAGTTGCCAGTACTTACTATTCCTTGGGATCCATCTATTATTCTTGAGTAAGATGGCCTAGAATTTATAATGATTATTTTCCTCCTTTTTTTTCTCCAAGGTAAGAGATAACATCAATTTCAAAATACCTTAATTACATAGGATTTGAAACTAAAGCCATTGCCTGGATAAAAGGTTCATTTGGTTCAGCCGGGGTTTTGCATCAAGATGCATTTTTTTATCAGGGAATTATGAAAAAAATGTGCAAAATACAGTAACAATGTCCATGCTACAAAGTGTTTTTCACAGGAAACTTAAAATCCTGCCATTGTTTCAACACTTTGGTACCCTTAAAACTTCCCAGCAGGAGATGAAGTGGCATGAGAAAGACTAAGAGGACTCAAATTCAATTAATAACCACCAGAATCAAATTTTTTGAGGATGCAAATACTATTTCTTTTTTTCTGTTGTTTTATCAGCTTGACAATTGCTTTAGGCAGAGGTCCTCCAGGTTTCATGGAAAGTGGAAAATGCCTGACCAGTGCAGTCTTACAGGAAAGCCTGTGAGCCTGAAGCTCTGCAACCAAGTGCAAGATGGGGCCACGACCACCGACACAACAGTAAGTTCCTCTACACATTGCGCTTGCTCAGCACTACCTCCAGGAAGAAAGGAGCAATTTTTACCTTTCAGAAGTTTTTAATCTCTCACTCTTTTACTTAAGCCAACAGAGATGGCAAATATAGGTACTATCCAAGTACACACAGCTTGCTTATAGGTTTCCAACCTTTGTTTCATCTGATCAATTTAGTAGTACATTAACAGACATTCTATTTCTATAGTCAGTTTTCTTAAATTCTTAATTTCATTAATTTCTCAATTTTTTACCAATTTTCTCAAGCAATGTCTTCATTAGTTTTAAGTACCTTTGCTATGCCAAAACCAAGAAATTTAAACACCACTGTTAATGCCACAGTTTTTGAACAGGCTTGCTTTTGGATAATTTGAAATGCTCAATAAATAATGTGTTATTATTGCATTTGACTGTACTCCTCTGTTCCTCAGGCCCAACATCCTGTAAGGAGACTAAACACACAATTGTCTTACACACAAATGAGCCCTTATAGACCAACATGAGACATAAAGACCATGCCAAGAAAGAAATCAGGTTAAGTTACAATACAGAAAAGATTATCCCAAAGTCAGTATCAGATTTGTTCCATGCTGTATTTTTTTTTTAGCAAGAAGACAAAGTAATTAGTGACCAGGAAAGCAGTATTCTAAGTACACGATGTCAACTTGACAAAAGGGAAGGAAGAGAAGGAAGCATCCATTCTATTTTCTAGGCTGAAGACAGAGACAAGGAAGTGAAAGGGTCTTTTGCAGTTTGCAGAGCACATCTGTTTGTCTTACTTGTGTCAGCAGATTTTCTCTCTCTTCTACTTGATCGTCTCCATAGAAATTGACCCCACCTATTACGGAGATGGGTCTTCTTTTTCCCCCTCTGTGGTAGCCTACAGTACTGCTTTGGATCACAGACCCAACAGAGGCCAGTCCTGGCTGATTTTCTCCATCCATGCAGTCTGTCTTCTGAGACTCCACTGCAACTGCATCTTCTGGTATAGAGAAACTTCGGATGGACATTTGGCCATAGTCTGAGAGAGGTCTGGGCCGGGATCTTTTTCCAGAGCCCCACTTCCTGGGTGTGACCTTTTGTGAGTCTGTCCTTTCTTCATCCTGGGATGTGGACCTCTTCCAGTGGTCATCAGAAACAACCTTGTTAAATGTGAACAAGTCAAATAAGCCACAGAATTTTCTGACAGTTAATCATTTGTGAGTTTGTCATATGGCAGGTCAGCTTAACATTTCTAAAACAGAGTTACCATAAATACAATAAATGCAATTGACAATTCAGGGAGAGATAACTTCGCAAAGCACAGACATCATGATGCTTATGATGAGTAAGGTAAACACCCAACCATCAGCACCCCTCCAGCAGACAAGACTAATAACACTAAAAACTCACCGATTGCCTCAGCAGTACAGACAGGTCCTATCACAAACAGTGAATTCATGGAACAGTATCTTGGAAAGATAGCTCTGTGCTGACAGGACTTGTTCCTACGCACAAGTAGGATGTTACAGGTAACACCAGTAAAAATAACTCAGCTGTGGTTTTGGACTTTTTACCAAGGTTTGTAGCAACAAAACAAGGGGCAACAATTTTAAACAGAAATAAGGTGGGTTTAGATTAGATATTATGAAGAAATTCTTGCCCATGAGGGTGGTGAGGCACCAGAACAGGCCGCCCAGAGAAGCTGCGGATGTTCCAACCCTGCTATTGTTCAAGGCCAGGTTGGATGGGGCTCTGGGCAACCTGGTCTAGCCAAAGGTGTCCCTGTCCATGTCTGGTGGGTTGGAACTGGATGATCTTAACTGTCCCTTCCAAGCCAACCCATTCTGTGATATTTCTCTGTTTCACCCTTGTTCAGTGATGAACAGCAAGGCTGCAGTCTGACCGCTGGCAGATCCATGTAACTGTAAGCTGGTACCAGACTGGGCAGTCACACTCCCTCCTACCACTCACTCCTACAATCCCACCTGGTCAGATCTACAGATTCTGCTCCCAGGAGTGAATCAGGTGAGCAAGCTCATCCAGTTTGGAAGGGAGAAGCTCACTTCCCATATGATCAGGGAGGTTAAAGTCATACAGATTATGACTGAAGATATAGCACAAACACGGGAAAAAATGATGGGTTTAGATAGGAAGCTTGGAAAATGAGCATGTTGCTCCTATTTAACAGCACATGTAGCTCACAGAGGTAATGACTGCAAGTATCATAACTGCACTGGTATTACAAGTCTTAAAATAAAGTAACCTCAGCTGAAATACTAGGTAGGGGGAACTTTTTTAAGCATTTCAATGCATTTGAAGTAATACTGTTGTAATTTTTTCTAGCAAAACCCTTGCAATTTTTCAGAAAAAAAATCTGCACACAAAAATTTATGTTCACTTGTCCCTCAAATTTCTGATTTCTTGGTGTTTCTTGGCTTTCCCCAGTTCCTTTATAAAAATAGAAAAGAAGCAGAGAAACCTAGTAAGTATTCCAAAAGAGAAAAGCATCGCTTGGTCTCTCTCTAACTGTATTTTGTTCATCTGTTCCAGACCAGATGAAGGCATTCCAGATATTGCACAATCAAAGCAAACATGCAGCCCAGAAACAGCCTTTTACAATGATGTCTGTGACAAAGGACTTATCTTCTGTCACCTTCTTCTCCACCTGCCATTTTCAGCCAGGCCACTACGAATCCAGTGAGTTTTTTTAGGCCACACGATACAATGGGCAGATGTCGCTTTTTGTTTGAAGGACAGCTTAAGATTAATTTCATGCCATGGAAGCACTTCAGCCAGGAAGCAGTTACTCAATAGTCAATATTAGAACATGATTACTGCAATTATGAAAAAATTATCAACATCACACATTACTCTACATTCAATTATTTCACTTACAGCATGAAATTTATTCTAAATAGAGTACTTTAAAAATTTTTGGTTTCTATGGCATGACACCTGTCACTCAAGCAAGAACTTCAGGTTCCCTAGAGATTTTTGCTCAGGACCAGTTTTAACAGTGCATTTAATTAAGCAGAGAGTCACTCCCCAGCTGGTGCATTGACACAGCTTCAGCAAAGTTGTCACTTAAGCACAGCCCCTCCAAATCTGAGCAGTAAAGTCACAGGTTCAACAAGGCTCTTACCTCAGAATCAGACACAGGTAAAGGATCTCCACATATGCAGTGACTGAGAAAGGAGCTCATGAGAGTCATTTTATGCTTTTGTTTTGCAAAGTCTTGTCCATAAGAGCTACAAATGTGAGCACACTCTCTGCATAACCAGTCAGGCAAAGTTCATACCATGATCCTGTACTTTTAGACTGAGGGAAGGACACGTCACACGTCATCTCATAATCTGCTGCTTACACCCTTATCTTGAGCAATAACATTTGCAGAGGACTGCTTTCGTTCTGCAGGACTCCACCTACAGTAGTGATCCAAATGACAGCCAGATTAATCTCTGCTGTGCAACAAACAATGCTGAAGGATGTGTTTTTAGTCTTACATCTATAAACTGCACTAAAAATACTAAAAAAAACCCCACAATCCTGTCATTGCAAAAACCAGAGGAAACTGGACTGATAATCTCACATTCCTCTTACTGACCTGCTCAAGCAGGACCTGATCAAGTGACCACTTACTAGCAGGAATAAAAATATCCAGTACACAACTCACAGGTTCCAGTACTGCAGTCACTTAAGCATAAGTGTGATTCTTGACATCAATGAAAAAATATTGAGGGAACAATTGTATTCCACCTGTGACTGGCTTTACACTGCTGACCTCAAATTACCTTCTCCTAATGAATCCTTTATAAGTGAAAGTAGGTTGATGTTGTACAATTATTACTGGGAACATCTACAGGCGTGTAGAGATACATATGGCACTTCATATAGGATGAAAATCAAAATCTCATGCACTGGCTCATGCCTTGTAAGTGCTGGTCAAAAATTTCAAGGCATTTTAAGATTTCTGAGAAGTTATGGTCTAAGATTAATTCACATTGGATTTTCTGAAATTCACACCTGCTAGTCTAGCAACAGCACAGGATCACTAGTGTTAGCAATCAAAATTATTAATCTTGTCTTTTCGGCTGTATCCTCAGTTAGGTTTCTTCTGAGACTGCAAAGCAAACAGCTCTGCTTGCTTGTGCTGATGCAAATGAATTTGTTTTATCTGGATAACTAAATTCCTACAACAGCAAATTAGTTAAATCATTGTATTTCATCTGCTTTCCTTATTCCTGACAGCGGTGTATCTACAAACACAACCATTTAAAAGGAACATTTACTTCAATCCAGGCTACACTTTTATTTGCTATTCTTCCCTTCCAGTATGTCATTCTTAGCTGCAGATTCCCACATTTAAATTTCAGTTGTGCAATTGAGCTGTCTGTACATTAACTAGATAATAAAGCTGTCATCATAGCCAGCAGAAATCTAGGATGAAATTTTGTTGCCTGAACATAAGCACCCAGGGCCATTTCAAATGTCGAAAGGAATCTGAGATATCTCCACATGCCATGCAGCATGCAAGTGTGACACAGGACCTATTGGAGGCCTGGGCCATCCAGAAGCAGCCCCTGGGGACAAAGGGAAGCCTGTCAGGACATCTCCAGCAGTGCTGGGTCTTTTATTCCAGGAATCAAGTGGAACCTCCGAACGTGAGCATCAGCCAAGCCTATTGAGTGACCAGCCAGGCAGCACTACAGGCAGGAACCAGGTGTCAAGCTGGATTGCAGGTAGGTTTAGATGGAGCTACAACCATTTTCCCCAGTGCTGTGGGCAACCCTGCTTGGTCCCCACCTCCTGCTCCAGCAATGTGCAGCTTTACCACGAGGTGTTTTCCAGCTGTGTGCAGCTGTCTCTGATACCTGTCCCTCACTCCACTTGACAGCTATTTTAGTTGGGCTCAACTCCAGGTGCCACGTTCAGGTGTGCTGTTAATGCTGTGTTCCCCAGGACCCCCTGACCACACCCAACAGGCTGCAGTGGGAGCTCTCCCAGGCTGCTCCCAGGTAAACAACTACACCACAGAGTCTGCGCCCAGCCAGACCAAACCCCTCCCGTGCCTGGGCCCACACCGATTTCCTAATCCACATACAGCAACTTCAAGGACTTGATCATGATCTCACTCAGCTCAACTTGGCACTGGTACAATCCTGTTCCATTTAATGGCACATGACTGCTATTGGCGTTCTCTGTACTCGTTAATAACCAAGGTAAGCAACATCAGCATCAGGTGTTTAATCACTGAAATCTTAGCTGAGTCTTTAGAGCCAGGTTCTCCACCTATTACTCAGACCACATGTACCTTTGATAAATTCAGCACTCAAAACTAATTTCAGAGGAAATGCTGCCCAAGGAGCACAAGACCTGATTTGTACAGTACTGATGAAGTGTTGCTTATGTGGATGCAACTTTTATCAGCGATATGGCAAAGAAATTGCTGGTACCTGAAATTGCACGGCAGGACTTCTGCTGGTGCAGTTACACCAACCATGAATAACCCTTCGTCCTCTACACCTGACCCCATTCTCTGCTGCAGAGAAAGCCCAAACTAGAAGTCTGACCCAACAGTGCCTGCTGATGGTCAGCTTCCTGCTGTTGGCATACTTGTGAGGGCTGACACCGTGACAGCAAAGGAAAAACAAGCCCTGAGTGATTTTTTTTTGTGAACGTATTCAGCCAATAAACTCCCTAATTAAAATCACCACTTTATAGAGGTCTTGATGACTGTGCACATTGCTGAGGCTTCCTGACCACTAATCTGCATTTCAACCCCTACTGTTACCTATTTGGATTTTTTAAATTTTATCTTTATATTCTGAGTACAATTAATGTTTCATAACATACACATACAGACAAGTACGAAGGTATAAGGGGACACATCTCTCCTGAAAGTTTTTTTCCTACCTGGTAATCTGTTGGGAAGTCACAAGTAGGCATCTCTTGGACAAAGACCCCCAGCCTTCCTCTTCTCCAGGGAAAAGAGCATCCTGCTTCTGCCTCTTTTTTTTTGTTGTTTTTGGTTTTTTGGGGTTTTTTTTGTTTTCCTCAGCTACACAATAAGTTGCAACACTTCTGTTATCTCTGTATGTTTGAGCTGCCTGGCTGAAATGTAATTTTGCTAACTACTGCTGTCTTTTTCTAACCCAGAGAAAACAGATAATCAAAATCTAATAACGTCTGTACAAAAACACATACTAATTTCCAAATGCAATTTATTAAAAGATGTGATAAATTAAACAGATTATTATTCTGACTCAGAATAAGTTACGAGGAAAACCTGAGTAGGCTGAGAAGTTTCAGAACACAATTACTACATATTCTCAGTGAAAAGTTGTGATAGGTAATCAGTCATGTTCTTCTGTAAATGACAAGGCTTGCAAATATCACAATACTTGTGCTAGGTCATGTAGATATCTCCGTATTTTGATCAAGAATATACATTTCTGCCTATATTTAGGGGTCTATATAAAAAACGTACAAATTTCTTACACTAGCAATGACAGCTCTATGACATAATTGGTGATTATTAAATAGCTATTATTTCTGTATAAGGCAGTAACTGCCAAATGTTAGGAACTCAGCAGTAATATTAAAGTTGGCTTTTCAGTTCATACAAGCCACTAAACATTAAAAGGGCCAAGGGATCATGATCTAGGAGCAATAAATTATTTTACCACCTTGTCCTAAAAGTCTGGACAACATGTCTCTACCCAGGTACATGATAAAAGGTAACCTCTGCACTTTTTCTCATTGCTAAATAGCAGTAAGAGACCATTAGTTGAAGTTCATTTATCATCACTACTAAATGAGGTCAAAAGCTTGTTTTATGTTTTGTGGACATGATCAATAATTTCTCTTTTTTGCAAACTGTTGCAACAGACACAGAGATTATGAAACTCTGGATAAAATAAAGCATCCCAGAGAAAATTTATTTATTGCTTTCTTTCTAGAGTTTATAAAAAGATTCTGAAGTGTTAAAAGAGCCCAGTGATCCCCTATTGATCCAACAGGCTGACAATTTCCAACAGTGATACCATCACAGCAATAGCTACCACGGAAATGACTGCATTTACTGTAGAAGAAAGCACACTTTCAGCAATTGCATCTTCGATCACAAACAAACCAGAATTATTAAACCAGTCCAATTCAAGAAAATTTCTATCTATTCCTCTCTAATTAAATGCACATTGTACTATATTCTTTTACTTTACATCCCTCCGCCTCCTCTGCCATTAACATATTTTCTGCTTAATTAGCCTTTGAGAAGACCCCACATAAATGCATTGATTATCTACCCCTAGAATACAAAGGGCTATTTAACCAGTGGTCTGCAAGACAGCAAAATACAATCCATGAAACAACTGCAGAAAAACCTCTTTAAAAACTGATGCAATTACATCTACATAAACAAGCAAAGCAGAAGCAATCACATTAATACAACCATAGTCAACATTTAACGTAAGTTTCAGCTGCCTGGAGGATAACTTGCTTTTTCTTTTCCCCTGCCCCCACAAAGAACAGTTGTGTGGAGCCACAGTTTAAAAATTTGCAAAGCACTGCTTCTGAGAAGGACTCCCTAAAGGAATACCACTGCCCTACACCAGAATGAGCTCACAGAATGGGTGCAGGAAATACTATGCATCATAGCACAGAAAAATTATATTACTGTGCCCTGTGACACAGCAAAATCAACCTCCATTACCAACACAAACTGCTATGGTAAAACATTCATTTTAGAAGTTTTTAAAGTTGGGAAAAAAATGTGTATAATTCTCCTCTTAGGATTTGAGGACACCAAAGCTATTGTTAGTTCTACAAACTAACAAATACACCACTGAAACCACATTAAAAGATCAGGCTATATAGATACAAAGAAAATTTAGCCATCTATTTTCTGAGGCCTTTTAATGCAGGTTTGCTTCATTTAACCTGATCCTTGAAAGCCTTCTTATCGCAATCAACGATAAGGCATAAAGCTTTCCCTCTCAGCAATATGCCTCACCAAGATTAGCGAGTTCACCTTGGTAATATCCATGTTTCACAGATAAGGAATAGATACAAAGCAGTTAAGTCATGTAGGGCTGGACTGGAAATGACAAGCGGATCTCATGATTTTCAAATCTGTTCCTCAGCCTCAAGGATTTCCTTTGTCCTCTCCTCTAATTCATTTCCAAAACCAAATCAGCTAACATATTTCTGAATGGCAGAGGGGAGGGGTTTGCAGGGAAATGTATTTCCTTTGCAGAAATAATCTTATCACTCACAGAAAAACACAAATGTCCTAAAACCTGAAAACTGTTTCCTCTAGTTTTCTGGTGACTTCATACTTGGGGATGGCTGGGTGATGCTCTTATACTGCCCCTTCTTTACTTCAGTATCTGCACTGGAACAGCAAGCATGTACTGTATAGCACAGGGGTATGCATATTCTCTGCTTCTTTTAGATATATAGGTATTAATAAACCCTAAATAAATCCCTAAGTATTTTCTGAATTGACTCAGAACTCCCCAGATCAAGTAACAGGTCCAAAAAAAAAAAGGTCAAAAAAATTTTCCCTTTATTTGGCAAAACAATAAACTTTTTCCTTCTTTAGGCTATCTTTGTAATACTCACTGGCAAACCTCAAAAGCCAGATGATAACCACAGGTTGGAAGAAGAACTTTATGCTAACAAAGCAAAACCTAAAAAGCCATAAGCCTCTGCCTCTCTTCAGAGTCTCTCCAAAATGAGGTCCTCTGGTTCCTCACTCTCTCCACCCTTCCAGAGCAAAGCCTCATGATCCCTGCTCTAGCCCAAGCCCTGCCCTCAGCAAGTCCCAGCAGCAGTCACAAACCCCCGCCTGCAAGGGGTGCAGCTGCCTTGGGCATCTCTCCCTCTGCCAACTATTACTTCCTAGAGCACGGGGTGGGGGCCAGGCTGCTGTGCTCGGTTCCCCCCAGCCTGCCACAGCATCCTGTACCACAAGCAACACAGCAGCCTCCAGATGCCAGAACGGGAAAATGCAGGTGGCTCAGAGGAAACTCTGCAGCTGCCTCTGCTCACTTTGGATATCTCAACCTCCTAGCATTGAGACGGATTTTCAGTGCTGGCAGCTCTACACTGCACTTGATGTAAAAAACCAAATCACATGGCCAGAGGTGCTGTTCCACTTTCTGGGGTACTATTTATTACTCCTGATCCCAGGGCGAGCAGCACCTGGGTATTACTGAGGTGCCACTGGATGGCTACACTAGAGTCAAATATGAGACACTGTGGAAAGGCAGAAGTGCACAAATGCAATAAAGAAAGGGAACAGCTTGCCCCAGGCCAACTGCAGTGAAGTCCATCTGAGCTCTCCCTGTCACCATCCAAAACATTTCTGCAGGGATGACAGTTACTCCTATATTATCCTACAGTTTTCAGGAATGGCCAATTTTACCAAGAACTGCAGAGTTACTTGCCCTAAAATTCAACCCGATCCAGAATTCAGATTACTGTCATGACTGCCTTGTTTTTCTTCTTCCTAGTAGCAGATACAGCAACAAATGATTATGGGCTGCACTGAATGGATGACAGCTCTGCTGCTGAGAGTTGAAAGAGTTTTTGCTGCAATAGGAAGATATTCCTGCCCTTTGAGGACTCCCTGCTGCATTACTGCAGCGATGGATTCTGCAATTTCGGTTTATAGCAATGCACAGTGGTTTCTAGTTTAGCTCTGGGCAAGCACTTCTGGAAGTCACTCTGAGTGACTGTGGGGACATTGTGTGAATGCAGCCTGACTTGTGCAGAGCAGCTCAGAGTTTAGTGCAAATCCAATGTTGCTTGGTCTCACTGAAATCTCAGTTTTCTGTAAGATGCTGTTGAGAGCCTGAGGGGGTTCTGCTGCTCTGTCCCCAGGCCCTGTAGCCAGCAAGACCAGAGTGCCACTGGAGTGGTGAGCCCTCACTCCAAATTACAAGCCACTTAGGAGTAAACCCAGTTAAAGAAATCCCCCCCACACTACTTTACCTAATTATCCTTCACAGTTTATCACATTTACAGTTATACACATTAGGTTGATTAAGCCACACTCTAAATCGCACACGGACGAACCAGAGGTGAATAAACCCAAAATGAAGAGTTCAGAGAGCTCAAAGCAGCCAGCTCCCAGCAGCTCTGCTCATGCCAAGCCCCACAGCACTCCAGAACTTGAGGCAGGTACTACAAATGATCATCCTCAGCTCCCAGTTGCTCCTTGTGGTATTGAACATGACCACATCCAGCTACCACGCTTTGGTCCTTCAGTGTGAGGACACTTTTTGAAGCCAGAAATAGTGAGGATAAACAGGATAAACATATATGAGTTCTCTGTATTCCCACCTATACAGCTCTTCTTCCTTTTCATAAGCTGTCCTCCAAATTAAGCCCTCTGTGCCCAATATTCAGAGCCCAGAATCCTGTACAGGACAAACCAGCTCAATTCTGCCAGCAGCTGAGCACTGGGGACTTTATGATGTGGACTAGTTAGGACCAGCGACTTTTGTATGGCATGAACATAAATGAGTCGACAGACAGGTCTTTAGAACATTTAAAATACTGTCTGCAAATAAACTGTGACTCAACCTTAATTACAGCAGTTACCTCTTCACTGTAATTTATCATTCACTTATGGTCATGTAGATAAGGTACTCAAGTAATAAAAAGTCTGGTGTACTGTGAAGCCAGATGCCAGCAAGGCAACCTAAATACCAGATGCTCTAAGAGTTTGTGAAAGACTAGGTGAAATGTCAAATAACTTGATTTTTACTTTCTTGTAACAAATTCAGAACAGTGTTTTGTTCAGGCAGCCTTAGTGGCTGGCACATGCCAGTCCGAAGCAGGCTAAGTTTTCATTATTCCAGTGACATGGGACTCTTTCTTCATGAAAGCAAAGACTATGTGAAATGCTCCAAACAAGTACAAACTTGTACTTAATCATCTCTTCATGCTATTTAAAAGCAACATATTGAATATAAATGACAGTGGCATGAAGCAGACAGTGGCAAAGCATGGGATGTCACAGGTGAGCTTTGGTGACTCACACCTCTGTAGCTTCAGAAGTGCTGAGGCACGGATCCAGGCTGCACTTAATTAGCTCTTCCTTGGGAAGAAAACTCTGTCAGGACCAAAACCCAAGAAATCTCCCCTGCTCCAGTCTAAATCTTGCATTTTGGTGAAACCAACAAAGTAACAGAAGTGGCACAATCTCAAGACTCAATCATGTAAGAAAAAAAACCTCCCAAAACATCAATTCTGATGAACAAATAGATGTCCTTGCATGAATACTGCAAAATCAGCTTTACTGCAAAATCAGCGGTGGGGAAACACAAGGTAGAAATATTTAGCTTCCGTATTTGGGAAAATATAGAGATGGTCCAAATTCCACAGATTTCATTTGCTGACTAAACTGCTAGATGAGTAGATAAGGGAAGAAACTACATCTGCTTCCAGCTACGGCAGCCAGTCCTGAAAAGAGAACCTATTTGAGCCTGACTGGTAGCACCCTCTAAGCTTTGAACCAAAATATGTCTCCAAGCTTTAGTGGCTGTACTGGAATACATACTGGCTTATACATGAAATCTGTACAGAAAGGCAGATCCATAAAACATGGGAACAGTGCAGAGCTGTCCATCAACACAGTGTATTTAAGGTTCAGAGAAAATCTTGAAAATGTGTGATGTCCATGGCTCCACACTACATCTCAAATGATTGTTGAGAGCTAACCAAGCACTCAGCCATCACAGGAACAACTTGCTGGGCAGGTACAGTTCTGTAATGCAGAGGTGTAAAGTAAAAATGAATTGCAGTCAAAAGTTCAAACCCCAGTGACCTCATTGTGTGAGTATGTGGCATTCATAAAAGTGCCTACAGGCTGAATAAACTCCAATTAAAAAATAACCTGGCATAAATATCTTTGGTGCCAAGCTACCTCCATGCTGAGGGAAGCATGCTGCAAAGGAGGAAACAAAAACCTCCAAAGCAATGGTAGGAAGAAACCATACCACTCGACCTGTTTTGCAGTCACTCTGAGTGCCACAGGTTTAGGGTTGTGTACGAGACGAGAAGCAGGCATGGAAAAAACAAACAACAGACTTTATATCCCTTGCATAGTAAGAGAAAAGCAAACCCTGTCTTGCACAGCTCCTGCTTCCAACCCACAGCTACCGCCTCCAAAAACTTTGTTTTTTTCAATCAGAAGAGAGGTCTGTCTGGATGCAGCTATGCCGTGAGTGGCCACAGCTGTTTTTACCAAGCACAGGGGCTCCAGGCAGTGCTCACAGCAGAGTGAGGGCTTACAGCCAAGGGGCCTGTTCCCTGGCCACCACTTCTTCCATCTTTTGCAGGGATCCGTCCCATACTGTCCGCCTGCCCACTACACAAACCCAGAGCTGCCACCAGTGCACGCTCTGTATTTTAGACAACTGAAGCAAGCACTAAAAGACACTCACAATTACCCTGAAATATGTTGTAATATAAGGAGAAAGCTTAAATTGCATGTTAGATAATAACAGAACGTGGTGTTAAAACTAAAAACTGCAGTAACTTTTACCCACCCAACGTACACACATTCACGTAAAAACTGTACTGGTTTGTAGGGAGCCAAGGGGAAAGGACCAGACGAATTTCTTCTGGGTCATGATGGCAGATCACCACTAGATGGTAGATGAGTAGCATTAATTCTACCTCCCATTTTATCCATGAGAAATGCAACTGGCATCCATCCACACTAGGGCTCTTGCCTCTTCTGGCAGCGTGAAAGCATCTCCTTGCATGCAAGTGAGAGTTTTGGAAAATATGGATGGCTGGAGCAGTTCTAGGACTCCGGAAGAGGAATAACCTCTGAGCCCAGACATTTATACACAGTGAGTTTATTTTTTCAATCTTATCATTGCTGCAAACACAACAGTAAACAAACTTGCTTTTTTCTAGCAGAAGGACAATACTGATAAGCTCTGTAACCATTTACAGTTAGTTTGCAGAAACTGTGCCAAGCTTTTAAAAGTAGGACAGTTTCATGGACATTTTAAAACTTTTCAGCATGAAAGGCTGAAGCTTGTGCAGCTGCAGCATTGCCTTTGCCTATCTCATACCTAAGGTCTAAGATACTTTTAGTCAAACTGAGGTGGCTTAAACGATATGTCAGCTTTATTTTGTAAAGGACTTGCATATTTATATAAATCCAGATGGATTTTTGCCCCAGTGTATCTTTTTCAACAAGTAGCAAACCTTTCACAGCTACCTTAGCCCAAGTATCTCAAAACCCCATTACTGCACATCACTGGGGCTCAGCTAAGCCTCACTGCTTCAGACAGGGGCAGGGTATGTCTGATGGCTCTTTGCCAACACTGCCAAATCACTGCAACTTCTCTGGTGCCAACTCACACCATATTTTAGGTGGGGGCACAGTGTTATCACGTGAATTTACCTCAGAGGTGCTGCAAATATATCTATCTACCCATTCACCACGAGTATGAAATCATGCATTAGGTGAAGCGAAAACAACAGTGTCTTCACCAAAACAACAGCAGCAACACACTCAGCCCAGCGTCTGAAGTACTGCTGCCTGCAGTTGGCAAGCAAAAGAATTAGCAAGCAGTGTACCCTAAGTATGGGCATCACTGCACAGGGAAAACATTGGATACAACTGAATGCTTAAACCTCTGTACTGCGTCTTTCACGCCACACTGCTCTACAAATATTGCCATGTTATGCAAGGTTTCCACAGGCGAAGTGTTTTACAGTAAGTCAACACTACTTCAGAATACATGGACTCTTTAAAAAAGACCTTTCAGTTGCGAAGGAAACACAGCCAGACCCTGCTCAAGCTGGTAAAACTGACAAGGCCACATGACAAGCTGGTGTATCTGCAGGGTGCAAAGAGCTGCCCTTGAAAACGTACATGAATAGCTTTGCTGCCAAAACTTTCTTTGATATTAATGCGCAAAGAAAAAATAATTTGACATTTGCATCCAAAGAGAATACATTAAAGGAAATAATTGCTGTCAGCATATTTTAGCAATAACAAGCTGCAGCAGCCATTACTTTGCATTGTTTGCATTGTTTTGCATTAATAAAGACAAAACCTGATAGGATATATACATAGCTTCTGAAGGATTTTGCTTTCTTTCTTACCTCTTCCTTTTTCTCTTCTGTACCAGAGGCTAAATTGAGGCTCAGCTGCGAGTGGCTGCTTATGCCACTGTCTTCATTTCCATCATCATAGTACACAGTTTGCACTGAGTCCTGGAAGCAAACAGGATTCCTGCCCAGCTTCAGCCCTGGTACCTCAACTCTCTCCTCACTCTCTGATGAGCTCAGCGACAACGTGCTGTGATGGTTTGGACACTGGAAATTCATACTGCACTTGACCTTCCCCGCAGTTGGACTCTGAGGCTTTGGAGTAGTTGGCCTGACTGGAACGTGAAGGTTTTCAGCTTCATCTGTACACTGCTGGGTAGCTTTTGGTTCATCTGAGTCCGAATAGAAGACTTCATTGGGAAACGGACTAATGTCGTTCAGCGTGGGAGAAAAGCTGTCAGAGTCTGGGATACCTGATGATGTCCTGAGGCTTTTATCTTCAGTGACAGATACATTCATTTCAGCCTCTTTATCCTGAGCAGTCACAGGGCTTTGCAGGCAAGGTGTTCCTGGCAAGGAAGAGTCTGGACTGGATACTGAGGAGGTGCATCTCTTCCTGTCATGATCTGTGCAGCTGGAAACCCTGCGGGAGTAGTCATCGTGCAGCCTGCTGTTTGACCTTGTTCTCTGGGACAGCTCTCCGGGAGAAGGAGCTGTGCTCTTGGGGCCATCCTTCTTCCATGCAACATCTGTAACGTTACTTACAAGTTTCAAAACTCGGTCAAAATCCTTTGCTCTGATAGGGCTCTTCCACCGCTTGGATTTCCTCTCAGGGTTTCCACCACTTTTGTCTGAGTCAGCAGAAGCAACACTCACAGTCCTTGCTGGTACCTGTTTTTCATTTGCAACCTTCAGATCAGCAAGGTTTGAGGTGGACTTCCGTTTGAACGAGCTTTTTTTCAGAAAGTTCAAATTATCTGAACTTTTGCTTCTCCGATAAATGATCCTGTTGTTTTCAGAGTCTTTCACCAAAATTTCACAGATCTTTGGCTCTGCAATGACAGGTGATGTTGGCCTAACACAGTTGTGGCGACTCTGAACTTTATCTGTGTCCAGCAAGTTTATGCGGCCGGCACCGTAAGCCCGCCTGATGCTGCGTGAGCGATGAGTGTTCCTCAGGAAAGACTCATCGCTCTCCTCCGCATCAGAGCAGTCAGAAGCTAAACCATCCACTGCATTCTGGAAATCATGCAGAGGCCCCGAATAGGAATACCTGTTAGTCTGAACTCGCACCACTGCCCCATTAGAACCATGTTTGCCTATGCTGTTCTCATTTAAGATGTCTGAGGATTCCCTTGTTTGAACTCCTTGTTGAACTGAAGATTTCAACTTCTTGAAAGATCCCATCTTTCTGATAGAAGAGAAGGCATTCCACGTGGATGAGTTGCCCATCAAAACCAGAGAACGAGGCCTGTCAGAGCTGGAATTAGCCCGTTTCCGAGGGGTGGTGAAAAAGCGCATGATTTTGGAAGGGCTGAGCTTATCCTCTTGAAATTCTTCCTCATGACTGTTGCTGGTGCCGTGTCCCCCATTATGACTGGCACAGGTAGTCTGGTTTTGGGGCTCTTTATTATCCATAACTATGCACGTAACGGTGGTGCCATTTCCACAGCCATTCGGAAATGTTGTCATGCTCTCAATGCTGTAGGCATGGAGGTGGAGGCTGGGGTAGCTCAGAGCAACACTGCTGTCTCCAGCAGCTGACCTTGCTGCCTCCCCTTCATCTGCTGCACCTTGGTTTGCCTTGCCTTCACATCGACTGGGTGAGCTGAGCTCCTCAGGCGGCGCTGCCTGCATCAGGAAAACAAAAGCCACCGTTAAGAAATTCTCTGACAAAGTCATGAACTAAAAGAAGTTTGAGCTACGTTACAGGACATAAAGGCACACGCAACGTGAAGTTGGTCTTCTATGGCAAACAAAGCTGTGTTGCAGGGGTGCAGAGAAAGCATTCGTAACTCCCTCAAAGTATAATTGCATTCATCAGCAATTTAAGAGACCAGAATAATTTCAATACGTACATGTTTCTCTAATGCTAATCAACTAATAAATTCAGTATGACTAGCACACCTACCTTACAATGGTAAATACAATCCTCATACACACTTAAGAGGACGAAATTCCCAATAACAGCAATCCAGTCTTCCTCCTCAGATGCTCAGCACTGAGCCCCAAGACACGTGGGAGGTTTTCATCTAAAACACATTGATCAAGTGACACCTAATTCTCAAACAGGAGGCAAAGAAGAGGAAAACAGGCATAATTTTTCCTACACTTGCTTCTGCTGGAAGGCTGTGTGACACCTGACTGACTTGTCTGTCCCCTGGTACATAAAATCCTAAAAAACTACATCAAGTGTACAGGAAAGTCTTTTTCCCTATGAATGAAATTAGAATTAAACAAGAATTAAAAGCGGTATACCATACCACCATAGCCACCATATGCTGTGGTGACAGCAAGATGAAAACTTAAATCTGAAAGTGAACAGAGTGTTTGGGATGTGGTGTAAGGGATCCCCTCCTCAGCTGAGCCTGGGAGATCCAGCAGGCCAAACCACGCTCCAGTGTCTGGGAAAGCTGTGCGGGGTCCATCCCCTGCCCCGGCCAGTGGTCTTTGCCAGGCAGGCAGGCGTTTGCCCCACCAGGGTAAACAACGCCCCGAAAACCACTGGGATGTCCAGTCTGAAGCTGGCTCCACCTTAAAAACAAACCTCATGGCACGGTTCTTTTAGCAAGGGGCACTGGGCTCTTCGAGAACTTGCCACTGTCGGCGGAGTCATGGGGGCGGCGAGGGGATTTCCCCCTCGCCCCGAAGCAAGGAGAGAAAGCGTACAGCTGTGCTTTGGGGAAAGCAGCAGCCCCGGATCCTTCTTTGTCTCCTTCCCATCGCAAGGGCCGCGGGGGCTCGGAGGGCAGCGGGGACGGGGGGTGTGGGCGAGGCGGAGGCGCGGCGGCAGGAGGTGCAGGAGCCCGCCGGGGTTTCCATCGCGGGGACACCGCCGGGGCGCCCGGCGGGACGCGCACAGCCACTCCCCACCTCCACGTGAAACGCGGCAGCTGCGGAGCCCGTGCCCGCTGGCTTTGAGGCTGCTCCCTCCTGAGCGCACTTTGAAAGTTTTGCGAGCCTCTATCCCTCCGCGGATAAAAGGATTTGCTTGCGCTTTAGCGAGACGCCTGAAACATCCCCCGCCGCAGTTTTTAATCCCCGCTATTGACGGGGTCGCGGCGGAGCCTGCCGGGCAGCAGGGCAGGGCAGAGCCGGGCCGAGCCTCGCCGCCGCGGCACCCGGACCGGACAAAAGCCCGCCGGGCACCCAACCCTCGGCCGGCCCTTGAGCCCTGGTACCGCTCGCAACTTTCCACGCGGAAAGAAAACACCGAGCGATACACGAGCACAAGACGCTGCTCTCGGCAGGGAAGTTCCTACAGAAAGCGGCTCTGGGAGAAACTGCACCTGAGCGGGCAGAGGGGGCGCGGGGGAGAGGCGGGAGGACAAACACAGCGAGATGAGATTAAAAACGCGGCTCGCAGCGTGGAGCCTGCAGCAGCTTCCCCGGGAGGCGGCCCCGGAGCAGCGCCCTTACCTGGGGAGAGCCGGGGCTCGCCGCCGCGCGTCCC